>JAJJBR010002753.1:8686115-8807455 GCA_022817965.1 Solanum lycopersicoides
CACCCCATGGAGAAAATTAGGCCTTATAAAGCCCTTGTCTAGCAAATCTTTAAGTTGCGCCTTAGCTCCTTTAACTCTGGCCGAAGCCATTCTATAAGGAGAATAGAGATAGTGTTTGTTTTTGGTATCAAATAAATACCGAAATCGATTTCCCGTTCGGAGGAATGCTGAAGGTCATCAGGAAAGACCTTCCTAAATTCACTCACCACGGGGACCGACTCAATAGGAGGAACTTCGAATGACTTCTTGGAAATTGACTTCTTGGACTCTCATAATATGATAAAGACAGCCCTTTGAGATCATTTTACACGCTTTTAGACATGATATGAAACGACCTCTTGGAAGAGAATTTCTACCCTTCCACTCAAACACGGGTTCATTTGGGAAACTAAACCTCACAATTCTAGTTCTACAATCAATAGAAGCGAAGCTAGCATGTAACCAATCCATACCCAAAATGACATCAAAATCAAGCATGTCTAGTTCAACTAGATCGACATGAGAAACTCTATGGGGTATTGAAATGGGACAATTTTGATAGACTCTTTTTGCTACAACCGACTCACCCACCGGAGTAGACACCAAAATAGGTTCAAGCAAAACATCGGGTAAAGTACCGAACTTCTTAGCTACTAAGGGAGTAACGAAAGACAAAGTAGCACCCGGATCAAGCAAAGCATACACATCAATAGCAAAGATTTGTAACATACCAGTCACCACATCGGGAGAGGCCTCTTGGTCATCTCTCGAACGAAGAGCATAAAAGCGGTTCTTTTTGGGAACATCATTAGAACCACTTGGCTGACCACCCCTCTCTTTCCCTTTAGCATTTGGACAATCCCGCACTTTGTGACCAATCTTTCCACAACCAAAGCACTTGTCCGAACCTAGGAGGCAAACACCTAAATGCTTCTTCCCACATTCCTTGCAAGGTGGATTTTCATTAGACGAGTTCCCACTTTTCCCTTTTTGAACTCTTGGCCTAGGGACCTTCCCATCCCTAGCCTTGGGAAATTTGGATGGAACTTGATTTGAGAACCCTTTCTTGAATCTAGGCTTGTCTTGAATTCCAAACCTATCTTTAGTAGTTCCACTCTCGGAAGACCTTGCCCTTCTTGAATCCTTATCCTTCATTTTTGCTCTAGCCTTCTCAACTCTTTTTGCATGCACCATGAGACGACCAATATTAATGTTATCATGTAGCATAGCTGATGGACATTCCTCTTGCAAGTCATCCGACACACCTGTCACGAATCGACTCATCTCGTCTCTAGGATCGGAGACCAAGGAAGGAGCATATTTGGACAATTGAATGAACTTCAAAGAGTACTTATGAACACTCATTACTCCTTGGCGGAGATTGATGAATTCCACCACCTTAGTTTCTCTCATCTCCCTAGGGAAGAACCGATCAAGGAAAGCCCTTTTGAACAACTCCCTAGTCACCGGCCCACTTTGAAGTGGCCTATTGTCTTTCCATTGCACATGCCATGTCTGAGCCACATCCTTGAGTTGGTATGAGGCCAACTCGGCATTCCCACTAGAAGACAACCCCATAGCACACAAAATCTAATAAACATCATGAATGAATTCTTGAGGGTCTTCATCAACCTTAGACCCATAGAAGATAGGAGGATTCTTCGGGTGAAGTCCCTAAGTTGGGAAGCCATAGTTTGCTCATGAACTCTAGGTGCCATATCCCTATTAGCTTGGGCTGTATTGGCTTGGGCTTGCACCATTGCGGCTTAAGCTTGAGTAGTCATGGCTTGAGACATTTGAGCAAGAATAACCCTCATCTGAGCCTCTGTCATAGGTGGAGGGTCAACGGGAGCCTGATCATCAATAGCAATCTCTTCAAGAAGAGGAACTGGATCATCATAGGGAGGGATTACCGCAGCAACAATCTCCTCCTCAAGTCTTCTAGCTGCATTACTTCTAGTATACATCTTCTATAACCAAAACACAATGTTTAGGCAAATACATATACGATGTACATTCTAGAGGCACAATATGGATTTCCAACAATGAGAGTGATTCCTAAGCATCAAATAAGTTCCTAGTCATAAGTGTGGCGCGCTTCACAATTATGAATACAAACCTACATAACGTGGTTGAGAGAGACGTTAACATCAAGGATATTCAACCTCATGCTCTGATACCAAGTTTGTCACATCCGGGTTTACCCCCCAGACGTAACCGGCGTCGGCGTCCTCTTTGAGGACTAAGACAAGCCTCTTAGCCTCGTGATAGCATTCATCGATTAAAAAAATATGAAGAAATTTAAAACTTTTTATCTATAATTACTCGGAGGTTTACATAGACCTCTACATACACATAATCGTATTTATATCAAGTATACATAGACTTGTTCATATACGAAGATTACATAGTCTTCTACTTTTATTTCACCCATTTATATAGTAAAGAATAATAATCATAAAAGCCGTCTCATCTCATAAACCATCTATCAAAGACAATAAATCTTGGGCATAGCCCTACATCAATACAAGAAGCCACATATAGGCTATAGACAACATCGTATCAAACGAGTAATAGAGTCAATACAAAATTATAGTAACTAAGTAACATAGGAGTAAGATGTTGGCAACGCCCTCAGGAGAATGAGGACCTACCACTTGGATGGTAAGATATCCAAGTCTTCCTTTCCAGCAATTCGGAGCAAGTTCAACGACCCGAACCTAAAATGTTTGGGAAAAAGGGGGGAAAATGTGGTTAGTACTCCACATGTACTAAGTATGGAACCATATATACACTTACTAATCAAATATACGTAGAAAAGGACGTTTAAGAAAAATCATTATAAAACATGTATACGAGTGAAACATAGCAAAGCAAAGCATACTAATTATAGCCTTCATAAAGTCACAAGTGCAATGATCAAGTAAATTCCCGTGACTCTTACTTAATCAAGTAACCTATCAAGACTACAATTAGCAATTATCCTTACCTAGCATACTCTCCCATTTCATGAAAACATTCTTCTTCAACCAAAAGCAACAACCTTATACTCATAAGCATGTTATTCAGTGTACAAAGTCATTTACATTATATCACTACTTTACATACATAATATTGACCTCTCAAAGCTCCTATCAAGGCAAACTAGTTCAAGGATTAAGTAGAGTCCCATACCCCTACCTAAGCTATAGCCAAACCCCTTTCAAGTTACTTCAATTGGTCTATATCTTATTCATTAATTTTAGTTTAGGGAAACCTTGCCTTAACCGACATAGACCACATGAGAAAATGTGGAATCCGGTGTCATGAAACCTTACACCGATGGAAGGTGGTCTACCGGCCAAGGTAGAACCTAACGTAAACGTAGCTATCTAGGTGGATCCACTAGCTAGTATCCTATGGTGGCAACATAGTTGATGGAGCTTGGGGAAAAGAACCATGGACACATCGACTCTACACCCTATTTGGGTCATGAGGCTATCCACCCCGTGAGAACCGTAGTGAACCCTACCTTTCTTTATATAAGAAAGTGTCACTCCTTCACATACAAGCTCACTCGGTGCTAAGCTAGGTTCCTTTATTGAAAAGCCTTTACTCTTATCATAATCATAAATATACATACCTATATATATATATCATAGGGCCTAGCCCTCATATTCATTCGTTTATCATAGCTCAATAAGAATTGTATGAGAACTAATCCTTTCATTAACAATTCATATAGGTGAAGTTAGCCCTTACACATCTCATCACAGTAGAGCACATCTTTACATAACAACTTCCCTATATCATGTACTCCTAGGCAGCCTCACAACCAACCTAAACATTTCAATTCGATCAGCATACAAACCTATCACCTTAAAGGAGGTATACTTCAATACAACATTATCACTTGATGACAATTAATCACAATTCGAAGTAAGGATTAGGATATTCAAGACTTACCAATACTTCTCCATAGTTCACCAATAAGGGCCTTACCATCAACCCATAGATCAACCCCAATTTGGGTCATCATACAAATGTATTTCAATAATCAACATAAGAACTAATTTAAGAGAAGCACTATACCACAATGCGATACTAAATCAAAGCTTGGTAGCATGATATCAAAGTCTATCTTCTCACCCTAAATTCAATACTCAAGAAATAGGCATGAAGAACTTCCATTCATTACAATATACTCATGATCAATGCAATAACAACCATTAAAGATGATTTAAACAATAATTAGATCAATTACATCAATCCAACCCAAATTCGTATCAATCCCAATACCTAGGGTTAAGGTTTAGGGTCATCTCCCACAATCTAGACCAAACCACATCAATTCATCATATATAATCAAGTTACAATACATGATAATATATTCATTATAACCTAAATAATACATAAAAAACTCAATTCATATAATCAAATTCGAAATTGGATGAAACCCATATGAAACTCAACTTTTGGAAAACCATTGAAGGAGCCCTTTGAGGGAAGAATCTCAAAGGTGAATTAGATCCCATACCTTAAGATTTGATGATGTTTTGATGGTGAATTTCGTGCTAAATCATCCCCCAATGATCTCCCCAAGTTGTTCTCCAATGGAGTCTTCCAATAGAGAGAAAAAGTAGAGAGAAGGAAGAGAGTTTTGTTTTGAGAATAATGATTAGGCTAATGAGTGTTGGGGTATTTATAGTGGGGTCTTAAGTAACTTAATTAGTCTTCCCTTAATCCCCTAATTACCCCTAAGACACTTAATAAAATAATTAGTATAAAACTTAAATCTGAAAACCACCACAGGCCCTCCCCGATGGCTCCCCGACGACGGGCCGTCGTGGGCGTGACGGACAGGACCCCTCCGTCCTGCACGTACGTCGCACTAATCAGAGACTGTGCAGGCGAAGTCTTTCTTCCCAGCAGATAAGGCTGGCACGACGGTGGCCTCGACGCCCCGTCGCGCCTGTGATGCCCCGTCATGGAGTCCGTCGTGGCCTACTGTCTCAAGGGTCCTCCTCAAGGGCCCTTAGTCGATCCTCGGGGAGTCGTACCCTGAATTTTCCAACATGAAACCATCTCACACTATGTGTTACACCTATTGTTACAAACTTTTACTAAATTATGACTCTTTAACTTGGTTAAACTAAAAGGACACTCTAGCCCTCTTATGAACGAACTTACCGGACGTTATGAACATTTTGGTTCCAAAACACTTCAACGACTCCATATACGCCTAATTTGGCTAGGAACAATGGTTTAGACCTTAAGGAGCCTGTTTAAGTCTTATCACATGAATTTGGGATTTTGAAATGTTACAGGAACTTAGCTTAGCACCAAGTGAACTTGACAAATCAGAGGGAGGTGCCCCTTCCTAATGAGGAAGGCTTGTTCACCAATAGTTTCTCATAAGGTGTTGAGTTCCCTTGGACGGAGATTCACCTATGGTTCCACATGAGGTGTTGACTTCTCTATGAGGGAGATTAACCTTATGTTTCTTATGAGATGAAAGTTACAATGCCAATTTGTATAAAGAGGGCTTCAATATACATCTCCTAGTTCCATAACTACGTTGCCCCTTTGGACCTAGCAAGTGGATCCACCTAATATGCTAGTATGATACTCATGTCTTACCTTTTCATGTAAGATGCCCTCTTTTGGTGTGAGGGGATGACACCGGATTCCATGTTTAGTCACATGGTCTAATTGTCAGTTAAGGCTAGGATTTTGCTAAAGTAAAATGGACAATGGAAGTAAAGTAGTGAACCCTAAATAGGATAACCTAAGGGAGCTTACTTAGTGTAGGTGAGGATATGGGACTTTACCTATGCATTACACAAGTAGCTCTTTAAGGGAGTCCTAGGAAGGTATTCTGTATGTATATGTATATGTATATGTATATGTATATGTATATGTATATGTTCTTTATGAATGACACTATGATATTCACCAACTGTTATTATAATATGCATAGTATGAGTCCTATAATGTCTATTTGATGAGGTCTCACTTTAGATGCATGATGTTGGTCTTATTGACTATATGATAAAGGTATTACTTGGTATGTATGAAGTTTTCTGTACTTGTCATTTTGATGTATGAAGTAAATAATGAAGCTTGTGGTCTCTTTGTGAGTTTACCAAGAATGTGTGAGGTTATGGGACTTCACATGTACATTGCACTAGTAGGCTCAGATTGGAATTATGAGTAATGTCTTAGAATGTCTTTATGAAATGAAGTCCAAGTATTCTATTGTTGACTCCTACTTCTTATGATGTTGTTGGTAGTGTTGGCTTGCATTTGGTCTTGAAATGAGTCTTATATGTGGTTCATGAAGTATGTTGGGTCATATGTAAAGTATGTGTTTCATAATAGGTGGTGCTTATGTTAAATTATGGGTTTAATTTAATGAAGGTTGTATGAATGTTCACCTTGGTGACCTTAAGGTGATGCTTGAGTGTAGGTAGTGGAATGGACACTATTCATGCATTGCACCAAGTATTACTAGAGGGTTACTTGGGGGTAAAAGACTTACAGTAAAAGGAAGATTATGTTATGAAACGATAAATGAGCTTTAACTGAATTATATGGTTATATGTGATGTTATGAATACTGTCTATTCCTATGTGAAGTATATTAGCTATGTTTTACTTATTGTATAAAGGTCTTATGAAGTTTTACTAAAACGCATGATTCATGGTTTTCTAACCAAATGTCCTCTTTAAATGCATGTTTTTTTTCATGGTTGCTATACTTAGTGCATTATTGTAATAACACCATTCTTCTTCACCTGTTTACACAAAGTGTAGGGTATGGATGCATAAAGGATGTATCTTTAAGCGAAATGCTTGGATAACTCCCTCAAGTTCAAGGAAAGGGGTCCTTATGTTTCAAGGATTTCCTATGTTATGTTCTTAATTAAAGTATATGTAATAGATTAGTTAATATGTTATATTGTGAAGGGTCATGTTCCTATTATACTCTATTGACGTTGTGTCTAAGATGGAAAAAGATACTTAGAGTCTAACTATGCATTATGACTTATATTTTATATCTATGAAGTGATGATTCTAGCATATGATGAGCTATGAAAGTTTTAAATTTTCCGCCATATTTACCTATGACAATGCGATGAATGAAGACAATGGGCTTGTATAAGACCTCCGAGAGATAAAGTACGCCATGTTACTTCTAGAGGGTGCTCCCCGTTCGTGACAAGAATGATCTCAATCACCAGCGAATTGATACCCAAAACTTTGGTATAAGCAAACCACTCAACAATAGTAAAGTACATGAACAAAATTTTGTGGAGAAGAAGAAGAAGAAGAAGAAGAAGAAGAAGAAGAAGAAGAAGAAATCAGAAAATTCGTAAAGAAAAAATGAAGAATCAAGGTATTTATAGGCTAGAGGAACTAGTTCTTACAGTTTGCAACCCTTTATGAATGCAGATGACAATTCATGAAAGTTGCAACCTTTAAAACAGTTATGTCTGTTCCTGAAAGTTGCAACTTCCAGAAAAGTCGGTTCCAACAGCTGGAAAATCAAATAAAATGGGAAAGAAGTTAAATAACATGGGTCACGGGCTGATTCGATTGGGGTCGATCAACTAAATGAATAATTGAATCGTTTTTGTTAATTAACTAATTAATTGAAACATGTTGGCCATTTAATTAATTTTATTTTATAAATTAAATAAATAACTAGAACAAACTTTGTTAAAAAATAATCTCTCGACCAATCATTTTTCGAAGCCGAGCGAGTGACGACAATGACGGCGTGAGGGGGTCGTTCTTTCCAACCCTTTTAACAATTAATAGGAGTGTTTGTATATTTACACTCTCGTATATTTCTTTCCACCACCGACGAGGGACAAATGCCTTTTAACTAAAGCATAAGAGGACTTTTCAAGTTCTCAACTTTCTAATTTCCTCTTCTTTTCATCTTCCACCATTTCCTATTAACTCTTGCTACATACCAAACAAAATGTATCTTAGAGAAAAATGCTACACCCTCAAGCTAGTCAAACAATTATGAATAGACTCTATCAAATATCTATTCTTGATGTCACATTTTTCAACTACTTAATGTCAATACACATATGCAATTAAAAATCCTTATTTTTCACAAAAAAACATGAGTAGCTTAATGAAAAACACTAGGCTTAAGAAACCCCTTACTCACAACGTCCTACGGCTTCTCCTTAAGGGTATTCAAC
Source organism: Solanum lycopersicoides (assembly GCA_022817965.1). Lineage (NCBI taxonomy): Eukaryota > Viridiplantae > Streptophyta > Magnoliopsida > Solanales > Solanaceae > Solanum > Solanum lycopersicoides. Next base: position 8,694,295 of record JAJJBR010002753.1, read on the forward strand.
TCAATTGGATCCATCTGATAGGGAAATATAGAAACTTGTGGGAATCCTCGCCTAAAGAACGTGAGAACATTATATTGGAGAACCCAATCTCATGATCCGTCCTAACATATTTTGCTCCTCTTAAGACATTAAATGACTAGCTTCCTTGAGAGGTGCAATTATCAACATCGACTTAACCACTAAACGGGGATTCATAGTAGAAGAATTCACTAGTGAAACATATGCACCTAGTGCCACTGCCAGTGGTGAAGTCTGAGCCTTTTCTCTTATATGGGGACTAGTCGAAGTACTAGTCTAAGTCCCCACATTAGACGTAGCACCAATAAAGTTGAGGATCGTTGCTAGAGTGTCATGTATAATTTTCTTGGCAATAAATCGTTGTGTAGGCAAGGATGGACTCACGCCATCTGGTTGACGGTGAACTGCTCAAGCTCTATAATACACTCAGCTTACAATGTCCGTTTGTGATCTCAATCTTGACAGTAACTTTTGTTCTTCCTTAACCTCTAGGTCCACCTCGACCTATACCGCGTGTAGGTCTCCATTTGCATGTGCAAAAGGCTCTCACCTACCCAATAACAATCTATTCCTACCCATTTGAAAAAAAATGAAACAAACAAAACTTAAAAGTTGCTTCAATCAAGAATTTAAATATCTTTAAAACTTGAAATATCCCGCATGATTTTTTCAAGAAATGTCTAAGCTTTCAAGATATTTCTTCGGATATTTCCTTAAACAAATAACTTGATTTGCATTTGTAGATGCTGCTAAATAATCTTCCTCTACAGTAGATTGCGCCACTATTTCTATCTTCTTTCAATTCCATGAAAATGCACCAGAAGCAAGGAAAAATCATAGGATATAGTTCTCTTCATATCATCAATATTTCTACCCCAACGACTATCAACAATGCCAAGCAAAGGACCTTGTTCCACAGTTCTGAACCATATTTCATGTTATAGAGTTCCTTCTAAGTATCTAAAGACTCTTTTCGCAATAGTAAAATGAATGTCGCTGAGAATTCGCGTTAATCTTGAAAGAAAACTAGAAGCATACATTGAATCAGGTATTGAGCTGCTAAGACAACTTCCAATCAAACTTCTAAAAAAATGAAGCATCACACTATTCGGCTCCATCATTAAGAAGAATTTACACATAAAGTGTAGCATCATTTTCATTATTTTAAGCGTTGATTCTGCTGTACCAAGCCGTTGGATCCTGCTTCAACCTATATAGAGCTTTTTGAAGCTTATTCACCTTACATTCACTTCCTTTTACTACAAATCATTCATGTTGAGCTTATAAATATGGGTGGAATATCTGGCATTTAGATATCAATTCATCCTATGATGAAAATATAAAACCTCCACCTCATGCTTACGTAAAATGCATTTATATTGTAGCATCCACTTTGACATGCTAACCTGACCTATTGAGAAACACCTCGATCACCCTAGGGACAACCCCTGCTACCTTGTGTGCCACTTTTAGTTAAGGATATTAGAGCCCTATAGGCTTGAAACTACTAAACATGTCTTACGTGGTGATGAATCATAGGACAATATCTAGCATAAAAACCCAACACACCACAGTTAAAACATCCCCTACAAGAATTGTAGACACATAAACTGTATTGGATCAAATTCATACAAAATTGAATTAAATCCATGTTCATTTGGGCTAAATAATTAATTTGGGTTTTACAAATAAATAAGTCCACCTTATTAAATTCAAATCGAAGGTCCATTTAACCTTGAAGTCCAAACCCATGCCAATGTCACAATGACTAGACATCCAAGACCAACAAGGTGACGCCACATGTTTAAATGAGGTGTTAGTCCAGCCAAGTGCAAGAACCAGTCAAAACATGCCAAGTGTCAAAATGACATCCTTTGGCCAATCATATGCAACCTTGTCCACCCCTTAACACTATAAATAGGGGATGGACATGACATTATAGAGGCATCAAGAATATTCTTTTTAGGCGATCAAAAATAACAAATCTCATACGTTTGTCGCAAGTTTTACATCTAGGGGCAATCTTGCGTCTACGTTCTTTGAAGAATTTTCTCAAATTGGCTCCAATTTTTGTGAATCATAAGATTCAATGGATTCTCCAACGTCAATGAATGTCAATTCTTTTATGGCTTATTCAACCGACATGGATGAGAAGTTTGCGATGATGGATCAAACCATTGAGGCCTTGAATAAATACGTTGATGACAAAAATCTTCATATTGCTCAACTTATGAACAAGTTCGAGGCCTTTACCAGGAGAGTCAAGTTATATCCACACTTATCCATCTGATTTTGATCAACGAAACAAACACGTTGAGGAATCTCAAGCAAAGGCAAAATTTCAAAAGAAGAAACAATATGATTCAGTTGCTGAAGTATCTGTCCAAAGTATGGAGGAACACCATAAAGTTCCTTGTATTACTCCAAGCCATATACCAGACAGATTGATTGTTTATCAATGCCAACAAACTATCAACCACCAAAGCTACAACTATTTGATGGCAAGGGGAACCCAAGGAAGCATATCACATATTTTGTTGAAACTTGTAGCAATGCTGGAACATATGGTGACAATTTAATAAAACAATTTGTTCGTTCGCTGAAAAGGAATGCCTTCAACTGGTATATCGACCTGGAACACAAATCCATTTATAGTTGTGAGTAACTCGAGAAGGAATTCCTCAATCGTTTCTACAGTACTCGTCAAACCATAAGCATGATAGAGTTGACCAACACTAAGAAAAGAAAGGATGATCCTGTTGTGGATTACATCAATCGTTGGAGATCATTGAGCCTAGACTACAAAGATCGTCTTTCTGAAATTTTTGTTGTAGAAATGTGCATTCAGGTTACGTATTATGAACTTTCATACATACTACAAGGAATCAAACCGCAAAATTTTGAAGAACTTGTTATACAAGCGCATGACATCTATTTGAGTATTGCGAATCATGGGAAGTCATCTTCTTTTGCTTATCGTACAACAGAAAAGAAGGAATTCAGAAAAGGTATGTCCTGAAAAATACAAACTAAGGAATCTATGGCAGTGAAAACAACTTCTGTAAAGGTCACTACAAAGAGTAAACGAAAAGAGAAGGAAGCCCCAAGTCAATATCAAAGGGATGAGTGGCGACACCCAACATTGAAGGAGTAGGAGGCAAAGATCTACTCATTCTTGATTCTTGATGAATTGCTAGCTAAGAAAGTTATTGATATTTGTGAATAAAAGAAGACAGAAGAAATCCATAAGGTTGGTGACCCTAGATACTTCAATTTCCATACCGTTCTTGGCCACCTGACAAGTAAATGATTTATCTTGAAGGAGAAAATCATTTGTTAGTAAGTGAAGGAAAATCATCATTGACCAAGATGAAACATTGGAGGAAAATCATGTTAGTGTATCACCAAATCAAAACAAGCGCTCAAGGTCTCCATATATTGCAAACCCCACCTTTATGCGATTTGGAAGTTTAGCATCTATTGAAGTTGATGTTCAAGGGAAAACTCTTGAGGGTTCATAGGAGATAAACATCGACAAAGAAAATGAAGCTGATGTTGAACTTTTGTTGCTCATAAGAAGCGGAGACATCAAGCAGTTCGTAGGATAAGACTTTGTAAGACAAGAACAATAAGAAGTTATGTGAATCAACTAAATGCATAAAAAATCTTCAAGCCTTGTACTAGCCAAAAGATCAATGGTTTTCTTCGTAGAATTTTTGAATTCCCGTTACGTTGGATGAATTCTTCCCTGAAAAATTCAATTGCGCAAGTCAAATTGATGCAACACATGTTGTTTGTTGCACATGCGAAACCAAGGAAAGCAAAGGAAATTATATTGCAGAAGCAACACAAGAACATCAAGATAATAAAAAAGTCGCCCCGTGTTGAGCTACAATGGCCTTCATAGATGACGACTTGTTATTAGGGTCTAAGCTACTAAATAGGCCCTTGTTTGTTGTAGGGTCTATTGGAGAACAACATCTCTTTCGCATTCTAATTGATTGGGGTTTGCCATTCAAATTATGCCAATTTTTTTTGAAAAAACTCAGGATCTTTGTTGATGAATTTATCAAAAAGCAACCTATCGATCCAAGGTTTCAATCAAGGATGACAAAGATCCATTGCGAAGATTCGTGTAGGATTGTCCATTAGTGACATCAAATAAACACTTTGATTCATGTAATAGATGCCAAAACATTATACCACTTGTTGCTCGCTCGTCCTTGGGTTCATGAAAATGAAGTGGTTTCATCTACTTTACATTAATGCATGAAGTATATGAATGATGGTGAAATAGTCAAAATAGATGCAAACATCAATCCTTTCACAGAGACGGAGTCGTATTTTGCAAATGCAAAATTCTATTACGATTTTCGAATAACAAATATGGGGGAACATTTATAATACGACCCAATTGATCTCGAAGATAGTAAAGTTCATGGGCCGCTAATAAGATGTTTAAGAATAGAATGGAAGAGATTTCAATTAATCTCTCACCATATAAAAGAAGACATGTAGACAAGCATTGATAATGAGCAACAAATTTCTCACAACATTCCACGTGAGCATAGAAAAAAGGGACAACCACTGCTAAAGGAGTGTACTCAACAAGTCCACCTACTGAGGAAGGAACTCAGTCAAATAATATTCCACGTTTTGAAGGAGAAAATGGTTGTCTAAGTTGCACAAGTCCCGCCTTTCACTTTGAAGCCCTCCAAAGGCACTACCCACATTGGTAAGATAAAAAGAAACTTTGATCGAAAGATATTCACATTATTTGAAATCAGGTTACAACTTCTCAAATCAAACAAAGTTAGGAAAACTTAGGCATGAAGTCATTGGTGAGAAGATACACGAGCTTACAGAGTCTCAAATGTAGTTGAGAAAGCAATGATATCATGTCGCCACTCCTAGGTTTGGGTTAGGATTTAACTTGCCGGAGACTCTTCGAATTTTATCAAAGAAGGGAAAGGAAATAGCTTCATCCTACCAGACCTCTATAGAAAAGACAAAAGAATATAAAAAGGGTAAAACACCACGTCGTACTTTAGTGTTTGAAGACATGGGAAGATTGACATAATGTGTCTCTGCATTTGAAATATTGGGCCTAAGGGATGAAAAAGTATTCTTTAAATAATTGGAAGAATATTCTATAACCTCAAAGACTTTTGTATTTCATTGCTTGGGAACCCAAATAAAGTCATCATCCCAAAAGAGGTTGTTGGAACGTGAAAATGAAGATTTTTGTGATTAGACTGACGACAAAGATATTTAAAGTGTTTCCGTATCACGTATGAAGACAAAGGCTGCATTGACAATCAACATCGATGGTTCTTTGAAGGTAAAAAGAAGCATAATTGTTGTCACCAACCAGTTTCACGGAGAAACTAAGAAGGAGGAATATGAAGCCATCACAGTCTTCATGGGAAGTCAGATGGAAGATTCAAACTTGACACAATCATCTTATCACATAACAGTGGAAGAAGGTCCAGGCATGGATGATACATATGATGATATCCAAGAGGCTCCCCCTCAACTGGAGGATGTCATACAATCAACAATAGATGACCTCAAGGAACTAAATCTAGGCACTCTGAAGATCCACATCCACTCTTCATTAGTGAACTTCATACACTATAAGAACAGAGAAAGTACTTCAAGTTATTGATTGAGTTCTAAGAAGTTTTTGCTTGGTCATATAGAGAAATGCGTGGCCTTAATCCCAGGATTTTCTATTCATCACTTGGGGATAAAAAATGGAACATATACTATAAAGCAGTCGCAAGAAACCCTGAGTTGGTGACACAAATTGAAGCGGAGGTCAACAAGCTCATCAAAGAAGGATTCATACAAGAAGTGAAGTACCCATTGTGGATCTGATACATTGTACATGTCAAGAAGAAGAATAGTCAAATACGTGTGTCCGTTGATTTTGATATTTTAATAAGGCATGTCGAAAATATGAATTTTCTCTGCCAATCATTAAGCACATGGTTGATGCTACAAGTGAGCATGAAGTTATGTCATTTATGGATTGGTCTTCTGGACATAATCAAATCAGAATGTCTACAAAAAATAAAGAATTCATTACATTACGAACTCCGAAAGGGATTTATTGTAACAAAGTGATGCCATTTGGTCTAAAGAATGTTGGAGCCACCTATCAATGTGTAATGCAAAACATATTTGATGACATGATTCATAGGAGGGTGGAATGTTACGTCGATGACTTAGTGGTAAAGACCAAGCAAAGGGAAAACCATCTTGAAGACCTTTGAATTGTTTTTGAAAGGTTAAAAAAGTTTGACTTCAAGATGAATCCACACAAATGTGCATTTGGGGTTATCTCAGGAAATTTTCATAGTTTCATTGTGCGTCACTTTGGAATTGAAGTTGATCCCGCAAATATTGATGCCATTCAAAAAATGCCCAAGCCAAAGAACTTAAGAGACCTCTGTAAAATTTCCATTCATTCTGAGATTCATTTCTAACCTGGATGGACGATGTTAATCCATCAAGCATTTAATGAAGAAAGATGCTCCTTTTTCTTGGACCAATCATGTCAAAATGATTTTGAAAGCATCAAAAGCTACTTGTTGAATACACCTGTATTAGGGGCACCAACTCCTTGAAAGTCATTGATACTATACATTGCATCGCAAGAGAGATTACTTGGGGCACTTATTTCCCAAGAGAATGAAGCTAAGAAGGAACAAGCACTGTACTATCCGAGTCGGACCTTGTTAGGAGCTGAGTTGAATTATATTCCTATTTAGAAGATGCGCTTTGCATTGCTTTATGCAATAAAAAAATTGAGGCATTATTTTGAAGCATACATTATCAAGTTAATTTCTCGAGCTGATCCCGTGAAGTTCGTAATGACTCTACCAGTTCTCTCAGGACATCTATAAAGATGGCCTATATTGTTTCATCAATATGATATCATATACACTTCAAAAAGTTGTGAAGGGGAAAGCACTTGATAATTTCCTTGTTGATCACCATCTTTCGGGAAAATGGGAAACTTCATATGAGTTCCTTCATGAAGATGATTTTTTTACTAAAGCGCTACCGGCATGGACAATGTTCTTTGATGCATCAACACGTTGAGACGGTGCAGGAGCGGGAGTTGTGTTGATATCTCCAAAATGACTAATCTTCCCATTCTTATTTGTTCTAGGTGAAATATGTTTCAACAATGGCGCAGAGTACCAAGCTCTGATTGTGGGCCTTGAAATGGCATCAGATATCAATATTCCTCAATTTGATGTCTACGGTGACTCTCAATTGATCATCAATCAACTCTCAGGGAGTTACGAGGTAAAAAAAGGAAGATTTTTTTATCATATCACCAATATGCTACTTTCTTAGTTGAAAGGTTTGAGCAAGTGTTCTTAAACACGTACCAAGAGAAGACAATTGCATTGCGGATGCTTTGACTAACTTTGTTACAACAATGGCACTTGGAGAAAATGAGAAAACAACGGTGTGTGCATGTTATCGATGGGTTATTCATGGTTGTCTTGATCTTCGAATCGATTGAAGCCATCATATACATGTTGAGTGTGTCACGGCCCGAGTCTACACAATGGACGTGGCCGCTACTCAAAGACTATTACTGATCTTCAAGTGAACCCTCATCCTGGTTGACTACAAACGTAAGACTAACTTAAGCATGCAAAAGCTTAAAACAGAATAAAATTCATGAAACAAAACTACAAAACTTTACCTCAAAAGAAAAATATTTATAATCAAAATAATATATTCAACTTGCCATGAATAGGAAACTTTAGTCTTTAAAACATTTAATAAAATAAATGAATAATACAAACTTCTCTACCATACTGACTATCTATGTAACACCCGGTATTCAAAATAGACCAAAAAGCAGATTTTCAGAAGTTGCAGGTACTAGCGATGGAACCAACTATGGACCGTCACTCGATTTATGGTCAGTCAATCGACTCTATCGATTGTCTAGTCAACTCCCATTTCTTAGTCGCGAATGACGATCGACGAGTATGGACCGTTAGTTGACTTACAGTCCGTCAGTTGACTCCGTTGATTGACCAGTCAACTCCCTGTTCTCAGTTGCGAACGACGTTCCATCAGTACAGACCGTCAGTCCACTTACGATCCATCATGGTACTCTGTCGATGGGCCAATCAACTTTCTGTTCTTAGTCACAAATGATGGTTGACCAATATGGACCGTCAATTGACTTACTGTTCATAAGTCGACTCCGTCGATTCGCCAACTGACTTTTAGGTCTAAGTCATAAACTACGGTCGACCAGTTTGGACTGTCAGTCGACTCTATCATTGATTCTGACAGGTTTTAAGTCAGGGGTCTTTTGGTCTTACCTTATTCGTTTGTCCCCTAACTACGTCGTTTATATCCTAAATAATGAGTTTTTACTCTTTTTAAGCCTAGAAACATAGCTAAAACTTACCTAAGTCAAATAAGTAATCAAAACTTAGAAAATTAGAAACAAGAATGGACAAAAAGGTCAAGAACCCTAGTTCAACAACATATTAAGGTTCCATCAGTTCCAGCAACAAAACCTAAACATTTCTCTTTCTAATTAAGCACCACGTATGTGGGATTTCACTGGTGGGTTCCTTTCTCCCATTGGGTCCCTAGAATTCAGTCATTTTCTTAATTCCCTTATAAAGAATAGACTTAGGGTTTCTAAAATTACAGCAGATCATCATGACTTAGTTATTAACATGTTCCAAATCGCATTACCATGTTATTACTCAATTTATTGCATGAATTTCGTAACTTTAGCTATGTATTTCTTTAGTTCTTGAATTACACATGCTAGGTCAAGTATTTCAGTTATTTAGTTATACATGCCTAAGTTGTTAATGCATCATTACCAGATTAATTGTTGCATTCTCAGTTTGCATGTTCAGTTTGAGTTATCCAGTATTTACAGAAACTCAGTCATAATCTGTTAACTACTTAATTCATTGGGAGTAACATAAGTAGAGTACCCAAATAATCCCAGAAAGACTAGCCAATTAGGTTCTATGTCCCCTCTGTGGGCATCAATTTAGTTATCATGTGAGCATGACTTTATACATCTTGCAAGGTATATTGGGTCCTCTCGATGGGGCGTATACATAATACTACACATTTAGCTCATGTGGTTTTACTATCGGTTATTAGTAGCTCCCACAGTTTAGTAAAATTCCATTGCATTGACCATTTATCAGTATATCCAATATTATGTTTAAGCATGCTATAAATAGGTTACTACATTCAGTTATCACATCATTCAGAATCTATATGTCACGACCGGAGTCTAGACCCCAGAGGAGACCGGCGTCGTTGACCTCTCAGAGGTCGCAAACAAGCCTACATACGTCATCGTTACTTTATCTAGGTTAATTTTAGCGGAAAATTTGAACTTTTTGTTACTTAACATTCATATAAGACATTCTACTTAAACTCATAAACATTCACAATCAACCATCTAATATTAAGATCATCAAATGAAAGAAATAGTTCAATACTTCATTAAGTGTATACTTTCCAAAATGGCACCAATACAATGTGTGAAATAAGATGAGAAAGAAACACTAGTGGAACAGACTCCACTAACTCAAGCCTGTATCTAAGCTAGAATATAATGGGCAAGCGTACTCGAAAGCATGAGGGCCTACCAAGTCCGGATGAATGCTCCACGTCATGATAGCTTCAGCGTCGACCTGTAAGCTCTAACGTCCACCTGTACCTGCACCTAAAAATGTAGAGTTGTATGGTATTAGTACACACTTGTACTAAGTATGGGTATATGTAAGCACACACCAAGGACATGCATGAGTAAGAATATATCTTTCCTAACAACATAATTTATGGAAAGTCAAGTTAGTGGACTAGCCAAATTCGGATTAGATTAGGAAAGTCATGCCATGAGAGTAAAATGCATCATCATACTTATCATTTGGCAAAACAGCACATAACATATTGCACATATCATATCATATAGTTCATATCATTCTTTCATATGCCATGAGACCTTGGAATCATGGACTTGACATTAGGACTTCCCAAAATGAGGGTTAAACATATGGGACCTCAACTAGGGAGCCTTCTTTAGCAAACACAGAGTCTGCTTCATTCATTCATACGTACTTCATTTTCATTCTTTCATATACAAGTGCAACCACCAGTCATACCTAGGATGTAGTTTAAGACTCTCATCGGGTTCGCTGTGCAATGACCAAGAATAACCTAGTGTCATTACTTAAGTCTAGCTCACCTCTTGATTATCCTATCCTAACACCTTTGATATCGTTCATTTCATTATGTGTATTCTTTGAGGCTTCCCTCATTCTTTCTTTGGGAACTTTAACCTTAACCGACATAGATTATGTGAGCATCATGAAATCCAGTGTTTAATCCCCACACCGAAAAGAGGTGGATTCACCGCCCAAAGTGAACCAAAACATGCTAGCGTATATAGGGAATCGAAGCCTGCTAGATCCCTATATTGGCGGTATAGGTTCAAAGACTAGGAGATATAAGGAGACCCATACCCGGAATGCCGAACAGTCTCATCTCATGAGAGTTACGTGAGCCTCCGCCCTTCCCGAAGGAAGGCATCACCGCTCATAGCTAGCCTATCGATGCTCAGTATAAAGTTCCATTACATTCAACTCATACATCATGGAAGATGTCTTCTAGCATGAGGACATCATAGCTCATTAGATGATTTCTCATCTCATCATTAGTATTAAGTATGCATTAACTTCAATACTTTCATTAGAGTGTTCATAGAGACTGGTCTCTTCATTAGCTTTACACTCTCATAGGTGAATACGTTTTGGTAACATTTACTTAGGCTCATCTGAGATTGCTCTCATCTTTGACATTAGCCTCTTATCATAGTGTCACCTCATTCATTAACTTTAACACATTTGCTTCTCATAATTACTCACCCCTTCACGTGAATATTCATTTCATCATATGCCAATGCACTTGGCCATTTAGTGTGTTTCACACTCTTACTTAACCCTTCTAGGGTTACATCATTTCATCACATACATCATAGGCTCACTTACTTTTAAACATATGCTAGACTTATGAGTCCACACATACAAGCCATGAGGCTTTATTCATACTTTGTCTAACTGATTCATGTTTACCCAAGATTATGTGGTACAAGACTTATGCATCTTGTAGATATGCCAAGATATTGATTTCGATCTTTAGAGGCAGCATTCATTAAATATTTACTTACGTATGACTTATGTGTCAATACGGAATTAGGCAAGGGAACCCAATTTCGAATCCCTTGGACAACACTTAATCTTATTTTAAACTTGATAATTGCATTTTTCAGATTTGGGAGACCCTAGTTCGAATCTCAACAACCCCATAATATTTCTTTCTTGTTCTCCTCTCCTTTTTCGTTTTAAGGCAAGGAGGTTGTGGGATCAATCCCCCACATGCTCATTCTCTTTCTCTCAATTTATCTTTTAACTTTCTCACCTATCCAAGAGGTTGTGGGTTCAATCCCCATACGCCTCATTTTATATTTCTCCTTTATTTTTCTCCTAATCTCTCATCTATTCAAGAGGTTGTGGGTTCAATCCCCACTCTCCACATTTATTTTTCTCCTTTATTTTTCTCCTAACTCTCTCATCCATTCAAGAGGTTGGGGGTTCAATCCCCACTCTCCACATTTATTTTTCTCCTAAGTCTCTCATCCATTCAAGAGGTTGGGGGTTCAATCCCCACTCTCCACATTTATTTTTCTCCTTTATTTTTCTCCTAACTCTCTCATCCATTCAAGAGGTTGGGGGTTCAATCCCCACTCTCCACATTTTTTTTCCTTTCATTTTTTATGAAATTTTTATGTAATTTACACTGGGTGAGGTCTTGGGTTCAATTCTCAATGACCTCACAATTTTAATTTTTTTTTCAAAAGTAGTCATTTTGGCCGAGACTACAAATTTTGAGCATGCTGGAAATTTGGTCTCTTCCAATCTATTTTTCTCTAATTCTTTTGTTGATTTTTTTGTAGCATTTTGAGTGACATTCAGTCAGTCACCTTAACCTTTTATGAACATCATGTTTTTAGCATTTTTACACACGCAAAACATAACATTTAACATACAAATTTCAGGCAGCAAACATAGTCAAATTTTCAGCGCACACATGCTCAAAACAGTCAACTTAATACATTTTTCCGGAATATATTTTTCATCCTTTACATGTTTTCCTACCACACATTCAACACATAATCACAACCAGACCTAACATTTATCTACCAGAAGACATACCAACGCATGCTTTGAATCGTTCAGAGGATCTAATGACAGGGGCATGCAACGGGGACAACCTCAGTCTTTCAATCGTAATTTAAACTGAACATTAAAGGTCTCTTGGGAAAAGTACCAAGAGAGAATAAAACCCATACCTTAATTTCGTTCAAAACTTGTTTAAATGCTGCAAATTTACCATGAAACCAAGCCTCACCACCAAAACTTCAAGCACAATCCCGTCAAGAACTTGTTGTTGATTTTCGTTTTTAGCTTAGTTTTTCGTTTGAGTTTTTGTGTGTAAGTTCTTCAAGAGTGAAGAACTATTATTTTCAGTTATTTTAATGATAAAAAACGTGAGAATGAGAGTGAGAGACGTGAGAATGAGAGGATTAGGATTATGATTAGGATTAGGAGAGTTAGGTGGAGACTAAGTCAAACTAGGACTCCTCATTATTTATTAATTTTATTATTATTATTTTTTTATTAAAAATCTAATTTTTCCCTTATTTAAAACAGCTTTTTAAATATTAATTAATTCAACTAATTCACTTAACAAAATTAAATCAATTTAATCCTTGCTTCCACCAAGGCTCGAACCCGGGTGGAGCTAGATTTTGCTTAAAGGGTCAAATTCGGCAACCTCTACCCGAATTGCCCCTCCACCATATTAATTAATTAATTAATTAAATATTTAGGGTAATTACATTACTACCCTAACCCTTCAAAAGACCATTTTACTCCTAGACCATCCAAACTTAAGATTACGCCTTTTTAAGTCTGGTTAAGACTCATCCGGGTAAATCTTCATATTCGGGTTCCCTACATGGCTGGACCCAACCATTCCTAGCTCAACTAACTCAGCAAGTTAGTTGGCTTGGTTGTTGCAGAGGTTCAGAGGTCTGGTTCTACGCGCATCAATTCGTGTGAACCCGATCTAATCTAGGCATTCTAGATACGTTAGACATTACTTAGCATAGTCATTTTTAGGGTTGTTACATTATCCCCCTCTTAGGAAAATTCGTCCCCGAATGACACTACACATCATTTTAAAATAAAGAGGGTGATTTTCGAAGATATCTTAACATACTTGAGACTTTACGCTTTGTGAATTTCTTTTTCACACTTACTCTGTATAATGCATATTACTCAAGCTTATCTGAAGTTTCATATTTGAGATTGAGGAACTTCCTTCTCAATCGCACTTAACTTGATTCACCTCACAACTCATGCAACGCAAAAATCATGTCCACGCTATACAAAACAGCAACATGACATGCAAACATGAATTCATTTTAACTCACATAGTGCAATTATTACTCATACGATTATGGACTTACAACACCAAGTCGACTATTGCACTAAAACTTAGAGTTTCTTAAACAAAACCAGCCTTAGGAGGAGTATATCTAACCCCTTAGATAACATCTTGTTGACCTTAAGATTTGAAATTATATGGCTTTGTTGGATTGATCCACGCCCTACCCATTTATACCCTATCTCATTTGGCAACTGAAACCTCACTACCCTGGTTTGATAGTCTATGGTAGCATAAAACTTATGGAGAAAATCCATACCTAAGATATTCAATGCTTTTTATTGGTGAATATCTGATTCACATATTTGTAGGTTGGTGGACATCCTTGAAACCTACTAGCAGCATCGCATTAATAGACTAAGGAACTCCTTCCTAAACTAGTCTCATTAAAGCATACAACATAAATAAACACATAAGTCACCTAGGTCAGCAACCAATATGATGACTCCAACATATTAACTTCATACTAGTGCATAAAACCATACACATGAAGAACTAATTTAGGTTACACACCGGAGACATCACCAGAGGTATCTTCCCCTTCAACCCTAGACTTGAGAGCGAAGAATTGTTGCCTCCTTAGAGCCTCTTCACTTGGACCATTCGGCTCAACTTTCTCCTTCCCTTTTTCTCGACCTCTCATATACGAAAAATCCTTCATCATGTGGCCGGTTTTCCACAACTGTAACAAGCGTTAGAGCCCCTCCTACACTCTCCTCAATGAAGTTTGCCACACTTCCTACAAGGTGGCCTCTCCTGAGGTGTATCTACTTCACTGTTTCTCTTAACTCTGGGCTCGGAATACCTTTCATAGCGACCCTTGGATGAACTTTGACTCCCCTTGGTGGGAGAGTCCCTTCTTAAACCTGGGCTTATCCCTGATTTCAGTACTACTCTTCCTTGAAAAATTCTTCTCAGCCTGCCTTGACCTGTTCCGTGCCCTAGTATGCTTCCTCTTACTGCATTCCTCCACTTGTTAGACATGGACCATAAGCCTGGAAAGACCCATGCTGGTATGTAGCATAGCTTCCCTACGCTCCTCCTCGAGATTCTCAACAATCTTAGATCCAGTGTAAACGGGAGGATTCATCCTCGTGAAGTCCCTTAACCTGCTAGCCATGGTGCTGGCATGTGGGTTTTTCTTGGGAACACCTTGTTGCTCCGCCTTCGTTTCTCCTCGTATTCATCTTTCTGAATCTCAACAGTTCTTCTAGTCCCAGACCATAAGGTTTCGATCACAGAGTTTTGGAATGCGATTCTTCTTTTGGCTCAAAGTATGACATACCAGAACAATCAGCAGGTTCCACTTCCTACTAATTGAAATGATTGATCGGTGGCAACTAGAGTTTGAGATTTTTTTATGATGAATCCTCTTGGGTTTTTAGGGTGACAAGTTGATGATGACCCACAAAACTTCATTGATGATGTTAAGAAAATCTTTAGAGTGATGTAAGTGATTGGTAATGGTATGGTTGAGTTGGAATCCTACCTGTGTAAGGATGTGACTCACGCATGGTACACTTATTGGAATGATCCAGGAGCTACTCTTACCTCTATAAATCTCTTTATAGCAGTCAAGTTTGATGTTAATAGAAAAACTCTCCCAGAACCTTATCAGTTTCTACTCCAGTTGGTGACCAGTTATAGCTAAATGGGTATACAGAAATTTCCATGTCACAGTCTCTTAGAAAGTCACCTTAACAGATCTTGTAGAGTTAGAAATGGTAGACTTCGATGTCATTCTAGACAGTGATTGGCTACACTAATTTCATGCCTCAGTCGATTGTAGATTTAAGATTGTTCGTCTTTAGTTTCCGAACAAACCAATCTTAAAATGGAAGGGTAGTAGCTTAGCGCCTATGGGTTGATTCATTTCATACCTTAAGGCCATAAAGATGATCTCTAAGGGTTATATCTACCATCTAGTTCGGGTTGAGGATTCTAGATCTGAAACCCCAACTCTTGTGTCAATTTCAGTAGTCAATTAGTTTGCATAAGTGTTTCCAGAAAATCTTTTAGGAGTTCCTCTTGAAAGGGATATTTACTTTGTAATACATCTCCTTCAAAATACCCAGCCTATTTCTATTCCTCCTTACCGAATGGCTCCAGCTGTGCTTAAGAAATTGAAAAGGCAGTTGAAAGACCTTCTAGATAAGGGCTTCATCGGAACTAGTATTTCACCATGGCGTGCACCAGTGTTGTTCGTAAAGAAGAAATATGGTTCTCTCAGATGTGCATTGACTATAGACAATTGACCAAGGTCACAATCAAGAATAAGTATCCATCCCCAAGATTAATGAATTGTTTGACAAACTTTAGGGTGCTAGACATTAATCCAAGATAGACCTCAGTTATCATCTGCTAAGATTTAGAAAGAGTCATATTCCGAAAACAACCTTCAGAACTCGGTATTGGCATTATGAATGTGCACTTATGTCGTTTGGACTAACCAATGATCCTGCAACTTTCATGGATTTGATGAGCAGAGTGTTCAAATAGTACTTGGAGTTGTTATTTATCATCTTTATTGTTGATATACTCATTTACTCTAGGAACGAGGAAGAACATGCGAGTCATTTCAGAGTTGTTCTGCAGACTCTCAAAGATCGCAAGTTATTTTCTATGTTAGCAAATGTGAGTTTTGGTTGCAATCCGTTGCTTTTATTGGTCACATTGTATCTAGTAAGGTGATCCGAGTGGATTTGAAGAAGATAGAAGCAGCGAAACAATGGCCCATACCTACCTCTGCTACAAATATCAGAAGTTTCCTAGGTATAGCGGGTTGTATAGAAGGTCTGTGCAAGGATTTTCATCCATAGTCGCACCATTGACTAAGTTGACTTAGAAAATGGTCAAGTTTCGATGGTCAAATTATTGTGAGAAAAGCTTTGCAGAATTGAAAACTAGATTGACTACAACTCATATCTTGACTCTACTAGAGGGTTCAAATTGTTATGTGATCTATTGCGATGCATCCAGAGTTGGCCTAGGTTGTGTGTTGGTGTAACGATATAAGGTTATAGCTTATGATTTTAGACAACTTAAGGTGCATGATAATAATTATCTAACTAATGAACTCGAGCTTGCAGCAGTGCTTTTTGCACTCAAGATCTGGAGACACTACTTGTATGGTATTCGTGTAGATGTGTTCAATTACCATAAAGGCCTTCAATATGTGTACACCTAGAAAGAGTTAAATCTTCTACAAAGAAGCTAGCTTGAGTTCTTTAAGGATTATGATATGAGTGTTCATTACCATCCTAGTAAGATGAATGTAGTAGAAGATGCTCTTTAGCAGACTATCTATGGGTAGTCTAGCCCATGTTGAGGAAGAAATTTTTTTTCTAGAGAAGGATGTTCACAGGCTTGCTCTCTTGGGTGTTCTCCTTATGAGCATATCAGACAATGATGTAATAGTTCAGAATGGGGTAAAATCTTCTTTGGTAGTGAAGGTTAAAGAAAGCAGGACAGTAATCCAATCTTGCTTGAACTTAAGGGTGCAGTCCAAATCAAAGAGTGGAGGTTTTCTCCCAAGGGGGAGATGATGTACTATGTTACCTACGTAGATTGAGTGTACCTGATGTGGGTGAGTTGAGACAACATATTATTGTAGAAGGCCGTAATTCTTGATATTCTATACATCTAGGTGCCACTATGATGTACCGCGATCTACGGGAAGTATATTGGTGGAATGACATGAACAGGGATATAGCAGATTTTGTTAGTAAGTATCCCAATTTCTAGCAAGTCAAGGTACAACATTAGAAACCACGGGTATGACTCAAGAGATCGACATTCCTACTTTGAAGTTGGAAGTAACTAATATGGATTTCATCACAAGGTTACCTCGTACTCGCATACAACATGACCCTATTTGGGTGGTAGTTGATAGGTTGACTAAGTCTTCTCGCTTTTTGGTGGTCAAGACTGCAGATTTGGCGGAGGACTATGACAAGCTTTATATTAATAAAATTGTGAGGTTGCATGGGGTTCCTTTGTGTATTAACTCTGAAAGAGGTACTCAGTTTACCTCTCATTTCTGGAAGTCATTTCAGAAGGGTATTGGTACTCAAGGTAACCTTAACACAACATTTCATCCGCAGACGAATGGACAGGCAGAGCGTACCATTCAGACTTAGAAGATATGTTGAGAGATTGTGTGATCGATTTCTAGGGTAGTAGGGATGATCACCTTCTTCTTATTGAGTTCGCCTACAACAATAGCTACCATTCCATCATTCAGATGGCCCAGTATGAGGCACTATATGGGCGTATACATAGATCTCATATTGGCTGTTTTGAAGTAGGTGAAACAGCCTCGATAGGACCAAATTCAGTCCATTATGCGAGGGATAAAGTGCAACTCAATAGATATAGACTTAAGACAGCCTGAGTCATCAGAAATCTTATGCAGATGTAAGAAGAAGGGAACTGGATTTCCAAGTCAGAAATCTTATGCAGATGTAAGAAGAAGGGAACTGTATTTCTAAGTTGATGATTGGGTTTTCTTGAAAGTGCCACCTATGAAGGGGGTGATGAGATTTGGAAAGAAAGGGAAGCTCAGTCCTAGATATGTATGCCCTTATAAGATCTTTAAAATGGTTGTCAAAGTGGCATATGAGTAAGAGTTGCTAGTATAATTAGTAGGAGTGCATCCGGTCTTCCATATCTCACTTTTGAAGAAGTGTGTGGGTGATCCAGCCTCCGTAGTGCCATTGGAGAGTGTGGCTGTGAAAGATAGACTTTCTTATGAGAATGTACCAATTGTGATCCTTGACCTTCAGGTTAGAAGGTTGAGAAACAAATAAGTCGCTTTAGTCAAGGTTTTGTGGATGAGTCAATACGTAGAGGGAGCTATTTGGGAAGCAGAAGCAGCCACAGTGTAACGACCCTAATGATGAAATAGGTCAAACTAGAACTTCACATGTATTCCATTAGTTAATAATGATTTAAAATAATGTATTTTATCAATATAAGTCAGTTTGTGAAGTTTCAAAGTCAAACGTCCAAGATGTCCATGACGTTCAGAATGTGTGCCTTGGAATGTGCTAGTGTGTCCTTCATTTTGGTGCATATTTTTAGGTAGTTTTTGCTGTATAAAACAAGTGGGGATTACCCTAGTACCTAGAGGTATGTAAGAAGGGTCAAAACATTTGGGTACGACTCCTCGGGGACCACCCAAAGGGCCCACAAAGAGGACCCAAACGTGGGACAAAGGAGATGCCCAAGGCAGCGTGCAGGGCCAGGATTTGAATCCAGCCTCGCGTCGCGCGCCTGGGACTGAATTCGCCTGTGCGTTGTGCAAGTGGCACGAGGCTCATTGCCTCAAAATCCTAAAATTCAAGAATCAACAGCTCCCTCCGCGAAACGCTGCCAAGTCCCAAATTTTGCCGCTTTGTTTTTAAGTCAAATTAGATTTTTGAAAAGGGTCCAATTTGTGTAGGGGTCTTTTGGTAATTTTGGAGATCATTTGTGGACTATTTTAGGTCACTTTAAACCTCATTTCACACAACAATTCAAACCCTAAAGCTCAAGTAAATAATCTCTCCAAAACCTTTCTCCAAAAACCTCCATTTTCAAGAAGCTTCAAGATCCATTGAAGAAGACCAAATTCTTCAAATTTCTTCACCAAATTTCGTGGGTTTCTTCATATTAAGGTATGGTAGTTCATCTTTGACTCTTATTTCATTCAAGGATCCAATTTAAAGACTTTTCAAAAAGGGTTCTTAAACTCTAAATACTTCTATTTTGAACTCTAAGCATGGGTCTTGCATGAAAACATTTTAGTAAATGTAATATGATATTTTTCAATGTTAGTTGATGATTTTAATATTCAAAACTCAATGACCCCATGCTCAATCCAATTTCTAAACTTTTGGCTTATGAAGTGGGTTTAATGTGCATATTTTGATAATGTTAGAACTATGGTTTCTTCTATATTATGTTGTGATTAGCTACTTCCCTATTATGATTTATTATGATGTTTGTGATGAAATATTGAGGAAAGGTGGAAAAGTCTTTGATGAAGGGTAAGTTCTTCTATCTTGGTTAGGTTATATTGAAGTAACTCTTGACTGGTATGGTCCACCTTTCCTACCGCTGTTTACTTGAAGTATATGAAGTTATATAAGTATTGTGAAATTGGCCTTGAAGGCATGATCTGTGTAGTGAAGTGATTATTTCGATATGTATACGCATGGTATGTATTAGAAGGTTTAAATGAGTATCTGAAAGGGTTTATATCTAAATGAAGTATGTATTTGATATGTGAAGTATGATAATGTGTAAATTGTGATAAATGTGGGTGTGAGCATGTCTAGAAGTCAATGTTATGAATAAGGGCTATTATGTGAAAGGTTTGCTCACATGTACTCACACACACACTTGATTGCATGAATTAAGTCAATGAATGAAAAAGGGGGATTATAGGGTGGACATTATTCATGAGTAGAGAAGAAGTGTCTAGACCATCCCTACTATTCCTAAGTATGAAAAAGGGGGATTTTGGGGTGAACACTCTTCGTGAGTTGAGATGAAGTGTTTAGTAGAAACCTCACTATTCCCGATGAGCTTTCCAAATATAGGTTGGAGGTTCGATATACTTCATGAGATGAGATGTGGGTTCTATAGTTATCTCTTAACATATAGTCAATGAATGTTTATGACTCCGTGGGGGAGTTATGCTTAGCACCGAGAGAATTTGAAGAAGTGGTGGGTACACTTCGTGAGTAGAGATGTTGTATCCAATGTAGCTCTTGAGATGTGTGCTCCTCGTTAGTAGAGAATGATTTACTTAGTAGCAATATTCTTATCCCTTAACTAGCGCCCGCGAAAGTGTAGCTATTGGAGAATCCATGTAAAGGTTAAATAATATTACCTTACCTTAGGAAAGTAAGGATCCCTCGTTATGTAGGGGTTAATATCGGGATTCCGTGTCTAGATCTCATGATCTATGTCGGTTAAAGTTAGCCCCTACAAATGTATGTAAATGAACTAAGTCTTCTTTAGGGTGTACTACATAGGGTAGATGCTGGAAAGAGACGCTACATATCCATTGCACAAGTAGACATTTGGAGGGAGTCTTGGTGTGTGTTTATATGATATGTATGAATGGGTCAGGATATGATGCAAATGAAAGCAATGTGACTTTATGTTTAACGTTAAGGAAGCATGTTGATGTTATGACTTGTATGATGAAAGCTTATTATGTAATGAATGTGATGTGCCTATTCTAAGGTTATTCTTAAGAGCACTAAGTTCAAGTGGTAGTATGGGATACTACTTTCACATTGCACCAAGTGTAAATTGGGGGTTTCCTTAGAGGATGGTTCTTATGTGAAGTTTATCTGTATGTTTCTATAGTGTCTTTGATATTGAATGGTGACTTGTATAAATGAAATGAAGTATGTTTATCCTTATTAGTCTTAAGGATCTCTTAAATAGGTATTGAGGAGATTGTATTGCCGATCTCCTTATGTTTTACTTAGGGAGCCTTAGGATAACTTAGGATAGGAGTAGTGCATGTGTGATCTTTACGTTTACTATAAGCATGCTCCTATGTTAAGAAAATTGAAGTTTCACCTTATGTGCTAAATAATGATACTATATGATGTTTGTAACTTAATCCATGAAGTTATTTATCAAAATAGCATGACTTGTATGTTTCAACCAAATTGTCCCTTTTTGCACGATTTTGCATAATGTCATACTTAGTACAATGTTTGTACTAACCCCATACTTTTCTATACTTTATAAGTATAGGTTGGAGGCAAATTGAAGGTTAGAAGGCAAACTTGGGAAATCGACTCTCTCAAGACTAAGTATGCCCTCATATATTCGAGGGCATAGTCTATGTTTCTTTAAGTTCTTCTGTAAATCTTGTATAAGACTATTTATGCATTCCTTTAAATGTAAAGGGCCGTAAGCCTAAGATAATTATGTTGTGTCTTTAAGTTGGCTTGTGATGATGAGACTATCTTTAGTATTTATAAAAGATGTTTTCCTTATTATTATTTATCGTGAAAAGTTTTAATTCCGCACTACTTTTCATGTCTTATGTAATGAATGATAGCTAAGAGGCTAGTACAAGACCTTCAAAAGCTCTAATACTACTTGTTCCGACTTAAGGGTTGCCCTAACTTCTAGGGTGTACTTGCGGGTCGTTACGCATGAAATCCAAGTATCCTCACCTCTTTCCTTCTAATTCCACTCCAGCTTGAGGTAATAGTTCCTCTTTAGTTTTTCAGTCATTCATGCGTGAATTCAGTCTTAGAATCATGTTCCCTCAGTTTGTACTTGCATTTTCAGCGTATTTGCATGTTCTTGGAACTCAGTTCAGTCAGAAATTCAGTTCTCAATTTTTAGAGGTAGGGATTGCAGCCCTCTCCCTCCCTTTCAGCTAGTTTAGTTTTCATTCAAAGGAAGAATGGTCCCAAGGGGGAGATAATGTAACATCCCGTACCCAAAGAGACCAAAAATACAGATTTTCAGAAGTTGCAGGTGCCAGCGATGGAGCCAAGTACGGACCGTCATTTGAATCCGTCAATGGGCCAGTCAACTCTCATTTCTCAGTCGCGAATGACGGTTGACTTGTACGGACCATCAGTCAACTACGTCAATTGACATGTAAACTCCCAATTCTCAGTCGGGAACGACGGTTGACCAGTACGAAACGTCAATCGACTTACGGTCCATCAGTCGACTCTATCGATGGGCCAATCAACTTTGAATTCTCAGTCACAAATGACTATCTACCAGTACAGACCGTCAATAACCTTATGGTACGTAAGTCGACTCTGTCGATTCGCTAGCTGACTTTGAGATCTCAATCATAAACGACGGTCGACCAGTATTAACCGTCATTTGATTTACGGTCCATCAGTCTACTTCGTCAGTGATTCGGATATTGTTTAAGTCAGGGGTCTTTTGGTATATTTCTTGTTCGTTTGGCCCCAAGCTACGTCGTTTATACCCTAAATCATGAGTTTTTAGTTGGTTTAAGCCTAGAAACATAACTAAAACATACCTAAGTCAAATAACTAATCACAACTTAGAAAATTAGAAGCAAGAGAGGAGAAAAAGGTCAAGCACCCTAGTTCAAGAACGACTGAAGATTCCATTAGTTCCTGCCCCCAAAGCTAAAGATTTCTCCGTGGAATTAAGCACAAGGTATGTGGGATTTCACTAGTGGGTTCTTTCTCCCAAAAGGTCCCTAGAATTCAGTCAATTTCTTTATTCCCTTATTAAGAATAGACCTAGGGTTTCTAAAATTATTGCAGATCATCATGAATTAGTGATTAACATGTTCCAAATCAGATTACCATATATTACTCAATTTATTGCATGAATTTCTGAACCTAGTTATGTATTTCTTTACTTCTTGAATTACACATAGTATGTTAGATATTTCAGTTATTCAGTTATACATGCCTCAGTAATTAATACATCATTACCAGATTAATTGTTGCATGTTCAGATTGAGCTATCCAGTATTTACAGAAACTCTGTCATAATCAGTTAACTACTTAATTCATTGGGAGAATCATAATACCAAGTTGGACTAGGGTTCAGCGTACCCAAATAATTCAAGAACTACTAGCCAAGTAGGTTGTAAGTCTCCTCCATGGGCACCAGTTTAGTGATCACGCCAACAAGCCATCATACCTCTGGTAAGGTATATTGGGTCCTCCCAATTAAATTACTAAAAATAAGACTTAAACGAATCTGGGAAATGGCTCTGCGTCGCGGGGCCAATTCCCATTCGTTTTCTGAATTTTTGGGTCGAGGAAGTGAGTGTCATGTCAGCCTCGCATCGCGAGGCTGCCTACCATTTCTTCAGGCAGAGTGCCTCGTGTGCGTTGTGTGTCGCGCAGCAGTTCCACAAAACCTGCCTGCTCCCCTATGTTTGGGTCCTCTTCAAGGACCCTTCGGGTGGTCCTTGGGTGTCGTTACCGGATGTTTGGACACTTTATACTACATACTACCTATACAAGGTCTTTTTACAAGTCTTAGACTTAATTTTACACTTCTAAACCTTCACCAAACATAGGGATGTCAACTAGTTCAAATTAGCTAATTTCCGGACGTCAAGGTCTTTCTTTGTCGTTTTGGCTCTTACCTTTTCTAAATGAACTTTTACATTAATATAGGTCTGGAGACATCTTTTTGACTATATTAAATAGGCTAATCCCTAGTCTAAGTCATAGCATTTCCGAAGTGTTAAAAATATACTCATCTAGTCACAAAACCACAATAAACATCGAAGCTCACCTTTTCTCCCTCAGTCCTTGAGACATT
Source organism: Solanum lycopersicoides (assembly GCA_022817965.1). Taxonomy (NCBI): domain Eukaryota; kingdom Viridiplantae; phylum Streptophyta; class Magnoliopsida; order Solanales; family Solanaceae; genus Solanum; species Solanum lycopersicoides. The sequence goes on from JAJJBR010002753.1 coordinate 8,718,202, forward strand.
ATCCCTCCCAAGAAATCATGTCACGACCCGAGAGAACACCCTAAAATATAAGGCACTCTCATATCACAACACGGTCTCGGAGGTCTTGTACAAGCCCTTTCGAATCATTCATCGCATATACATATATGAAAAGTAGTGCGGAATTAAAACTTTTCACAAACATTCTAATAGTCTTTCAAAATATCTTTCATATAAACCAAAAGAAATACTAAGTCTCATGTCATCAAATCATAGACTCAAAACACACTTGGGACACGACCCATACATCGAAATATAATACTACTAAGTCTATAACAATGCTTCAAATAAAGAAACTCTACAGACATCTATACCTTCGAGTCAAATAAGGACATACGTAAACTTGCTTGAAAGATCGAATAATCCATGATTCGCTCCCAAATATACACATTCACTGTTGAATCACTTTTGAGATAGATAAAATATGGAATTAGTACAAACACATGTACTAAGTATGGCTTAATCCATAAAAAAGTAATAACGGACATTTAATGGAAATATGCTCTTTTTTATTAAAACATCATAATATAAGCATAAGAACAACATTTAACACCTTAGAAACACACATAAGATAACACATGAGCATTTAATCACAATTTAAGGAACATCACAGTGAATTAAGACACTGTTACAGTGAACTCCTTTAACATTACAGTGAACTATTTTAATTTTACAGTGAATCCAATTAACATGCATCTTTCTCACTAAAAGCTATCCTAAAACTCCTTAAGTAAAAAAGAGAGACCACCCATACACCCTCTCTAAGCATTGCTTAATGGTCCTAGACTACTTATAATGAGACGAATACACTTATAATACACCAAAACACATAACATGTATAATATGACATACTCCTTACCAAGGATATCAAAAGACTTACTTAAGTAATTCTAGAACAGAACGCCCATACACCCTGTTCAAGGTTACCTAAATAATCCTTAAGACTTCCTAAGCTTAGATAATTCCTAAGGTATCAACAATTCCCATAAATAGAGTCATTTTTAAGACTTCCCTAGATAAGACATGAAGAGATCATCCTTTATGCCCCCTTCACACTTTAACTAGAAAATCCTTAAAGTCACTCTAGATTAGGTACTCATTCATTTACGTGGTTTCTAATCTTAATTTACTACTTTGTTAGTTCTTTTAAGAGGCACTCATCACAAAGGAAATTCAAGTAATGGTCTTGGAGAAGACCTAGGGACTCACTAACTATTATCTTCAAAACCTAAAGGCGCAATGTCTAGGTAGCGTCCCATACCACCACCTAAACTTCATAGACTTCTCAACTACTAGTAGGTATCCCATATGATGATAATAGGCAATAATCGACATGGACTATGGTAGCTAAGCATGGAATCCGGAGTGGTGACCTACTCCGATGAGGGAGTTTTCCTTGCCAATGGCAGAACTTGGACACATCCCATGTAGCCACATGGTTCGGAAATATAATGCGTTTATTTGTCATCTATTCTCATAATACAAAAAGATCTACTTGCCATATCATACTCACTCGGTACTAGCCTTTGTTCTCATAGACTAATTCACATGAAGGTGTTCCATATCTAGTTCATAATCCAATCACATTCACCCTACCAAAGAGGTCCCCCAGGACTGCCTTACAATGGCGAAGAGGATAGCTTAATGAATTTCCTAAGAATGATTTCATGCCGTTTCAGCCAATCATTCCTAAGTCCATAACTTACAATAAAATGATACCATTACGACTTTCGACTTCAAGCATTATCTTAACCTTCTTTCTCAAAGGTTCCACATAAGTTGACGATCTCACTATGTTCAAGGCCACGTATCATTCATTCATAAAAGACTAAGAAGGTTTATCATCGTAAGTCAAGACATCTCATATTCACATATCACTCATGCATCAAGAAGAGGGACTTAAGTCTACCTAAACAAGACAAATTAACTCTTCACTTTATCACATATAGTATATCATGTCAAGAAGCACATAGGTACAACCAAGTCAACTATAGGTCATCCTATATACTACTATAGAACCTTAAATATAGTCATCATAAGACTCAATAACCAAATAAGAAGTATCATGCATCAACTCTAAGACTACACACATAAGGACATAGTCATTGTCTAACATGATCACCTTAATAACATCAATAGAAGAACACATGCTATCACCTTAATCACAAGTAGATAGATAAGATCATACTTCACATAAGTCAACTACATCAATCATCATAATATCTCAAGTAGTTCTGCCGACTAGGCCATGACATCATAATAAATAAGGTGACGCCGACGAGGCCACATAATTCATAATTATAACACATAACACCACCACCATAAGTGAAACATTCCAATCACAACATAATTTAAGACCTAATTTACTTAATATAAAGAGAACTAGGGCAGCGTACCACCAATCCATTCTGACCACTTCAATCCATAGCTAAATCATCCAATACAATACCAAAAGGCCCTTACCCATGGCCATGATGATCAATTCAATACAAAAATCATAATACTCAATGAATACAAATCAATTCAATATAAATTCATAAATCTAAGACAACCTATACATAAATCCAATATAATTCTTACATCATTCAATAGCACAAAGAAATCTACATAAAAATTCAATAAGATCAAGCCATGATCAAATCACCCACATTAGAGCCAAAATTAGGATTTCATGATTTGCATGGGTCCATAGGAATTGTGATGTAAAATCATTTAATTAACACTAATCCAGTCATAAATCATTGATCTAAAATGTTTTATGCAAAGACCCATGGCTGGAATTCAATTTAGAAGATTTCATGTTTTGGATCATCTTTGAAAATCATTCAAATTGACTCCTTGAAGAAATAGATTTCAAGGATGAAGAACCATACCTTAATTGTGATGAAAATCCCACAAGATTGATGGAGAAAAACTAAAAAAAATCTATCTTCTTCCTTGGATCTTCAAAACTTCATCAACGGTGGTTTGTGGAGAGAAACAATGGAGATATTTTGTTTTGTACTTGAGGGTTGTAATTTGAAGGGTTAATTGGGGTTTAAAAAGGTCTAATAACCGCCAATATTTACCTCCTAATATACCTAAAAGACCCCTGAACTTATAGGATCTTTTAACCAACTCAAACTCAACTTAAATTTCCAAAATTATTGTAGGGAAAGAAGTAAGCGACGCGGAGCTATTCCCGCATCATTTTTGGAATTCATTCTTGAACCAGTGGAGTCTGTCATGTGTCCGCGACGTGGAGAAAATTATTGGATCTTGTTGGACCAAGTCCGTGACGCGGACTGGTTCCTCCAATGAACAAATGTTGCTGCCTTGGGCAGCTTGCTAGCCCAAGGCTTGGGTCCTCCTCTATGACCATTTCGTCCGTCCTCGGGGGGGGGGGGTCCCAGATATTTTAACCTTAATTACTCTCATATACATGTTAGGAACCTCTCACATCAATTTGAACTCAAAACAACACATGAAACATGACAAAACACACTAAGACACACAAGCACGTTTTCAAGGCAAAACTTTCAAACGTCTTGGACGTTCTTGGGCGTTTGAACTCCAAACATGATACACTGCCTATAAACACTATTATTACTCATATAAGTACCTCATAATCTCATGACACACATAAAAACACATAAAAACAAACGAGGCATACAAGTGACTTAGTCGTCGAACGTCTTGGTCGTCCCTTGACGTTTGACTTCCAATTCACCTAAATCATTAGACACTGATTCATTACAAAACTATAAACCATTTTAGGACCTTAGAACCTCATGAAAAACATTTTAGTCTCTAGTTTCACCTAAGTCGTTTTGAGGGTGTAACAATACTCCCCCACTAGGAAACCTTCGTCCTCGAATGACACTTGCCACTCTCCGGACACTTTCAAGACCAACGATTCAGTTAACAACTCATAGCCACATAACACGTTATACCATACACAATCTAGGAGAAAATATCAATTTCACATAATCAAGAGAATCACAACACAACAAGAAGCTAGAACTCATTCTACAACTCATTATGCCATGCGACTCACATTCTTCATTCCAAATAGCAAGAACTCCTTTTACATTCATTTCCATACTAATATACATCATTTCTATCCATATTACAATAATTTGAAACCAAAGAACAAATTAGTCAATTTTTCAAAAATCTTACAGTAAGTTACAAGGCATTACACTGAACATGCTTCAAAATTCCAAAAATGCAACATTTAGACAATTGATGGTAGAAACAATCTAATATGCAATAGAAAAACATATAAACACATTTTACAACATAATCATAACTTCATAAAACACAATGCAAGGAATCAATGAAATTCAATTCCACAAGACTCCTCAACACAATGCCCATGCAACATGCTACTATGATCATCTAGCTCTTCTACTAACCATACTCCCCTACTTAGAAGGAACTCATAAAACAAAAGAGAATACTAGAACTTACCATCACCATCATTCCTCATCTGAAGCCACTTTTGCTTCCCTATACCGGAGTGCATAGAAACTATTCTTCTATGAAGCATCACCACCCGGAACACTTGGAGGAACTTGCTTACCTTCCTTTCCTCTAGAAGCAATAGAAGTAAAATCCCTCATCTTGTGTCCGTCCTCACCACAACCAAAGCAATTTCCGGTACCAACTACACATTCCCATAGTGCCTCTTTCCACAAGTGACACAAGTAGGCTTACCATTTTGAGAACCACTGCCCTTCTAAAGTTTCACCTTAGAACCCCTAGATTCATCTTGATTTGAAATCTTCTTCTTCAACCTCGGTTGTCTTTGGTCAGTCGATCCACTCCTCTTCAAGTTTCTAGCAATCCTACCAGTTTAGACTCCTCAATGGATTGAGCATACACCATGAGTCTAGATAAAGTCATATCATCATGGAGTATGGCCGTACATCATTCTTCTTTCACAAGGTCGGCAACACCCGTCACAAACCTACTCATCTCATCCCTTGAGTTAGACACCAAGAATGGAGCATACCTAGACAACATAGTGAACTTCATAGAGTACTCCTAAACACTCATATTTCCGAGGTTAATGAACTCTTCAACCTTCACCTCCCTCCTCTCACGGGGAAAGTACTTTCCTAAGAAAGCCTCCATAATCTCTTCCCACTCTATGGGACCCGACTCAACCGGCCTATTATCTTTCCATTGAGTGTACCATACATGAGCAACCTCCCTCAATTAGTATGAAGCTAACTCCGCCTTCTCCCTAGAAGTCACCCCCTGGCACTCAACACCTTGTACACAGCATCGAGGAACTCTTGAGGATCCTCTCCTACCTTAGAGCCAAGGAAGAAAGGAGGATTCATACTAAAAAATTCTTTCAATCTAGATGTCATAGTGGTCTCAACAACATTAACTCTAGGCTCAATAACCCTATTCACATGTGTAGTCATGGCTCGGGCTAAAGCGAGCAAAGTCTCTCTAATCTCCCCATTAGTCAATCAGGGGGAACCACCGAAACATCATTACCTCCTTCCACAATATGGAGTTGAGAATTCCTAGATCCTTGAGCCCCTTGAGCATCTTGAACAACTTTCTCAACTTGTTCAACTTGAGGAAGAATCTCCTCATTCACCTCATTCTCATCAACTCTCCTAGCTGGTGTCCTCCTTGTATTCATTTTCCTAGAAACACAACGAAAACACATAAGAAAATGACACTCATAACATTTTACTCTACGACACGACATAGGAGTAGCACATAAGAGAAACTCTATCGTCCAATAGCCTCTGGTTCATCGGTGTGTCGCGACTCCAACCAATGAACAAGACTCTACTAGACGTGACTTGATGAGACTTTTTGATTCCTAAGACTACTTTCATAACCTATGCTCTGATACCAAGCCTTTCACAACCCGATCGTAAACTCTAGAAGATAAGGCACTCTCGTACCATAAAACGGCGTACTTGACCTGTTGGAGGTCTTTTACAAGTCCTTTTGCATCATTCATCTCATATACATATGAAAAGTACGGCGGAATTAAAACTTTTCACAAACATTCTAATAGTTTTTCAAAATATCTTTCATATAAACCAAAAGGAAATACTAAGTCTAATGTCACCAAATCTTAGACTCAAAATATACTTGGGACACGGCACATACAATCGAAATATAATACTACTAAGTCTATTAAAATGCTTCGAAATGAAGAAACTCTAAAGACCTCTATGCCCTCGAGTCAAATAAGGACATACTTCAACTTGCTTGAAAGACCCGATAATCCAAGCTTCGCTCCAAAATATACCTCCACCTATGAATCACTTTAGAGATAGATAAAATATGGAATTAGTACAAGCACATGTACTAAGTATGGGTTAATGCATAAAAATCATGATAACGGACATTTAATGGAAATATGCCCTTTTTGATTAAAACATCATAGTATAAGCCTAAGAACAACATTTAACACCTTAGAAACACATAAGATAACACATAAGCATTTAATCACAATTTAAGGAACATCACAGTGAATTAAGACAATGTTACAGTGAACAAATTCAACATTACAGTGACCTATTTTAATGTTACAGTAAATCCAATTAATATGCATCCTTCTCACTAAAAGCAATCCTAAGACTCACTTAAGTAATACAAAGAGAGACCGCCCATACACCCTCTCTAAGAATGCCAAAATGATCCTCGGTACTACTTATAATGAGACGAATACACTTATAATGCACCAAAACACATAACATGTATAATATAACATTCTCCTTACCAAGGATATAAAAGACTTACTTAAGTAATTCTAGAACAAAAGCCCCATACACCCTCTTCAAGGTTACCTAGATAATCCTTAAGAATTTTATGTTTAATCAGACTAAAATCAACCAACTCCCCTAGCTAGAGTCATTCTTAAGACTTCCCTAGATAAGACATGAAGAGATCCTCTTTTATGCCCCCTTCACACATTAACTAGGAAATCCTTAAAGTCACTCTAGATTGGGTACTCATTCATTTACGTGCTTTCTAATCTTAAGTCATTACTTCATTAGTTCATTTAAGAGGCACTCATCACAATGGAAATTCAAGTAATGGTCTTGGAGAAGACCTAGGGACTCACTAACTGTTATCTTCAAAACCTAAAGTTGCAATGTCTAGGTAGCGTCCAATACCACCACCTAAACTTCATAGACTTCTCAACTACTGGTAGGTATCCCATATGATGAGAATAGGTAATAATCGACATAGACCATGATAGCTAAGAATGGAATCCAGAGTGGTGACCTACTCCGATGGAGGGTGTTTTACTTGCCAATGGCAGAAATTGGGCACATCCCATAAAGGCACATGGTTCAGGAACATAATGGGTTTATTTGACATCTATTCTCATAATACAAATAGAGCTACTTCACATATCATACTCACTCGGTGCTAGCCTTTGTTCTCATAGAGTAATTACATAAAGGATCACATGAAGGGGTTCCATATCTAGTTCATAACCCAATCACATTCATCCTACCAAAGGGTTCCCCTAGGGCTGCCTTACAATGGCGAAGAGGATAGCTTAATGACTTTCCTAAGGATGATTTCATGCCGTTTCAGCAAATCATTCCTAAGTCCATCACTCACACAAGAAGGATACCATTGCGGCTTTCGACTTCAAGCTTATCCTAACCTTATTTCTCAAAGGTTCCACATAAGTTGACCATCTAACTATGTTCAAGGTCACGTATCATTCATTCATACAAGACTAAGAGGATTTATCATCCTAAGTCAAGACATCTCATATTCACATATCATTCATGCATCAAGAAAAGGAACTTAAGTCTACCTAAACAAGACACATTAACTCTTCACTTTATCGCATATAGTATATCATGTCAATAAGCACATAGGTACAATCAAGTCAACTATAGGTCATCCTATATACTACAATAGAACCTTCAATATAGTCATCATAAGAATCAATAACCAAATAGGAAGTATCATACATTAATTCTAGGACTACACACATAAGGACATAGTCATAGTTTAACATGATCACCTAATAACATCAATAGAAGAATACATGCTATCACCTTAATCACAAGTAGATATATAAGATCATACTTTTCATAAGTCAACTACGTCAATCATCATAATATCTCAAGTATTTTTGCCAACAAGGCCATGATCATCATAAACATAAGGTAACACCGACGAGGCCACATTATTCACAATTATAACACATAACACCGCCGCCATAAGTAGATCATTCCAATCACAAAATAAGTCAAGATCTAATTTACATAATATAAAGAGAATGAGGGCATCGTACAACCAATGCATTCTCACCACTTCAATCCATAGCTAAATCATCCAATACAATACCAAAAGACCCTTACCCATGGCCATGATGATCAGTTTAATACAAAAATCATAATACTCAATGAATATAAATCAATTCAATATAAATTCATAAATATAAGATATCTTATACATCAATCCAATATAATTCTTACATCATTCAATAGCCCCACAAAATCTATATAAGAATTCAACAAGATCAAGCCATGATTAAATCACCCACATTAGAGCCAAAATTAGGATTTCATGATTTGCATGGGTCCATAGGAATTCTGATGTAAAATAATTCAATTAACACTAACCCAGTCATAAATAATTTATCAAAAACGTTTTATGCAAAGACCAATGGCTAGAATTCAATTTAGAAGATTTCATGTTTTGGATCATCTTTGAAAATCATTCGAATTGACTCCTTGCAGAATAGATTTCAAGGTTGAAGAACTATACTTTAATTGTGATGAATATCCCACAAGATTGACGGAGAAAAACTAGGAAAATCTATCTTCTTCCGTGGAGCTTCAAAACTTCATCAATGGAGGTTTTTGGAGAGAAACAATGGAGATATTTTGTTTTGGACTTGAGGTTATGATTTGAAGGTTAATTGGGGTTTAAAAAGGTTTAATAACCGCCAATATTTACCCCCTAAAATACCCAAAAGACCCCTTAACTTATAGGACCTTTTAACAAACTCAAACGCAACTTAAATATCCAGAATTATTGTCGGGAAAAAGTCCGCGACGTGGAGATGTTCCCACATCATTTTTGGAATTAATTCTTGAACCAGTAGAGTCCTCCATGTGTCCACAACGCGGAGAAACATTTTGGATCTTGTACGACCAAGTCCGCGACGCGGACTGGTTTCCCCAATGGCCAAATGTTGCTGCCTTGAGCAGCTTGCTAGCCCAAGGCTTGGGTCCTCCTCTAGAACCCTTTAGTCGGTCCTCGGGGATTGTTTCCTGGATGTTTAAACCTTAATTAGTACAATATACATGTTAGGAACCTGTCACATCAATTTAAACTCAAAAACACACATAAAACTTGATGAAACACACTAAGACACACAAGCACGTTTTCAAGGCAAAACTTTTGAACCTCTTCGACGTTCTTGGACGTTTGACCTCCAAACTTTGTCAAACTTGACACACTGACTATAAACACTATTATTACTCATATAAGAACCTCAAAATCTCATGAAACACATAAAACACATGAGGCATATTGGTGACTTAGTCGTCGAACGTCTTGGTCTTCCCTTGACGTTTGACTTCCAATTCACCTAATCTTTAGACACTGCCTCATTACAACATTATAAACAAATTTAGGACCTTAGACCCTCATGGAAAACATTTTAGGCTCTAGTTTTACCTAAGTGGTTTTGAGGGTGTAACAAATCACATCTAGAATACCACCGGACAAGGGAAATGAGAGAGAGATCATATGGAGTTAGGCTCTATTGCACTAGACAAGAGTAATGGAGAAAGTGAAACTTGTGTCGTTCTATAGCATCTCGCTCATAGATGTGTCGCGACTCAAACCGATGAACAAGACTCTACTAGATGTGGCTTATGAGACTTTATACCCTAAACTATTTCTCAAAATCTTATGCTTTGATACCATGTTTGTAACGATGCGAGAGTACACCCTAGAAGTTAGAACACACTTAAGTCACCACACGGCGTACTTGACCTCTCGGAGATCTTGTACAAGCCTTTTAGCTATCATTTATTATATATGTATGAAAAGTAGTGCGGAATTAAAACTTTTCACAACATAGTAACAATAAACTTCTTTATAAACTAAGGAACAAGTATCATCATCACAAGACAACCTAGAAACGTCTTAATATCATAGAGTCACGACCCTTTTACATTGAAAGAAAACATACCAAGTCTTATATAGGTCTTTAAAAGAAATAAAACTAAAAGAAACATAGTCTATGTCCTCGAACATATGAGGACATATCAATCTTGAGAGAATCAACTTCCCAAGCTTTGCTTTCTAAGAAACTTCACTTGCCTTCCACCTATACTTTTGAAATATTGAAGAGTATGGAGTTAGTACAAACATTGTACTTAGTATGGCATATGCAAAAACATGCTAAATAGGATATTTTAGTTGAAATAAACATTTCAAGCTATTTTAGTAAATCCTTTATTAATCAAGTTACAAAGCATCACATAGTTTATTATTTAGCATACAAGGTAAAACTTCCATACTTCTCAACATATAGTCATATTCATCAAGAAATCCATTTATCATATAGACCTTTCTATCCAAAGTTATCCTAAGACTCACCTAGGTAAGACATGAAGAGACCGCCCATACAACCTCTTCAATACACACCTAAGTGATCCTTAAGACTACCAAAGATAGGTATACTTCATTCCAACAGAACAAGTCAACATTCATTACTAAAGATACTAGAGGAAACATACATTCATTTAGGAACTTCACATAAATACCATCCACCAAAACAACTCCCATGTTACGCTAGTGCAATGTGAAAATCACATCACATGCTACTACTTCCACTTAGTGTTCTTTAAATCACCCTAGAACAGGAACATTAACATTCATCATTTACATGGCTTTCATCACATTAGACATAACATTTACATACCTCATTAACACTAGACATAAGGTCAACTTAATTCATTTCATCGTATACCCATTCATACATTTTCATATAAGGACACACCAAGACTCCCTCCAAGTGTCTACCTGTTCAATAGATAGATAGAGTCTCATTCCACCACATACCCTAAGTAGTACAACCTTAAGAAGACCTAGTTCATTTGCATTCATTTGTGGGGGCTATATTTAACCGACATAGACCATGAAATCTAGACTTGGAATCCCGGTATTAACCCCTACCGGATGAGGGATCCCCACTTGCCTAAAGTAGGGTCGTACTCTTAGCCTTTACATGGATCCCTAATAGCTATACCTATGTGGGTGCATGGTTAAGGTATAAGGATATTGTTTCTAAGTAACTCATTCTCAACTAACAAGGAGCAATCATATCAAGAGGTACATGAAATTAAACAACTCTATTCTCGAAATGTGCCCACCCCTTCTTCAAATTCTCTCGGTCCTAAACATAACTCTCCCACAAAGTCTTAAATATTCATTGACTATAGGTTAAGGTATAACTATTTAGTACTAAATCTCAACTAACGAAGAGACTTATCCCTAGAGGTCACTCTTGAATACCACATCTCAAATCACGTAGAGTATCCAACATCCAACCAATATTTGGAAAGCTCCTAGGAATAGTGAGCTTTCTATTAAACACTTCATCTAAACTCACAAAAAGTGTCCACCCCAAATTCCCCCTTTTCATTCAATAGATTTCATAGGCATTGTAACGATGGTACTAGACACTTCATCTCTACTCATGAATAGTGTCTTCCCTACAAAACCCCATTTTTCATTTCATTAGCTTCATTATATAATTAATAGTGTGTATGTGAGTACATATGAGAACACCTTTCACATAATCACCATTATTCATAACATTGACTTCTAAACATGATCATACTACAATCATCATACTTCACACACTATCATGCTTCACATTCACATTATACTTCATTTACACATAGCATCTTCAAGACACACATTGACAACTTCAGAATACAACTCATGCATTTATATCATAACATCACTTTACTTCACATTCAATGCCTTCAAGGCCATAATCAAAATTCACATATATATTAATATACATCAGTAAAGACCGCCACCATAAGTGGACCATACCACTCAAGATCATTTCAATAAGAACTAAGCAAGATAGATCAACTTACCCTTCATCCAAGACTTTGCCACCATTTCCCAATTCTCCATAAAGTCATCATAATAAAGCATACAAAGTTGTAGGTAATTCACAATAAAACATATGAAACACAACTCTAACATGATCTAATCATATTCATCAAACCCAAATCATAATTCAAAATTTGAGAATTGGCATGTTCATGGGTTCAATGAGTTTTTTTAATCATAAAACAATCACTTTATATTGAAAACATCATAATACATCCTTTAAAACCATTTCATGCAAAGACCCATGCTTAGAATTGAAGATAGAAGAATTTAGGAATTTGAAACCTTTTGAAAAGCCTTTGGATTGTCTCCTTCAATCAAAGAAGAATCAAGGATAAAAAACCATACCTTATATGAATAAACCCACAAAATTTGGTGACGAAATCATCCAAAACCTTCAATCCTAGCTCTACCTTGAGTCCAAGCTTCCATGGGGTCTTGAGAGAGTTTTTCTTGGGTGGGAGGTTTTGATTTTGAAAAGTGAAGTCTAAAATTAAGTTTAGGGATATAAACTAACTTAAAATACCTAAAATCCCATAAAATAACCGTCCTCACACCTTAAAAGACTCGGGTGAATTTACCAAAACACCCCTAGCTCCACCAAAAAGTTGCAGGTAGATTGCAGGCTCCAAATGACGACCACCAACGATGGATCATCGTTTGGACAACGTCCTGTCAATGGGGTTTCGTTGTTTGGGTAAGAGGTTAAAAAATGTTCAATCCTGCAAGTCCAATTGAGGGACCATGTCGAGGAGCTGTTGTTTGTTCGACTGGCCGTTGTTTGGTTTGTAGTTTCACACTTCCAGGGAAGCTACCTGGCAGCCTCTAGGCTAGGAGATGGGGTCCTCCTCTAGGGCCCATCGTAGGTCATAGGTGGAGTTGTACCCAAATGTTAAACCCCTAAATATTGTCATCCGGGTATTAGGGTCCTCTCAAATTAATTTGAACTCGAAACAACACATAAAACATGCAAAGGCACACAAAAACACACACAAGCACATAGACGACTAGTTGTCGAACGTCTTGGTCATTCCTTGACGTTTGACTTCAAAACTCTTCAAACTGACCTCAAATGATAATATTCAACATTTTAACAACTTAATAACTCATGAAACACATGTGAGGGTCTAGTTTGACCTGTTTCATTTTGAGGGTCGTTAAAATCTTCCCCACATAGAAAAATATTCATCCTCAAATGACACTTTAACACTTTCAAAGACATCAACAACTCAACTAGAAACTCACAACACATATCATCATAAATACCACATTCATAGTCAATGCACCAAACTTACAAGGAACACCAACTTCACATCATTATGCACTCTAAGCAAAACAATCAATTTAGAACTATTTCAACAATTCAAAGTGCATACATACTCCATCATTTTCATTGCATTTATGGAGGAACTACCTTATACAACATAAGACATGCTCAACACATCATTATACAGCTCAACATTTAATAATTTTCAAATCACAAATTGGCACAAAAGCATAACTTCTTTTGAAGCAATTAAGCAAATATCATTATCTACAAATTGACATAAGAAAATACAGATTAACTTCTAATCTTCCCATGAAACTATGATATCATAAAGAGCATTCAAAACATCATATTATCAATGACACTCATATCATAAGGAGACATGCAACTCATACTCATATGCAAGACTCCAAAACATAACCAAACTACAAAGACTTTCGGTGTCAAAATTGAGTAAGAATAGAAGGTAAAGATAAGGATATCAACTACCTAAATTACCAGACCTTTATTCCGGATTAGCTCCGTTCCACATTCTCATCCAAATATTATTAGGACCCTTACCAACCATCTTCGAGGTTTAATACTTCATACCCCACGATATCTCTCATAAGGGGGGGGGGGAACTCATACTAACCTATAATATGAACATCAAGACTAACAATCAACCTTACTAGTCAAGCATAATTACCTCCTCTTAGGATTCAAGCTTAGACGAACCCTCATAAACATCAACTCATTGAACTCTTAGGCACCACATAACTCAAACTCATGGAATAAAAATTCCCTCTTTCTCTTTCCACCCATTAAAGTAGATTCATTTGGGCAACATCAATCTAGATTAATGGATTCCACCATTTGCTAGCATAACCTCACAATTACCTTGATAGGTAAGCACACTATTTTTCATCCTTAGAAGTAAACCTACACAAGAACTTCAATCCAACACAAGGACAACTATGAAACATTACCCACACAAGAGGAAACCTTCAACTCTTAAAATTTACCACATTCCTTCAACACTCCTCAAATATACACCTTATATTTCTTTTATCATTGAACATAACCATAAAATAACTTATTGTCCCAAAAAGGACTTCATTCAACCATTATAAATCTTATCATGCTAGAACTATATCATAATACAACTTCACATCAAATACCTCAAATTTCGTAGATTAGACATAGCCATAAATGGCATCACATCACAATATTACAAATCCACCTTCCCATATGCTCATCTAGTCACAAAACCACAATAAGCATCAAAATTTACCTTTTCTCCCTCAAGCCTTAAGATATCATCCCTTCCAAGCAATCACATCTAGAAGACCAACGGACATGGGAAATAAGAGAGAGATCATATGGAGTTAACCTCAATGGAAAAACACACAAGAGTAATGAAGAAAGTGAAACTTTTATCGTCCAATAGCCTCTCACTCATAGATCTGTCGCGACTCACAACGATGAACAAGACTCTACTAGACGTGGCTTGTGAGACTTCGGATCCTAAACTATTTCCCAAAAAATAATATGATCTGATACCAAGATTGTAACTATCCGAGAGTACACCGTAGAAGTTAGAGCACTCTTAAGTCGCCACACGACGTACTTGACCTTGGAGGTCTTGTAAAGCCTTGTAGCTATCATTCATTACATATGTATTAAAAGTAGTGCGGAATTAAAACTTTTCACAACATACTAATAAGAAAATTCTTTATAAACTAAGGAACAACTCTCATCATCAAAAGCCAATCTAGACACGTCTTAATATCATAGGGCACGACAATTTTACATTCAAAGAAAACATACTAAGTCTTATACAAGTCTTTTAAAAAAAAAACTAAAATAAACATAGTCTATGCCCTCGAACATATGGGGACATACCAATCTTGAGAGAATCAACTTCCCAAGCTTTGCCTTCTAAGAACCTTCACTTGCCTTCCACATATACTTTTGAAATATATGAGTATGGAGTTAGTATAAATAATGTACTAAGTATGGCATACGAAAAAAAATGCTAAAGAGGACATTTTTGTTGAACTAAACCTTTCATGCTATTTTAGGAAATCCTTCATGAATCAAGTTACAAAGCATAACACAATTCATCATTTAGCATAAAAGGTAAAATTTCCATACTTCTCAACATATAGTCATATTCATCAAGAAATCCATTTATCATATAGACCTTCCTATACAAAGTTATCATAAGACTCACCTAGGTAAGACATGAAGAGACCACCCATACAACCTCTTAAATACACACCTAAATAATCCTTAAGACTACCAAAGATAAACATACTTCATTCTCAACAAGTCAGCATTCATTACTAAACACACTAGAGGAAACATATATACATTTAGGAACTTCACATAAAGACAATCCTCCAATAGAATCCCAAGTTACCCTAGTGCAATACGAAAATAGCATCTGATGCTACTATTTCCACTTAGTGTTCCTTAGGAAGCACCCTAGACTAGGCACATTCACATTCACATTCATCATTTACATGGATTTCATCACGTTAGACACAATATCAACATACTTCATTAAAAATAGACATAAGGTCAACTTACATCATTTCATCATATACCTTCATACATTTTCATATAAGGACACACCAAGACTCCCTCCAAATGTCTGCTTGTTCAATGGAAAGATAGCGTCCCATTTAACCACCTACCCTAACTAGCAAACCCTTAAGATGACCTAGTTCATTTACATTCATTTGTGAGTGCTAGATTTAACCGACATAGACCATGAGAGCTAGACATAGAATCGTGGTACTAACCCTTGCCGGATGAGGAATCCCCACTTACCTAGGGTAGGGTCATACTCTTAGCCTTTACATGGATCCCCAATAGCTATACCTATGCGGGATCATAGTTAAAGAATTAGGAGATTTCTTCTAAGTAACTCGTTCTCAACTAACGTGGAGCACTCACCTCAAGAGGTACATTAGATACAATATCTCTACTCACGAAGTGTACCCACCCCTTCCTTCAAATCTTCCGGTGCTAAGCATAACTCCCCCACTTAGTCTTAAGCATTCATTGACTATACGTTAATGGATACCTATTTAGTACCACATCTCAACTATCGAAGAGTACTTAACCCTAGAGGTTACTTTTGAATACCACATCTCAGCTCAGGAAGAGTATTCAACCTCCAACATATATTTGGAAAGTTGATGTTGCTATTAAACACTTCATCTCAACTCACGAAGAGTGTCCACCCGAAATCCCTCTTTTTCATTCACTAGAGTTCTTAGAAATAGTAGGGATGGTACTAGACACTTCATCTCTACTCACGAATAGTGTCCACCCTACAATCCCCCATTTTTTGTTCATTAGCTTCATTCTATCATTCAAATTGTGTGTGAGTAAATGTAAGAGCGTCTTTAACATAATCACCATTATTCATAACATTGACTTCTAAACATGATCATACGACAATTATCATACTTCACATTCATTTATACTTTATTTAGACATAGCATCTTCAAGACACACATTGTTAACTTCACAATACAACTCATGCATATATATAATAACAACACTTTACTTCACATTTAATGCCTTCAATGGCATAATCACAATTCACATATATATATTTATATACATCAAGTAAACACCGCCAGCATAAGTGGACCATACAACTCAAGATAAATTCAATAAGAACTAAGCAAGATAGATCAACTTACCCTTCATCCAAGACTTTACGACCTTTTCGCAATTCTCCATAATATCATCATAATAAAGCATCATAAGGCAGTAGGTAATTCACAATACAGTATAAGAAACATTACTCTAACATGATCTAATCATATTCATCGAACCTAAATCATAAGTCAAACGTTGAGAATTGGCATGTTCATGGGTCCATTGAGTTTTTTTATCATAAAACCATAAGTTTATATTGAAAACATCATAATACATCCATTAAAACCTCTTCATGCAAAGACTCATGATTAGAATTCAAGATAGAAGAATTTAAGAATTTGAAACCTTTTTTAAAAGACTTTGGATTGGATCCTTGAATGAAAGAAGAATCAAGGATTAACTACCATACCTTATATGAAGAAAACCCACGAATTTTGGTGTAGAAATTGTCCAAAACCTTCAATCCTAGCTCTACCCTGAGTTCAAGCTTCAATGGTGTCTTGAGAGAGTTTTTCTTGGGTTGGAGGTTTTGATTTTGAAAAGTGAAGTCTAAAATTGGGTTTAGGGTAATAAACTAACTTAAAATACCTAAAAAAAAACTAAAATAACCGTCCTCACACCTTAAAAGACTTAGAATGAATTTATTAAAACACCCAAAGCTTGGTCGAAACGTTGGAGGTAGATTGCATGCTCCAAACGACGCCCACCAATGGCGGACAGTCGTTTGGAAAACGTCCCATCAATGGGGCTTCGTGGTTTTGGTCAGAACCTTAGAAATATGCAGGCCTGCATGTCCAATCGACAGACCATGTCAACGAGCCATATTTTGGTCGACTGGCTATCGTTTGACACTGCCAAGGAGGCTGCCTCGCAGCCTCTAGGCTAGGAGATAGGGTCCTCCTCCAGGGCCCCTCGTGGGTCCAAGGTGGAATCTTATGCAGACGTTAAAACCCTAAACATGGTAATCTAGGTCTTAGGGTCCCCTCCAATTAATTTTAAACCCAAACAACACATAAAACATGCAAAGGCACACAAGAACACACACACACATATAGACGACTAGTTGTCGAACATCTTGGTCGTTCCTTGACGTTTGACTTCCAAACTCTTCAAAACTGACCTCAAATGCTAATATTCAACATTATAACACCTTATTAACTCATGAAACACATGCAAAGCTCTAGTTTGACCTATTTCATTTTGAGGTCATTACAAAGCGTGTCAATTCCATTATATACATCGATCTCTAGAGGCTCAACTTACTACTGTAGCGCCATGGACCTTTGATGCATGGGGATTTTATGTTGTTGGACCTATTCCAAAGTCATCAAAAGGACAAATGTATATCTCTGTTACCATTGAATACTTGTTGAGATGGGCTGAAGTTGTACCATTAAAAGAGTTAAAAAAGTAAAATGTTGTTGATTTTATCAAATAAAACATAATTTTTAGATATGGAATACCAAGGTGTATAGTAATTGATAATGGAACACCCTTCAACAATTAACGCATGTGTAGTTTGTGCGAGAAGTTCAGTTTTAAGCAACATAATCTTGAATTTACAATGCACCTAGAAATGGTCTTGCCGAAACTTTTTTATCAAAACACTTGGTAACCTATTGAACAAAGTAGTTGCAAAGAAATAAATGGACTGACATGAGAAAGTTGGTGAAGCTTTGTGGGTATATCATACAACCTTTAGAACTGCTACGCAAATGATTCTGTTATCATTGCTGCATGGCATAGAAGCAATTCCTCCATTGGAGAAAAAAATTTCATCATTGCGAATAGCAGTCCAAGAGGGATTTACAATTAAAAGCAATGCTCAACTTTGTCTAGAAGAGTTGGAGGCATTGGATGAGAAGAGATTAGAAGCACAAGAAAGTCAGGAGTGTTATCAAGCTCAACTTGCAAGACCATTCAACAAGAAGGTGTGACCTACATAATTTCAAGTGGGAGACTTGGTCTTAGTTGTCTTGAGACCCATAATCCTCAACAAACGCATCGATTACAAATTTACATAAAAAAGGGATGGGTCGTATGTTGTGAAGGAAGAATATTCAAGTGGCGCTTCTAAAATTGTAGATTAAGATGGTGTAAGAGTTTTTCCAATCAAAGCCAAGTTTCTAAACAAATACTTCTCATGAAGGTCGTCTACGCTCCTTATGGTATGAGTATAAGATGCATGTTACTCATGGCCTGAAAGAGTGTAAACTGTGTATGGCCCAAAAAATAAAAAATAAAAAACTCATCATATTGAACTACGATATGACTTGATCCTCTTCACCGAGGTACATAGGCACTTGGAGTAATCACTCTAAGTTCAGTCAAATGAATTAAAAAACAATCGGTGGCATTGCGTGATCATCACACCAGCTCTTTAAATCATGTATCTAGCACATGAGTTCAAATGCGTCACAAATGAGCAAATGATATGATTATTGAAGCCCTCTCTACAACAAATGAAGAAGCTCGTAAACAGAAATCCTACGTCGAGTTACTGATTTTCTCCCGAAGTTGCTTAAAGTTGAAGAGTTGATGGATCAAAGCTGAAGAGTAAAGCGCGATAGAATTTGAGCTAAATTTGAAAATATATCTGTGCTAATCTGGAAATCTTTTGGCTGTAATTTTTACATATTTTGTGCATCTATGAGTTCTTCTTCCAACAGAACAAGAATCACATCATTTCGAGGCTCCTACGCCAAGTTATTGATTTTCTCCCGAAGTTGCTCAAAGTTGAAGAGTTTAGCGAAGGACAATTTGAGCTGAATTTGAAAAGATATATGCGCTAATCTGGAAATCTTTTGGATGTGGTTTTAACATATGTTTTACATATATGAGTTATACTTCCAAAAGATAAAGAATCGCGTCGTTTCGAGGCTCCTACACCGAGATACTTATTTTCTCCTGAAGTTGCTCAAAGCTGAAGCAAAGAATAATTTGAGCGGAATTTGAAAATATTTTTGCGCTAATCTGGAATTGTTTTGGCTATGATATTTACATATGTTGTACATCTATGAGTTATGTTTCAAAATAAACAATAATCACATCATTTAAAGACTGCTACGCAGAGTTATTGATTTTCTCCCGAAGTTGCTCAAAGTTGAATAGTTTAGCGAAGCGGAATTTGAACTGACTTTGAAAATATATCTACGCTAATGTGGAAATCTTTTGTCAATGACTTTTACATGTTTTGTACATCTATGGGTCATTCTCCCAACAGAACAAGAATCACATCATTCGAGGCTCGTACACCGATTTATTGATATTCTCCCAAAGTTGCTCAAAGCATAAGAGTTTAGTGAGACATAATTGAAGATAACTTTGAAAATACATTTGTACTACTATGGAAGGATTTTGGACGGAATTTTTAGATATGCTATACATATATGAATTATGTTTCCAAAAAAATAAGACTCACATAATTTCGAGGCTTCTGCGCTGAGTTATTGATTTTCTCCCAAAGTCCTGCAAAGATGGAAAGTTGAGAGAGGCAGAACCATAAGCTGACTTTGATGTAATATCTTTACCAATACATGAAGTCTTTGGTCGTGATTTTTCTACATTGCTTAGTTATTTGAGTCTTATTTCCAATGGAAGAAGAAAATCATGATTTCAATACTCCTACTCCTACTTACATTTTCTTTTTACCATAATCGTGCAAAGCTGCGAAAGAGATATCAAATTCAAAAGCAAACTTCAGAATTTAATTCTGAATAATGTGAAAGTAATTTTGATATGAAACTTTGACGTATTATATGATGTTGAGTTCTAACTCCCTTGGATCAAGTGTATTGCAATTTCATTGCTTTCACATCTTAAAATAAATATATTTCAAAGATGTGCAAAGTTGAAATCACAAAGTGTAAGAAATTCGAGTTCCATGTGCCTCTCAAGAAGTCAGAAGATTGGTCCAAGATCCTCTCCAAATTGAGAAGAATATGTCAATCCACACTACAGCTTGAACAATGAGTTTATCCTCAATATAGTTCGTTGATGTTTGGAGGCCTACACCAAATGTTTTTCTCGCGATACTCACGTCAGGTGCTTCTCATCAAAAATGAATGAAAGTACTTCAAATAATTCTCTCATGGAACCGCAAAAAAAAAAAGGATGAAAATGGAGGTGGCAAGTTTCTTTACCAAGTCTGCAAGGAAGGTGAATGCGTCAAGTGAGTTTTCTGTCAACATTGCTAGGATGAGATGAGTGGTCCCACACAAATCATATGAACAACTAGGGCAACTTCTAAGCGATTTAGGCTCTTTTAGAAACATGAAACAAAAAAACATAAAATTGGAGCCATCGGTGCCAACTGCACGAAGTTTTCAAGTTTTGTTGGTTGATCTACTTCTGATAACACATGTAGTAAGTGCATGTTCCTTCAATATAACATGAAAAACATGATCATCAACACAACAATATTGTTCGACATAGCGGTGCCAATAGCACAAAGTTTTGAATTACGGTCAAATTGGATCTTCAATATCAATCTCCCCTATTTAATAAACATGTCAATGCAAAATTAATATGCAACCACAACCATTACCTGCAAGAAAGAGAAACAAGGAAAATCTAAAAACACCAAACCGTGAGGAAAACGACAAAGTTTAAAGACCAACTTTAAAAAACAATAATCATTTTCTCTAAATTCAAGAAGAGCTTGAGATGGATTTTTGGATATGCCACAGTAATATGAGGCTATTTTAAAAGTCAACCCGCTCGTGATTTGAAATATTCTACACAAAGAAAAGGATGTTTTGGCAGGAATGTCCATAGACGTGAGAAGAACTGCTAGATTTTTTGTCCAACTTCAAAATTTGATTCACGTTGATCCGGAAGGTTTCTAATGTTGATTATATGATATGTCGTAGTACTTGAAGTCTAGTTTCTCCAGAATCAAGAATCTCATCGTTTGAATGCTCCTACACCAAGAAAATGATGTTTTGGCGAGATCGCACATAGATGTGAGAAGAACTGACAGATTTGGGATCCAACTTCAGAAATTGATTCCCAACAATCTAGAAGATGTTTACTCTAATTTTTGGATAGGTCTCAGTTCTACAAATATCCTTTCTTCCAAGCCATGCCTCTCATCATTTGGACATTTCTACTTTTAGAAAACGATATTTTGGTGGGACTGCACGAAATTGAGAAAAGAAGACACCAAATTTTGACTTCCACGTTGATTTGGTTAGGAGAACTTAAGTTTTAATGATTCTCTAATCAATCATTTGTACATAATATATTCTTATATTTATGTCCATTTGGACAATTTTACAAGGAAAGCTTATGTAAAATTGGAAGAAGCAAATTATGTCAATTCTTAACCATCTAAATGGAAGTTGGTAGCACTCAAAAGGAAAGAAATAAGTCTTGATATTTCAAGAATGATTCTTAGAAATTCAATCAAAGGAAAGAAAATTTTGTGTGGTTATTAAATTATCAATTGTTTCCAAGTTGAAGGTTTGCAAAAAAGAAGCAAATCAAGTTATTTCCTTTTATTTTAAATTCAACTTTGAGGACTTGTATGACACCCTAAGTTTTGGTGTCCAAATTTGTTTTCAACTCTATGGTGAATGTTTTTTGAATTTAAAATTCATACAACTTTTTCATATTAATTTGCTTATCCTTCTCTCGAAAGTCCTCCATATCTTTCCTAAAGTGTATTGAAGAAACAAAAGTCCTTAGGAGCACATAGAAATGAAGTTGCACATGACCCTACCATACAACTTGATTCATTGCAAGAAATGTAGTCAATCAAATGTCTTAAGAGTGATAGTGTTGGCCTCATGAAGACTTCAACTCTCGTCGTTAAATTCCGCAAGCCAACATGTTGACAAGCCTCAAAAAATTGAAAACAAATTCATGACTACTTCATGTATTGTCACCAAACTTCGGCAAGCCTACACGTCGACACGTCTTGAAGTAAGGTGCATTTATAGACACATAAACTGTATTGGATAAAAATCATACAGAATTTGAATTAAATCCATATTCATTTGGGCTGAATAATTAATTCGGTCTTTAAAAATAAATAAGTGCATCTTATATAAACAGTGACTACGCATCCAAGACCAACAAGGTGACGCCACGTGTCAAAATGAGGTATTAGTGCAATCAAGTGCAAGAACCAATCACGGCATGTCAAGTGTCAAATTGGCATCCTTTGGCCAATCATATGCAACCTTCTCCACCTCCTACAACTATAAATAAGGGATGGACATGATATTCTAGAGGCATCAAGAATATTCTTCAACAAGCAATCTGTAATTGGAGAAAGCTATGCCATTAACTACATAGTTCTTCGAAGGAGTGATCAACGGAGTTCTTCCAGGAAATCGACTTGAAACGA
Organism: Solanum lycopersicoides; assembly: GCA_022817965.1. Classification (NCBI taxonomy): domain Eukaryota; kingdom Viridiplantae; phylum Streptophyta; class Magnoliopsida; order Solanales; family Solanaceae; genus Solanum; species Solanum lycopersicoides. The sequence continues at coordinate 8,741,640 of JAJJBR010002753.1, forward strand.
CAAAGCGCTTTCCGAAGTCCCGGAGATCGACAACATCTCAAGGATTTCTACATCATCAAATATTCAAGAATTACGCTACTGAAGGCCCTCGAATCGCGGAGAAACATAGCAGAGAGAATCAAGAGAATAATGGAATTGTACTCACAACAATTCATTAATAAAATCACATTTTTATTTTATTTATTTTGCTTGCAATCATATATTCTTGATGTCACCTTGTTAAACTACCGATAGTCAATACACATATGAAATAAAAAATCCTTATTCTTCACCAACAAAACATGAGCACCTCAACGAGAAACACTAGGCCTAAGGAACCCCTTACTCACGACTGCTCCTTAAGGTTACTCAACTCAATTGAATACATCTGATAGGGAAATATAGAAACTAGTTGTGTGCCCTGTTCAACATCAATGTTGAAGTCAATGTCTCTATCATGAGAAAGACCAGGTAGAATGAAAAAAAAAACATCAAAGAACTTTCTAAAAATAAGAACTGCCTTATTAGAAGGACTAGTTGTATTTCAAACATAAGCAAGATAAGCTATACAAACCTTCCTACCAACCCCCACACTATCACACCCCTTGACATATGGCTATTGACATCCATCCACACAATCTGAGGGATACCGTGCATACTCCAAGTAATAGTATCGGAAAATCAATCCAAGATGGCATAATAAATAAACAATCAATCCATGTGTAATATAACATCAAAATCTATCATATCCAACACAATCAAGTATACCAAGTGTCATATCCCAATATGGACACCACACAGGATCTATACTCTCGATCCACAACTAAAAAGTTACCTATGGAGATAGCTACACACACAACTACATGTAATGTCTTACAAGATAAATTAGAATGTGTATCATAATAGGAATATACAAATGAATAAGTAGATCTCAAATCAAACAAAGTACAAGAAGGATGAAGAGAGATGAAAATCCTACCTATGATGACAACATATGAAACCTCCACCTCTGGCTTACGTAAAATGCACTTATATTGTCGCATCAACTTCGACAAGCTAACCTGAGAAATGAAGAAACACCTTGATCACCCAAGGGACCACCCCTGCTACCTTGTGCGCCACTTTTAGAGAACGATATCAGAGTCTTATGGGCTTGAAACTACTAAACATATCTTATGCGGTGATGAATCATAAGAAAAAATTTACCATAGTAACCCAACACACCACACTTATTACATCCCCAACAAGAATAAATTTGTTAAGACAAATTTATTGGACACAACAAATAATTAAAACCCATGTACCCCTAATGTGAACCCTGAGAAGTATGGCAAAAGCATGGGTGCCCTGACCAATGACACCATGGAATCATCATCTTTAATTTGTGAAGAAGCCATAGTTTGTATACTAGGCTGAAACTATTGTGGTTGACGTTCACTTGGGAAACCCCTACCACATGATTGAGACCTTGTTAAACCACCATCACAATGAGGACTCTTTTTGTTACCTCCATAGGCCTCACAAAGTATCCCTTCGATGTTGTGCACATGATAAATTATCTATTAAATTAATATACAAACAGTGCCATCTACTCTATAGGAAGACAAAGGGGAAATGACAACCTTCTAACCAACCTACACACTCACATATGCTCGATTACCATAAGCGTAGTTGTATGATTGGCTAGCTCATGAAGTCGTGTATCATACTCTGAAATTGACATAATTCCTACAATATATCTGTGAAGTCATCCGATAAATCTCTTTGTATCTACAAGGTACATACTTCTCCAACAAAGAATCAGAGAACTAAGCTAGTAACATAGGAGGTGAGTGGTGACCCATCTGGTCTACACTCTACAGTTGACCTCGACCACTACTCTATGGCACATCCATAGAAAAAGTAGTATTATCAACTATGTGTGACATAACTAGACAAAGGTTATGCACCCTCTCTTAAAAATTCACTAAAAACTTGTGGGCATCCTCGCTAACAGTACGTGAGAACATTGGAGGCCCAATATCATGATCCATCCTAATATCTTTTGCTCCTCAGAAGACATGAAAGGACAATCTACCTTGGGAAATACAATTGTCAAAATCGACTCAACCACTAAACGGGGATCTATAGTAGAAGAATTCACCAGTTAAACATATGCACCTAGTGACAATGAAGTCTTACCCTCGTCTCTAATATAGGGACTAGGCAAAGTACTAGTCTATGTCCCACCTCAGGCGTAACATCAATAAAGTTGAGGATCGTTTCTGGAGTGTCATGTAAAATTTCCTTGCCAATAAAGCGTAGGTTGGGATCGCCTCAAGCCATCTAGTTGATGGTGAACCTGCTCAACCTCTATAATGGACTCTGGTACAATGTACGCTTGTGATCTCAATCTTAACAGTAACGTTTGTTCTTCCTTGACCTCTAGGTCCACCTCGATTTCTACCTGCTTGCGAGGCTCCATTTGCATGTGCAAGAGGCTTTCACCCATCCACTAACGATCTATTCCTACCCATTTGAGGAAGAATAAAACAAATGAAACTTAAAAGTTGCTTCAGTCAAGAATTTAAATAACTTTCAAACTTGAAATATCCCACAAGAGTTTTTCAAGATATATCTAAGCTTTCGAGATATTTCTTCAGAACTTTACTTAACCAAATAACATGATTTGCATTTGTAGATGCTGCTAAATACTCTTCCTCTGTGGTAGATTGCTCCACCATTTTTATTTTCTTTGAATTCCAATAAAACGCACCATACCCGAGAAAAAAGGATAGGCTGTAGTGCTCTTCATATCGTTAATGTTTCCACCCCAACGACTATCAACAATGCCAAGCAAAGCACCTTATTCCAAAGGTCTGAACCATATTCCAAGTTCCAGAGTTCCTTGTAAGTATCTAGGCACTCTTTTCGCAGCAGTAAAATGAATGTCACTGAGACTTTGAGTTAATCTTGAAAGAAAACTAGCAGCATATATTAAATCCGGTCTTGAGCTCCAAACACAACTTCCAATAAAAGTTCGAAAAAATGAAGCATCACACTATTCGGCTCCATCATTAAGAAGTGTTTACACATAAAGTGTAGCATCATTTTCATTATTTTGACCATCGATACTGCTGTACCATGCCCTTGGATCCTGCTTCAACCCATATCCTTTTACTACAAAACATTCTTGCTGAGCTTATACATATGGAACGAACATATGGCATTTACATATCAGTTCTTCCTTCAACTTTACTCTGTACACCATTTAACTCTAATAACTTGCTTAGTTTCAGGTATGTAAACGAGTTTCCATGTCTCGTTCTTCTCAATAATTGCTATTTCACTCGCTTGAATTCTTCAATCCAACTAGAATCTTGAAATTTTTGGAAGTTCCTAGATAACAAATTAACATATTCCATAAATTTCTAACAGAAAAATCATCATTATTCTACTTCCAAAACTTCATTTGAATCTTCTAAAGTTGGTTCAATATCCATCATTCTGAGTTAAGAGATATTCCTATCCCAATAAGAATCCTCATCTATCTTCACATCTCTACTTATGAAAACTTTCTCAGATTTAATATTATAAATCCTAGAGCCCATAGAGATAGAGCTATAACAAACCAAAATTCCTTTTTTAATCTTGGCATAAAACTTTTTCCGATTGAAAGCTGGTACATGAGTTTAACACGATAAACCAAAAACATTAAAATGTCTTATTGATTGTTTTATGAAATTTTGAGCTTTAATTGATGTCATTCAACCCACGTACTTTGTTGGAAATCTATTTTGCTAAATCAATCTATGTATTTATCACCTTTGCCCAAAAAGACTTTGGCAACTTTTATTTAGAGAGCTCGGTTGCTTTTGTTCCTTACATGGAGAAGTTTTAGATTATCTGGAATAAACTATTCTTGGTGCACTGATAAAAACAACACTTTGATTCTTCATATGTGTCAATTTTTCTCTTATTTCTGTAAAATTTAGAACGACATCACAAACATCATGGTTTTGCAGATTTTATGTGATGATGTTCTAAGTTACGAAGAAATAAGAGCATATATTGATAGGACTATTTAATCCTAGATATGCTAAAACTTTTGCCTACGGGGAATGAGAAGAGACCGAGCTCTGCTATGGAAATTCTCCCAATGTCTCTAGGTCGAGACGATAAACACATTGATTTACTTGCAAAATAGACTACAAACAAGGGTCGTGGATGGAATGACACTTATTGAAGCTTGTACATCTCACTTCCTAAAACTACAAAACCTTCAGGTTATGCTACATAAATGTAAAACTTCGGAACTCTAAACTTCAATTGGATGTTGAAAAGTTGTATAAAATTGTTGGTGCACAAATTATACATGCCCTTGCACGGACCTAAGAATATTTTACAGGTCGCATGAGCAAGTCATTGTTACTTTGTTGGAGTTTAGGAAAATTTTAAGTCTTAGATGTTATTCCATGAGCCAGGGTTATGGCTCGTGGATGGGTCTACGGGTTGTGGATGAGGCTCTTTGAATAGATATAAGACTTACTGAAATTGGCATTTTAAGTTCTACCGACGGCTTGTACAGGTCATAAAAGGAACTACAAATTGTATAATTCTAATCGTAGCGGATCTTTAGAAAGTTGAGTCTCCAATTATTTGATTACGACTTTCTAGTACGGTCCATCAAAGGATGTATAGACCGTACTTAGCCATTGTGGTTTGTAGGCCTTAGGATTCTGGCATTTGTCAAAGGGTCACTGTATGAGAAGTGTACGACTCATGGTTTGTAGTATGTGTCATGGTTCGAGGTTTGCAGTTAAACTCAAGGATTCAGTCTCTACCAGTGGGAACTATGAGTGGACAGTAAGCCTTAACCTGATAGATTGTGGATGGTCTTGACAATTTTAGGTGGGGTTAATTCAGTCATTTGCCAACCCTTTTAAGCCTTAAAAGATGGTTTTACACCTATTTAAGGTTCTTTTCAGTATATTTTTGTCACGACCTGAAAGCACCCCTTAGAAGTTAGGGAAAACCTTCGAATCATGACTGGGCGTACTTGACCCCTTTGGGGTCTCGTACAAGCCCTCTAACTAGTATTCATAACATAAAGCATGAAAAGTAGTGCGGAATTAAAACTTTTCACGATAATAATAACAGAAGAAGTCTTTTCATAAATACTAGGAAATCTTATCGTCACAAGCCAACTTAAAGACATAACTTAGAATCTTAGGTACACGGCCCTTTACAATAAAGTAAATACATTTTTAAGTCTTAATAAAGAAACTAAGAAACATAAAACTATGTCCTCGAATATATGAGGACATACCCAATTCTTGAGAGATAGAATTCCCAAGCTTCAACTCCGATCCTCCAAAAGGCTTCCAACCTATACTCATAAGGTATATAAAAGTATGGGTTAGTACAACAATGTACTAAGTATGGCATATGCAAAAACATACGAAAAGGGACATTTTAGTAAAATAGCTTTTCATGCAATTTAAGTATAATATTCATGAATTTAGAAACAAACCAACATAAGAATCGACAATCAACACTTTACGGCAACTTTACTAAAACTTAGAGTAAACAAAGAGGAACATTACAATGAACTTACTAAACTTACGGTAAAATTGAATAAAGCATTACAGTGAACATTTTGAATTCTTACAATGAAGACCTTATAGTGAAAAGGCACGGTCCAAGTCATATGAACTCTTTTTCCTTCGAATATGCCCTAACCCAAGGTTATCCTAAGACTCCCTAAGGTGAGATAAGAAGGGATATTCATTACCCCTCCCTTCAAAGCACACCAAAGCGACCCTTAAAACTACCAAATCTTAGGCTTACTTTGTTGGAAATCAAATCCACGCCCTTGGCTAACATATGCAAAACACTCATGGAAATATAGGTCACACCAAGTGCAATGTGAGAGTAGCATCCCATACTACCACTCCCACTTAGCGGTACTAATGGATTCCATTTACTCAAGTACTCCACAATAATCATCCATAACACTACACCATAGTACTCATTCACACGGATTTCATGAAGGTACTCTTCTCCCATAGTAGGTATAGGTCACACCAAGTGCAATGTGAGAGTACCATCCCATACTACCACTATCACTTAGTGCTCCTAATGGGTAACTAATGTGGATTGAGCACTTCACGACATACATACACAATATCAACAATATACAAGTTAATTAGTTTCAAATCAATTCTTTTGTGGGAGTTAGCTTAACCGACAAAGACCATGAGAGCTCGACATGGAATCCGATATTAACCCCTATCGGATGAGGGATCCTTACTTGCCTAGTGTAAGGTCATGCTTCTTAGCGTTTACATGGCTTTTCCAATAGCTACACCTATGCGGGCACATAGTTAAGGGATAAGGAGATTGTTACTAAGCAACTCACTCTCTACTAACGAGGAGTACTCATCTCAAGAGGTACTTTGGATTACAACATCTCAACTCACGAAGTGCAATCCACCTCTCCTTCATATCCTCTCGGTGCTAGGCATAACTCCCCACGGATTTGTCAACATAATAGTCTATCTTAGAAAGCTCACTAGGAATGGAGAGATTGCTACTAGACACTACATCTCAACTCACGAAGTGTGTCCACCTCAAGATTCGCCTTTTTACTCAACTTGGCATAATACATTCTTTAAAGTATGTGTGTGTACATGTGCACACCTTGCATATAAGCATCATTTCATTCTCATCAAGTTCTACACATTCATTTAACCTTGATTCATCCAGTTACACACTCTAAATGCTTTTCATAATCATACACTTCATTTAGACATAAACTAGGTCAAACATGCAATTCAAGCTACATCAAACACAATAGAAGACCCATTTTCGATATATATTCATTTCACATATTAGACCTTCAAGATTACGTACTCAAAACATACTAAATAACATCAAGTTAGCACCGCCACCCACAAGGTGGACCATACCACTCAAATAGCAATTCATAATAAAAACTATACAATGAGAGAAACTCATCAACAAATCAAACCATCATTACCCATAAGCAATTTATCAATATTTCACCATATTAAGTCCCTTAGGGCAGTAGCTACACCAACATGACAATTACAATAAGACCCAAGTTCATACCCTACTCAAATCATGCTCACATAACCAATTTTCAAGCCAAAAGTTTAAGGATGCATAAACAAGAGTTTCATGGAGTTTTAACACCAAAATCATCAATTCAAACCAAGAGAAAAACATTTAAACCATTAGAACTTAAATACAAGAGGACGCATACTAGAAATCAAAGTTAGAAGAAGTTGGAATTTAGAAACCCTTTTGAAAGCCATTTTGGAAGATGGCTTCTTGAATGAAAAGATATTCAAAAATGGATACCATACCTCACTAAGCAAGCCAAAAACCAAGAGTTTTTGATGAAGAGACACGTCCAACCAGCCCTCCTATCCGTCCTTGACCTCTAGCTTCCAATGGAGTTTTGAGAGAGTTTGTCTTTAGAGAGAGAGTTTGAATTTAGAAATGAGGGGTCTTGTCTAGGTCTAGGGTTTAAAACTAATTTAATGTAACCTAAAAACACCAAAATTATACACCTAGGGTCTTAAAAGACTTGGGGTGTATTTACATAAAACACCCAAGTTGGCAGCCACTTAACAGGCATTGACAGGTCTCACCGACGAGACCTTCACCAACGGACCGTCGAGGGTCCAACGGACCGTTGGCGAGGTTTCGTTGGTGGACACTTATCCAAATGAAGCATGGCCAAAACCCCAACTCACTGTTCCAAGCGACTCCCTAGGTCGACGGACCATCGACGGACCAACGGACCGTCCCTAGGGTCGTCGATGGCCACTGATTCTGGCAGACTTTGCCCAAGTCTTGGGCCCTTCATCTAGGGCCCCTTGTGGGTCCTAGGTGGGGTCGTGCCTGGACGTTAAACCCCTAAACTAAGTCGTCTAGGTCTTAGGGACATCTAATGCAAGTTTCAAGTAAAACTAACACGTAAAACTCATCCAAACACACCAAGACACACAAGTACATTCTAAGGCATACCATCCAAACGTCATGGACGTTCTTGGTCGATTGAAATCCAAACTTAACCAAACTTCGTACACTGACTAAGGACACTAAACTAACTCCGTTTAAATTAAAGTTAACTCAAGAAACAACCATGAGGCTCTAGTTCACCTTAGTTCATTTTGGGGCGTTATAATTTCATCCCTAATACTCTCATAATCACTCCCAAGACTTAGAGCAATGGTCCAAGAATCGAAAGTTAGGGGTTTAAGCATCTTCTGAATGTTTCGTCAAGAACTTTGTTCTTCCAGGTATGTAGGTCTATTCATAGTGTTAGATTAAGTCGGTCCTCAGACCCTACAACTAAATTTAGTCAGTAAAGAGATAAATCTAGGGTTCTATCCAAAGTTTCATGAATTCTTAATTTGGCTTGTGTTTCTTATTTTGAGTTCTGATTTAATAACTATTGAGACTATAATACTTTATACATATTGATTCTTGAGTTGTTAACAACTTTATTATTACATGAACCCTTGTTGATGAAACATGTGAAAGCCTTTGCATAATCTTTTCCATACACTGATTTCAAAATTTAATGTCTGTCCATTTAAATTTTAAGCGTCATTTGAGAAGATCACTTATGGTTCCAAATGTATTATTTTTGCATGGATAAAAGTATTCTTATTTTAAGAAGAGCATATTTAGTTTTTCAGAAGAATATCCAGTCTAAAGATTAGTAATCCTTTAAAGATGTCCTTTTTAGTATCAACACAATCTAATGAGTATTATTATATGAGTATTAACACATTTATTTTTGTAATGGTATTTGAGCACCAATTTGGGTAAGAGTTAAAAGACAATTTAAACAACATACCTGCACACCAGTGTAGATATGATCGTACTATAATTCGAGTGACTCCACACCAGCCTCAAGAAGGCCTTTAGAGTGATCCAAAACTTTAGTTGCCTCCTATATCCCGGTAAGATATAGAGGGGTTCGGGTAACATGGTTAAGACATTGTATCATCACAAAAATCTTAGTGACAGTTGTTAGTTAGAAAAACATCCCATGAAAGTAAAGTATTTTATATAAGCATTTTGCTACCATTGCGTACCCATTTGTAAAGTTTTTAATGATTACGTTTAATATTTCAATTTTCATGCCTTACTTCAGCTAAATTATGTTAGTCGGTCATTCAGATCACTTAATTTAGTTGGATACGCTATATCTATGTATCCACACTTTCTCAAGTTGTGAGACATTGATTTTAAGGTTTGTCATTTTAAATCATTGTATTTTCAAAAAATTTTATTCGACTATATGCATCATGTATATATCACTATATCACTTATATTATTTTATAAGAAACATTTGTATCATCACCGAAAAAACCATTCAACCATCACCATAAATTCATATCTCAAATAAAAAATGTTATGTTTACAATCTAAGCTAAAAGATAAATATTCACTATACCAAAAGAATCACTCAACCATCACCATAAATTCAGATCTCAAACAAGAAACATTATGTATAGAATTTAGCTACAACATAAATATTCACTAAATTCCTTGATATAACACATAAATATTTTTTAGACAATAAAATAATCAATTTGAGGCAGTTCATTCAAATATAAACATTCATATACATCACTTTCCTAATGTGTATAGAGAGCATTAGATACCATGTAAAACAAAAACAAAAGGGTATAGAAACATAGAAAAAAAACAAAGGAGTTTTGGGCATTGGGTTTTATCTTCTTCGCTCGTCGTAGTTGTGATATCACGAAACATTGTAGCTACCATTCTTGATTTCTAAATACATGAATACAAGTATATGTTTGAATTCATGAATACAAGTTGGTCTTTCATAAATCCGTGCTGGACAGTTTCAATTATTCATATTCAAACTTGAATTTTTCTTTGAAAATTCAACTAAATAAACCTTAAATCTACATAAAATCTCACTTATTCAAGACACGATCTCATCGCGATATACCAATTTTATTTTTAAAAATACCATTCACTAGGAACGAGAGGTTTAATGTGGATAATACAAAAGAACTGAGTTAGTAGAGTTGAAGAAGAAATCATGAAAAGTAAGAGGAAAGGTGGATGAGGAAAAAAGAATAGGAGAATGATATGGGGGCTTCAACATGATTGGTTATGAACTAATAACACAAATTTGCACAATATGAAACTCCTAAAGATCAAATATTTAATGAAGAACCTTCATATGATGATGCTGACTGAAAAACAAAAAGGTTTACTGAAATTGTAGAAAGCAGTAGGAATTGTATTACAACCTAGTTGACATGTGTAGGATCCCGTTTAAATAAAGGATTAATTACACTTTTGATTTGTAATCTAGAAGCTTTTGTTGTAAATTTAATACTTATTTCAAAACATTCATCCATCTTTTTACTACTTTTAGGTGAACAGATCAAGGACATTGGAAGAAAAAAAAAATTAAGACAAGGATGTGGTGTATTCTTTCATTTGCCGTGTTTGTTGGATTTGTTGTTACAAATTTCAAGTAATATAAATGAATTTTTTATCATAAAATAAAATCCATCTCTTCACAGCCGAATGAAATAAATACAACGAGTCAACAACAACATACACAATATAATCCCACAATAAGGGTGTAGGGGAAAGAAATTAAATGGATATTAAAAATGATACCAAATGCCGTTACTATTTTATAGAATGGAAAAGGAAAATCCTTTAGATGGAAAAAAAATTCAATTAGAAAGGTTACCAAGAACTGGCCAAGAAAATTATCGAATGGAAGATGGAGCGACGACATTTTGATGATTGTCTAAAATCAGATAGTGAAAAGAGCCAGTAATATTGTTAACAATAGTTACACTAAAACAAGATAATCTTGAAGTTCCTATTACAAATTCACTCCATATTACCGACGCCACACAAACCATCTAGCTCAATGATGTACCGTGGTTTCACGGTACTTTCAATGCTTTTTCCTTAAGTTTAGTGTGTGTCTAGGGCCTTTTTGTAGTTATTTTACTGTGTTTTTATATGTGTTTTGCAGGAAAGTTGTCCGAAACTAAAATGCATAAGGTTGTGAAAAATCAGTGCAAAAATGACCCACAAAGCATTTGACGGTCCGTCGTCCCACCGACAGATCGTAGGTGGTGACAATCGATTGGAGGTTCAGGAATCTGGAAGCAACTCGAGGAATTCTGACTAAGTGTGGGGCTACGGACGGATCGACGGTCCATCGTTTGATCAACGGACTGTCCTGGCAAACCGTCAATCAGATCAGAGAGATGTCCCAGTACCCGGTGTTGAAGAAAAGTTAAGTATGGAACGACGAGAAGCATAGACGGATCGTAAGTGAATCGACGGACTGTGTTGTTGGTCCGTCGATTGGATCAGAGAAGATGCAAAAGTGAAGGCTTAAGAAAAAGCGAAGTCTGGACCGACGAAGGCAGTCGACGGTGACCGTCTGTGGGGTCGTCGATTGAAGCCACGTTTTTTGGACAAACTTTCCTTATATGTTTTCCTTTTATTTTAGGATAATGTCTTTATAAATAGGACCAAAAACCTCGTTTTGGGGGTTGGATTATTTATTATTTTTCATACTTTTGTTCTTGGAGATTTGACTTTGCAACTTGGGCTATTAATTCAAGTTTCCGGAATTGATTTTAAAGTGAATTTTGTTGTTTCAAGTGTAATTTCAGGATTTTCTTCAAACTTGTCAAAATAAGTTCATGAATTATTGTTTATCAACTATGAATTGTGTTCTTCTAGGAATGGCTAACTATATCCACAACCATGGTTGTGGGAACGAAGGTTGATTAAGAAAGTAATACTAAATAAATAACAATTCTCGAATAGGTTCTTGCATTCATTGATAATTCTTTCGCTTAGAAATCCTTTTATCGAGTGCACGCGTTAGAACTCACCCTATTTCTACTTTTTGGACAAAGGGGTAGTTAATAGGAAAAGAATTATCAACATAGATTTAGTCGGACACTATCTAATAGGCTAGTTTCGATTGGTGCAAAGTAATAACTAAGTCATACAACGAATATAATGCTTAACATGAAGTAAAGGTAAGGGTTAGTAACTTAGACATACGTAGCCGGACCAAGGTATGGGGTGAAATTCTCTAAATGCCAGACAAAGGATTTAGAGATACATAACTTTTCACTTTGCATGCAAGACACTAGGAAATAATTGTTATAGCTAGGATTACCGCGTTATGAACCTATGGGGAACACTTACACCCTAGTTTCTCTCACAACTTGATAAACACCAAAGTTTTAATCTTGCTACTTGTTTTACTTAGAAATAATTAAACACTTTTGTTCCACAATAAACCCCCACTTTAATTACTCATTTTCGGAAAGGACTTGACTAAATAGACGTAATATTGTATTGAAGTTAAGTCTAAACTATGTTCCTCATGGGATCGACCCCAACCTACTTGTTGGGTTCTTTACTTGATACGACCGCTTATACTTCTGTAAGGAAGTGTAATTTGAGCATATCAAATTTTTGTGTTGCTGCCGTGGAAAGTGGATTTTAGATTAACTTTAAGCACATTACTAAATTTTAGTCAACAATTTCCTAATTTTACTTTTTCTTTTTGTTTTTGTCTCTCTCAGGTCTATCTTTAGTGTATGCCAAGTACACAGAGCTGAGGAGAACCAATTCGTCCATACAATCCAGAACTGAATCGGACACTCCACAGAATGAATAACCAACAGAATCCTGGTAATCCTGTCGATGGGATCAATTTTTCAACCTCCACCACCGGTAGATGCTCACAATCAAGTGGTTGATTATAATCCACTTGATGATGCTTTGAGGAGGCAACCTGTCATACCACGCCCTTAAGAGTTCTATAGGGGCAACATTAACATCACTGATTCTGATGGGTCTTTTTTCCTACCTTCTCTACCACAGGGTAACACTTCGTGGTAACTAGTAGCTTGATGCATATGCTCACCGCCAGAGGTTTGTTTTTGGGGCTACCATCTGAGGATCCACATGTTCACATCGCCAAACGGAGGTCGGTGTGTAAGAGTTGTGTAGAGAGGCCAGACTTGGACATGGATGTCATCGGGTTAAGAGGTTTGCCTCTCTCACTAACGGGAGAGGCCGCGACATTGTTTACTGAGCTGCCCTATAATTCGATCTATACTTGGGACCCGTTGAGGGATGTGTTCCTAGCACGTTACTACCCTGTGTCTAAAAATCTCAACCACAAAGATAGAGTGAACAGCTTTGTGGCATTACCTGGGGAGTCGGTGAGTTGCTCTTGGGATAGATTAACCTTATTCGTAAGAAGTGTCCCAAACCACCGCATTGATGATGAGTCGTAGAAAGAGTACCTGTATCGAGGGCAAGATGACAATAATAAGGCAGTGCTTGATACGATTGCGGGTGGTTCTTATGGTGAGTGTACTTATGCATAGACCGTAGAGAAGTTAGAGAAAATCTCCCGCAATAATAAAGCTTGGAGCACTAGGAAGTCGGATACTGGGAGAAATACCTTTGCAATACAAGTTACACATAATCCGGCCGCCGATGAGATTCGTGAAGAGATGGCTAAATACTGAGCTCGGGTTTGTTTTGAAGCATGTCACTGGAGGTGCGGAGAAGGTAAATGCGGTGAATTATTTGACTAAACTACCACCGTCAGTGGATGACTACTACTATGAAGAGGATTCTTATGCGGTGAATGAGCAGACGGGGGATTTCCAACCGAACGCCCAAGGCTCCAATCAGGAGAAATGGCACCAAGATCAAGGAAATCAAGGTCGGAACTATGGGAATTACAATAGAAAAGGAAATTATGTTCGAGATGGAAACTACAACCGAGACAACAACTTCAACCGGGGTAACTATGGTAACACAAACGATCGAAGTGGGCCCTATATTCCATCTCAAAATCGGGAAGTTGTTCCTAGGGATGGTGGAGGCAGTATGGCACAAGTTGAAGATATGTTGCAAAAGATGAGGAGGAGGTTTGATGCTAGTGATGAGCACGCCAAGGAGTTAAGAGGTAATTTGGCTAATATTGGGCAAAAGGTGGATGCACATGCAGTCTCAATCGAGTATCTTGAGTTACAAATGGCCCAATTGTCTACTACTGTGAACCGACGTCAACCGGGTACTCTTCCTAGCAATACCGTCCAAAATCCAAAAAATAATGGACATTGTACGGCAGTCACGACACGAGGGGGTAAGCAAACCATTGATCCACCTATGCCGTCTGGCGTAGAAGATGAGGTGAGAAGAGATGATGAGGTAGTAGAATCTAGTGGTGAGTTGGTAAACGAAGCGGTGAAAGAAGCAGAGATACCCCAAAAGGTGGTCCCCATGCCAAGACCACCACCACCATTCCCGCAAATATTGGTGAAGAAGACAGAGGATGGTAAATACCGGAGTTTTATTACTATGTTGAAAAAGCTTTCCATCAATGTCCCTTTGATATAAGCTCTTGAACAAATGCCCGATTATGCCAAGTTTATAAAGGATATGGTTACGAAGAAGAGATCAGTAAGTTTTGAGGATGATGACCGAATGCAACATTGTACTGTTATTGCTACAAGGTCTCTTGTGCAAAAGAAAGAAGGTCCGGGCGCTTTCACTATTCCATGTACCATAGGGTTGTTACACTTTGCTAAATCACTATGTGATCTAGGTGCAAGCATAAATCTCATGCCTCTCTCTATTTACAAGAAATTGGGTTTGGGTGATCCAAAGCCCACACCGAAGTGGTTATTGATGGCCGATAAAACAGTGAAGAGACATATTGGGATACTCCATGATGTGTTAGTGAAGGTGTAATCATTTATATTCCCGACCAATTTTGTGATTATTGACTGTGAGGTGGATTTTGAGGTGCCTATTATTCTTGGTAGGCCGTTCCTTGCTACCGGTCGCTCCTTGGTTGACATGGAAAAAGGGCAGATGAAGTTTCGGTTAAACAATGAAGAGGCAACTTTCAATATTTGTAGGTCCATGAAGCAGAGTGGTGAGCTCCAAATGGTATCTGCTATATCCTACAGGGTTGAGAGTACGTCTGAGGTACAAATTGAAGAGTGCCTTGGTGTTGAGGCACTAGCAGCAGTGATCATGAATTTTGAGAGTTATGGTATTGAAGAGTATGGGTCGTTGGTTGCGCCACTTATTTGAGGTGAATTTCGGTTCAAACCAATGAAATTGGAGTTAGATATAAAACATAGCGAGTTTCCACCCACGAAACCATCTATTGAGGAGGCTTCAAAATTAGAGCTTATGGCTCTAACGCCTCATCTGAGGTATGAATTCTTGGGAAGAGATAACACTTTGCCGGTAAATATTGCATCAGATTTGAATATGCAGCAAGTAGAGCGTTTGGTGGAAGTGTTGAAGAGGTTCAAATGAGCTATTGGGTGGACTATTGCGGACATTATTGGGATCCCTCCCGGTATTTCTTCAACAAAATCCAACTCATGCCCGATCATAAGTCAAATATTGAGCACCTGAGACGGTTGAATCCACCTATGCAAGAGGTAGTGAAGAAGGAGATTATCAAGTGGTTGGATGTTGGAGTCACTTATCCCATCGCAGATAGTAGTTGGGTATGCCATGTTCAGTGTGTTCCCAAAAGGGAAGGAATGACAGTGGTTCCTAATGAGAAGAATGAGTTTGTTCCAATGAGGCCGGTGACCTGATGGACAGTGTGTATGGATTACTGGAACTTGAATGCATGGACTAAGAAAGACCATTTCCTTATGCCGTTCATGAATCAGATGTTAGATAGACTCGCAGGAAAAGTGTGGTATTGTTTTCTTAATGTCTATTCGGGTTTACAATCAAATCTCTATTTCACCAGAGGATCAAGAGAAAACCATTTTTACTTGCCCTTATAAGACTTCCGCATTCAAGAGGATGCCTTTTGGTTTGTGTAATGCACCGGCTACTTTTCAGAGAAGTATGATGTTGATATTCTCCGATATGGTGGAGGACACTATTGAGGTGTTCATGAATGACTTTTCAGTTGTTGGCGACTCTTTTGATCGTTGTTTGAGTCACTTGGCCGAAGTTCTCAAAAGATGTGAAGATTGCAACCTTGTGTTAAATTGGGAAAAATGTCACTTCATGGTGAAAGAGGGTATTGTATTGGGCCATATCATCTCATAAAAGGGAATAGAGGTTGATCGAGCAAAAGTAGAGGTTATTGAGAGACTTCCTCCACCCATCTCTGTAAAGGGGGTAAGGATTTTTCTTGGGCATGCAGGCTTCTATCGGAGATTTATTAGGGATTTCTCAAAAATTGCACATCCTCTTTGCAAGTTACTTGAGAAGAAATGTAAATTTAATTTTGATGAATCATGTCTGAAGGCGTTTGGAGAGTTAAAGGAGAAGTTAGTGTCTGCGCCCATAATTATTTCCCCAGATTGGAGCAAACCATTTGAGGTGATGTGTGATGCTAGTGAGGTTGCTCTTGGTGTGGTATTGGGACAAAGAAGGGATAAAATCCTTCACCCCATTTATTATGCAAGTAAGGACCTAAATGAAGCTCAAAAGAACTATAATGTGACTGAGCAAGAGCTCATTGTTGTATTTGCTTTCGAAAAATTCCGGTCCTATTTGCTTGGCACAAGAATCATAGTGCATACTGATAACTCTGCTTTGAGGTATTTGATGGCAAAGAAGGATGTGAAACCAAGTTTGATTAGATGGGTGCTACTATTGCAAGAGTTTAATTTTGAGGTAAAAGATAGAAAAGGGATCGTAAACCAAGTTGTTGATCATTTGTGCAGATTAGAGGATGAAGCTATGCGAGAGTTGAGCGAAAAGTCTAAAATTGATGATACCTTCCCTAATGAGCATGTGGCCGCTACTCATGACTTGATTCCATGTTTCGCCGATTTTGCAAATTATTTGGCTAGTGATATAGTCCCATCCGACTTGTCCTTTCATCAGAGAAAAAAGTTCATTCATGATGTGAAAAAGTTCTTATGGGATGAACCTTACTTATACCGGAGTTGTGCCGATGGTCTTATTTGCCGATGTGTGCCGGAAGTTGAGATGCTAAGTGTTTTAGAGGCATGCCATTCCTCGCCTGTGGGAGGGCATCATAGTGGTATCCATACCGCCCATAAGATTTTGCAGTGTGGGTACTATTGGCCGACCATCCACCAAGATGTTCATGAGTTTGCCAAGTCATGTGATAGGTGCCAAAGAGATGGAGGTATTTCAAGAAGGCAAGAGCTCCCTTTGAATCCCATTCTAGTAATTGGTTGTTTGATGTATAGGGCATTGATTTTATGGGCCCGTTTGTGAGTTCTCATGGGATGAAATATATTCTTGTGGTGGTGGATTATGTGTCAAAATGATTGGAAGCCATAGCACTTGCCAACAATGAAGGGAAGAGTGTCACCGCGTTCTTGAAAAAGAACATATTTTCCAGATTTGGCGCTCCTAGGGCCATAATTAGTGACGGGGGGTACCACTTTTGCAACAAGTTGTTCAAAGGGTTATTGGAGAAATATGGGGTTCTCCACAATGTAGCCACCCCTTACCATCCACAGACTAGTGGGCAAGTTGAGGTGTCCAACAGAGAGATAAACCAGATCCTATCAAAAATGGTGAACGCTAATAGAACGGATTGGTCAAGGATGCTTGATGATGCTCTTTGGAATTACCGTACTGCATATAAGACCCCCATAGGTATGTCTCCATACCAACTTGTATATGGGAAGGTTTGTCACTTGCCGGTTGAGTTAGAGCACAAGTCCATGTGGGCGATGAAGAAACTGAAGATGGATTGGAATGAAGCAGCGGAAAAGAGACTAAATGGGTTGAATGAGCTTGATGAGTTTCACCTAAAAGCATATGAAAGTTCATCCCTCTACAAAGAGAAGATAAAGAAGTACCATGACCAAAATATTGAGAACCGCGAATTTGCGGTTGGGGACTTGGTGCTTTTGTTTAACTCTAGGCTTCGCTTGTTTCCGGGAAAACTCAAGTCCAAATGGATTGATCCATTCTTGATCAATAAAGTGTTCCCACATGGATTGGTTGAGTTGGAGAACAAGGAGGGTGCAAGGTTAACGGTAAATAGGAAAAGAATCAAGATCTACCTAGGGCATGCGAAGAGTGTCCATGAAGTGGTTGAGGCATATCACCTTGATGAAGTCTAAGTAATCAAGGGTCTTGCGTCGTGCCGCGACATTAAATAAAGCGCTTCTTGGGAGGCAACCCAATGTGTATCCTCTAGCCAACAATAGGTTTTTCTTTTCTTTGTAGGAATATTTGCATTATTTTGTTCCGTTTTGTTTTACTCAATGTCATGTGTTAATTTTCTTTAATTTTTTTTAGACTGTTGGCTAGAGATTAGTTTAGGGTCTGTGTCTAAAAAGTGTCAAGAAAAAACAAAACGAATGTCTTAATGGGTGCTCAATGTGCAGGGACCAAACCACAGGAATTCTGCATAAATTGGTCTGGTGCACAGATTTACGGACCAAACGACGGGTCGTCGTCCCATCGACGGACCGTCGATGATGTCCGTGGATCCCTGGTATGTTTTACAATTTTGTCTAAGTTAGGGCACAATAGACGGTCAATCGACGGACCGTCGATGGGGAATCGTTAGTTCACTAAAACCAGTTACCCAACCCGGACCGATCGGCTATATAAAAAATACCCTTTCAGTTACCCTCCCACACCTTTTAAAATTCTTCCCCCAACTGTTTCCCTCCCCTTATTACCTTAATTCCCCATTAACTCCCACAATCAATAACTCCTATTCTCTTCATATTTCCAATTCCCTCAAACTCCCAGAATTCCGAAAACCCGAGTCCCTCAGTTTCTCCTCCATTTCCATCGTTTCTCCGGTCGGTGTTTGAAAAAGGGCACGTAGGTTGGTGTTGCAATATCACCCACCCATTCACTCCACTTCAAGGTACAGGTATTTCATTCTCCTCTGCTTAATGAATTCTCGTTCATTTTCTTGTGGAACCGAATAGATTGTATGTGGGTCTTGACTTAGGGACAAATTTGCATGTTAAACATGTTAAATTGGGTTCTAATAGTCCCTTAGAATGATAGAAGGTGAATGGGTTGGGGCGGAATCTGTCTAAATTCATTATGCTTGTTGTTTGTTTTGTTGTTTTTCTAACATAGGGCTTGATAGTCTCTTAGAATCTATGATCTAAATTTGCAAAATCGAAACCCTAGGGATGACGAATTAGTCTTATGATTGTTTTTGCATGTTGGTTGAACTGGTGTTGTTCTTAAAATTGTCCATTTGTGGGGTAAAAACCAAGTCCTAAAAATCTATCTCTGACTGACAGAACGAGACCCCGTCTACGGACCGTCGGTTGATCGACGGACCGTCGATGGCTAACCTGTGTACTTGCTTAACTCTGGGACGACGAAAGTGGACTACGGTCCGTCAATTGATCGACGGGCCTTTCTGCACGTCCGTCGTTTCTAACTGAAACTTTGCTTTGTGAGATGTTAAAAATTATTCTAAGTGTCAAATAAAGGAAGTGGACTCCGTTCTGCACGTCCATCGTTTCTAACTAAAAGTTATGTGGAATGATGACTTCTGAAATTTGGTAACTGTCCACCGACGGACACTATCGACGAACCGTCGAGAGTGCCCGTCTACCAGTTTTGCAGTTCTTCACTAACATGTGTCATATGTTTCCAGATTTTGTTTTGCTTCTTCTGTGTGAGTAGGTTTATTGCAATGGAAATAATAACTTCCTTTTCATGTACCAGTGGCCCCCAAACCGGATATTGTCTATTCTAGGGGACGGTCCAAGTTTGTGGCACCATCCCGGTGGATGACTGCCTCATTCGATGATGAGCGTGATCCAGAATACGTGCCCCCAGGCACCCAGACCTCGACACCAGCTGCTAGAGCCACTCTGGGCACGCCCAAGAAGGTGGCGTCCGGCGTATTCACTGCCTCCCAGTCTGATGAGGAGAGCACACTGACCGGCACACCGTCTGGGTCTTCCTCAGGTTCAGAGAGAGCGTCTGTCTCCAAAGAGGCCTCTGGTTCTAAGTCAGCCCACTCTACAGTGTCGAATGAGGCCACTGCCTCCGGTTCCGGATCACAGGGAGCCACTCTCCTGGATGTTCCTGCCCACCATGCCTCGTCTGATGAGGCCCAGAGTTCGGAGTCAGCTCTGGCACCCATGCATGAGGACCCTGCACCGGTTGCTGATGAGCCCAACCGGTGGTACGTAGATGGCCAGTACCAGATATACAGGGATGCCAAGTTGCTGAACGATAAGGGGGTGGTGACTCGAACATTGACAGTTTAGCGGCGGGTTCTTACAGGTAGCCTACACACAGTCCCTGCGGTACATGACTTATTCACCCACCAACAGCTCGAGTGGATGGCCACGAGTGTGGGGCCTTACAGTGAGGAGATGGTGCGAGATTTCTACGCCTCATACGTAGCGTCTCTCCAAGATTCTTTGGACAGGCGGTCTAACCCCGCCAAAAATGCACCGCTCACAGATGTCCGGGTTCGAGGTTGCCGGGTGGATATTTCTTCTCCTTCCATTTGTCTCTTCCTATACGGTGAGACCACTGATGCCGGGAGGGTTCCCCTCCCTCCAGATTTTGACTATAGGTTGGACGTGGTCAAGAATGGTCAGTTTGGGCGGGACAGAGATCTGAGAGATTCCACCAAGAAGTAGATTGCCCAGCTGATATCCATTAACGGTGAGGGAGAAGACTGGGTGTCGAACCCCAGAGGCCTAATAAAAAAGGCCAACCTCACATTTTCAGCCAAGTTCTTCTGGCTTTTGGTCCTCCACCGCCTATCCCCCACTGCTGCAGATAATATACTTATTTGGGATAGAGCGGTCTTGGTAGCAGCACTGGTAGCCGGGTTCGAGATTGAGTTCACAAGATTGTTGATCTCCGTCATCCATGAGAGGGATTTTAAGTTCTCTACCACTTACCCATTTGCCTGTATGATTTTTTAGCTATCCAGGAATGTTGTAGTGCCCATTTGGCACATAGATGTCCTCCGTACTCCTATCGGGACTCTGGATATCGATCTTATTAGGGATAAGGCCAATGAGGCGTCACCACGATGATGGCCCAAATTGGATGTGGATTCGTTGGGTGAGAACTTTGCGGATATGGTAGAGCAAGCCCAAGGGGATAATTATGCTACTTCAGAGCCTACCGATACCACCCCGGTCGAGTCTTACCCGGGCACTAGTAGGGCACCGAGTTCCTCCCGGTCTATACCTCCATCAGCAGCACTGGTCCCGATTGCTAGGGTCTAGAATTTAGAGGCCCAAATGGCCACTTTGCTGCACCATATCCAGCCTTGGATGCAGAAGTACATTGCCGAGGCTGAGGACCAGATTGAGAAGAAGGTAGCTCAGCAGACGAATATGAGGTTTCAGGCGGTCCAACAGTGCATCGATGCTTTTGAGTTAAGAGTCCTAGCATGCCCAGCCCCCACTATTGATTTGACGACTCTTCAGGCGGTTGTGGTGAGTCTGCAGGCTGATGTTGATGCCATACTTGATGTGAGGGTACCCGAGCCTGAGGCCGCACCTGCGGAGGTTTAGGAGGATATTCACTGCCACCACTGCACCGCCGTCTCCACCACGTGAGAGTGACAAGAGGCACCGTTCCACTCGCACCAGTGAGAGTGAGGATGCTCGAGCTAAGAAGAAGGAGCGGACAGAGATGGAGGCTGCGAGAAGATCCTCATTGGTTTATGAGGAGGCCCGACAGATGAGGGCTCGTGAGTTAGCTGTTGGGGTGTCTAGCTCCAGATTGGGGGTTGTTGAGAGGAGTACCACTAAGGGTGCAGATATTGTTGTGGGCACCACTGATGGTGTCCCTACTACTGAGGGAACGGGTTCTGGGAAACCGGACACGTCTGCTTGTTGACCTTCGGCGCTATGCGCCTCTGGTTTGCTTCACCTACCACCCTATCTTTATATTTATTATGCATTGTGGACAATTGCATGTTTTTTTGGGGTAAATAAAAAGTGAGTGCTAGGGTGAAGTGTGAGTAGACCAACTCACGATCCTCACTTGGTGGTTTTCTTGCCTTTGTTCTTTTGCTCCAAGAGACTGATTACTTTACTGTTGAACCATCATGTGTAGTATCTTGTACAAAGTAAGAATGTGAAATTGGAAGCATGATGGCTAAATAAGAATGATATCCCGCTCTAAAAAGAATGCTTGCATGATTAGGTATAATGAATGTTGAACATGATGGCTCTAAGCATGACATAGAGATGCACCACTACATAACCCTTAATCTAACACTCGAACTAGGTGTCTAATAATCTGATAGGGTAATGAGGTGTCAAGAGAGTCTGAGGAAATTTGATTGTTCCATTGTTGGTACCTAGCTAGAACTTGCCCGGTTAGTCCTCTAAAAAGGAACCTATGTTAGACATTTATGAAAGGATATAGGCCCTTGTTCAAATTTGTCAATCTTTAGCCTAAATAAAGGAGAAACAAATGAAATTGATCCCTTTTTGATCCAAAAATTTTGAGCTTACAATAAACCTTTCTTTTCTACACCAACTCATCTTCCCTGGGTATAATATGTTGGCCCTGGTCCCTCCTTGGACATGTGCACCACAACTTAGGACAAAAACATAAGTTAAGGGTGGTTAATGCAGAAACAGACCTCGTCTTGTCCCTGACCCAACCTTGGGTGTTGTGTACCTCGACTCATGGAAAAGCCATAAGTTGAGGGTGGCTATTATGAGTAATGTCCCGAAAAGTGGGGATGAAAAGAGGAATGTGGAAAAGAATAGAAACCGTAAACAAGAGAAGTGAATCACTCAAAACAATTATAAATTGAGTAAAGAAAGAAAAAGAAAGAAGAGATAGGAATAAAAAAGAGAAAAATAGTGGTGACAAAAAAGAAGTAAGAAGTCACTTCCACAAAAAGGGAAAGAAAGGAGAAAACAAGGCAAAGATGATAAGAAAAGAAAAAAGTAGGGCATAATATACAATGAAAGAGGTAGGACGCTTAGACGTAATGTCAAGGAGGACAACAAGTCACTAAAAAGTACTCACATGGACCATACCTGACCCTGAGCCTACGTTACAAGCCAAGAAAGTCGTATCGTGATCCTAAGTGTCTAATATGGTGAACATAAAGCAGTGAAAATAAGGGCAAGCCTATGGTGACAAGTACCAATTAGGTGTGAAGTTTTTTTGAGCGTGAGTGTTGAATAATGATCCTTATACTCAAATTGGAAATAACTGTGCGAAAAAGGAGGATATTCTTTTGAAGTGAGGGTACTAGTTGCAATATTGGAAAGTTTGTACCTTGGTGAGATATAAAAGAGTAGAGGTGTTTGTGCGTGGTGAGTCTGTGTCATGGTCTGATCCACATGAATGAGCTTAGTGATCCTAAGAGTAAAAGCATGCAATAAAGCAATGAAAAAGTCTGGATTGATAGCCATGTGATTGCGAAAGCTTAATAGAGGATAATTTTGTACAAAAGTGTTGTGGTGAGTCATAGTGCGTCACTTGAGGACAAACAACGAATTTAAGTTCAGGGTGTTGATGTACCGTGCTTTCATGGTACTTTCAATGCTTTTTCCTTAAGTTTAGTTTGTGTCTAGGGCCTTTTTATAGTAGTTTTAATGTGTTTTTATCTGTGTTTTGCTGGAAAATTATTCGAAACTAAAATGCAGAAGGCTGTGAAGAATCAGTGCAGAAATGACCCACGAAGCCATCGACGGCCCGCCGTCCCATCAACGGACCGTAGGTGGTGAACGTCGATTGGAGGTTCAAGCATCTCAAAGAAACTTGGGGAATTCTAACTAAGTGTGGGGCTACGAAAGGATCGACGGTCCGTCGGTTCATCGACGAACCATCCTGGTAAACCGTAAGTGAATCGAAGGACCGTGTTGTTCGTCCGTCGATTGGATTAAAGAAGTTGGAAAAGTGAAGGCTAAAGAAAAATCTATGTCTGGACTGACGGAGGCAGTCGACGGTTCATCGTTTTGTGGGGTCGTCGATTGAAGCCGCGCTTTTTTGACAAACTTTCCTTATTTGTTTTCCTTTTATTTTAGGACAATGTCTTTATAAATAGGTCCAAAAACCTCGTTTTTGGGGTAGGATTCTTTATTATTTTTCATACTTTTGTTCTTGGAGATTTGACTTTGCAAATTGGGCAATTAATTCAAGTTTCCGGAATCAATTTTCAAGTGAATTTTGTTGTTTCAAGTGTAATTTCTGGATTTTCTTCAAACTTGTCAAAGTAAGTTCATGAATTATTATTTATCAACTATGAATTTTGTTTTTCTAGGCATGGGTAACTAAATCCACAACTAGGGTTGTGGGAACCATGGGTGATTAACAAAATAATACTAGCTAAATACCAATTCTCGAATAGGTTCTTTCATGCATTGATACTTCTTTTGCTTAGAAATCATTTTAACGAGTGCATGCGTTAGAAATCGCCCTATTTCTACTTGCCGGACAAAGGGGGAAGTTAATAGGAAAAGAATTATCAACATAGATTTAGCGGGACACTATCTAATAGGCTAGTTTCGATTAGTGTGAAGTAATAACTAAGCCATACATCGAATATGATGCTTAATATGAAGTAAAGGTAAGGTTTAGTAACTTAGACACACGTAGCCGGACCAAGGTACCGGGTGAAATTCTCTAAATGCCGGATCAAGGATTTAGAGATACATAACTTATCCCTTTGCATGAGACACTAGGAAAGAATTGTTATAGCTAGGATTACCGCGTTATGAACCTACGGGAAACACTTACACCCTCGTTTTTTTCTCAAAACTTGATAAACACCAAAGTATTAATCTTTCTAATTGTTTTACTTAGAAATAATTAAACATTTTTGTTTCATAATAAAAAACCCTTTAATTACTTATTTTCGGAAAGGACTTAGTTTTAATTGTGTATTGAAGTTAAGTCTAAACTATTTTCCTCGTGGGATCGACCCCAACCTACTTGTTGGGTTCTTTACTTGCTACGACCACTTATACTTATGTAAGGAAGTGTAATTTGAGTGTATCACTCAAAATCTTATATTAATTTTGTGACATCTTCGTCTTCTTCTTCTTCCTAAATCCTCACCTCTTCTTTTTTTCTACTTTTTTAAGCATAAAATATTCGATAAACTTTTATCTTGATTTTGTTGACCTATAATCGGTACAGTAAAGCTCATGAATATTAGTTAACTAAAAACAATGAAAACAAACATCCTGGGTCTCGGAACTTCTAACTTTCAATATCTCCGGACAGCTAAGAGCAAGAAAATGTGAACTCATAAAGAACTTTCATCTATCATAACTTTTTTTCCTTGTACTTCGGAATGAATGAAAAAATTCCTCCCATCCTTTTTCAATAAGGTTACAAGCACTAGGATGATCAACTAGGGAAAAGATCCTTGTATTGCTCCGTGATAAAACACATTGAAGGTACAAGAAAGATAATTATTACAATGTAAGGACTTATGGAGAAATGTAGATGTCAAGATCGTCTGGAATGGTCGAATCCCCAACCTAGCTTGATCGGTCGGTACGTTATGATTTGTATCTTGCTTTCAGATCTAAACAGGCTCCTACCACTGTACCATTTCCTGAGTCAATATAATTTTTCAGCTATTCCAAGTGTCACTTTCCAATTAGTCTTTGTATTGAATCCAATTTTCATCCAATACATATAGTTCTCTCACTTTTCGGATGCTTTGCCAAATTGTATCTTGGAAGGGGAAAGGTTTTCAATTCTAGGTGGAAAGCAAGGGAAATGTTTTTTTACACTTGATGTGATATGTGGTCCATTTCATTTAATACTTCATCCACATAACATAATATTTTCATTAAGCATGAAGTAACTTTCGTATTTTCATTAAGCATGAAGTAACTTTAGTTGTCCACAGAATGATGACCATTTATTTTAAAATCTATATGAGCTTCCTCTTTACTCTACATTTTTTCGTACAATAAACTACCTTTTTTTACACTGTTCCTGCACCCTGACCTACATATCTTCATCAAAAAAGCTTTTCGTTGTAAGGAAATGTCACGACCCAGAGTGAGTCGGGAGTGACACCCACACTTAACCTCCTAGATGGGCAAACCAAGGAATCCAAATCCTAACATATACCAATAATTCACCTACGAATAACAAAAATAATGTGAAAGCTCCAAAACTTATTATAGTATCATTTCCCAAAATATGAAAGTCATCATATCAAGGACATCTAATCTCCAAATACTATGTCGAAGAATATCAAATACACCAAAATAGAAGAATAAAATGTTATGTGTCCGAAAACATAGGACATGAAGTCATGACCGAGAAAATCCAAGACGATCTTGAATGAATAACTCACCCTGGAACCTGATATGCTGGAGATTGGCTAGACCTGAGGGAAATTTGAAGTAATTGGTACACTCCCTGCACTCCATAAAGTAAAAGAAAGAAAAACACAAGTAGGGCTCAGTACGGGGCAACATGTACTGAGTAGGTATCACCGCCAATCCAAAATAAAAACTAATGTACACTGAATACTTGTATGAATTCAACTATAGCACTTAATAAGTGATAAGAAACAAACAACATGAACCAGTGTCAACAACACTAAAGTAAGTATGTAATAAGTCAACAATATCAAGATCATCCATGAGGACTCATGCCTCAAACTAAACCATTTGGGGAATTGAGTTCTTTAAGATTTAGTACATTCCATTAATTCAATATTGTTTTCCTTTAATATTATCGTGTCAGAACGTGACACTCCCATTCAATGATACTGTGTCACAACGTAACACTTCGATCCAAGAATACTGTGTCAGAAAATGACACTCTGATCCTATAATACCGTGTCGGAACGTGACACTTCGATCCCAGAATACCGTGTCTGAACGTTACACTTCGTTCCAATAATACCATTAATTTATCATTTATTATCACCACTTCTCAATTCATTGATCTTATTTCATCAAGCCTTTTTTATTCAAGGAATCACTTCGATAGAGATTGTTCAAGACTATACATTCTACGGTCTCACGATTTTAAACCAATCACAAACCATACAACCAAGCCACACAATCACACAATT
Source organism: Solanum lycopersicoides (assembly GCA_022817965.1). Lineage (NCBI taxonomy): Eukaryota > Viridiplantae > Streptophyta > Magnoliopsida > Solanales > Solanaceae > Solanum > Solanum lycopersicoides. The sequence goes on from JAJJBR010002753.1 coordinate 8,768,710, forward strand.
AAGTAAATAGAGAACTTAAAAGTATAATTTAATGCATATCAATCACTATTTAGAGTTATCTATCAAATATAATAAACAATAACCTACCTCCATCGAAGAGCTGAAGTCAAGCAAGCTACTCCTCCAATACTTTTCATTTCTTCAATGCCTCAAAACCTTTTCACTCTATCAAATATATGCATAATTTGTAAGTTACTAAGTCTATAGACACCCAAACTATAACCCATTTCTCAAAGTGCTATGAAATCAATGGAGCAAACACCTCTACCAATAACACCTCTACCTATACAACGACACTTTAATACTCCAATTCTTTACATCATTACTATTTGGCTCGACTTTTCTCTTAATATTCATCTATAAAAAATACTATGCATATGCAACCTTCAACTTTATAATATAATAATAATAATAATTAATTAAACTTGAGGCCACTGGTTATGAAGCCAGTGGGGCTACTTTGAACCAACGTACAAATCCTAATGTTGAAGAAAGCAACTCACATATATGAATAAGATATACAGTACCCTTCAAACCAGCATTATAATTTACAATATAACCTAATCTTATAACAATATAATATAAAAAGGACCACCAAGTTACAAAAAGAAACTTCAGTTGTAGAACAAAGTACGGAACCCAAAACAATCCTGCATTTGTTTCCTTAAATTTTGTCCCATTATTAAATAATTAATAATTAATTCTACCATTATTAAATAATTAATTCTACCATCTATGTTCATATATATCAAATACATGAGGGTTACAATTTGGTTGATTCTTTACCTGATTCGCTCGTACTTCTTCACCGCCGCAGGTACGGATTCACTCAGTTGTAAGTCCTCTTGTCTCCTCTTTAAATTATATAGGGTAAATATTGATCAACTAATAATTAATTACGTATCTCCATAAATTAAAAGTTACATTATACTGTAATAACTAAATAAATTATCTAAGGACGAACATCGGTTGAATACTGCGAATAATTTACGAACTAACATATTCCAATGTTTTAACTATAGCTATTAATCCACCTTGTTTAGCCTAAATCATTGTGCAATGATAGGGCAATCATTGTCCAATGATTGGCATGAGAGCCATTCCAATTTAACAGTTACTTGTTTCCAACTTTTCTTAAGCAAATCTACTAACTTACTGTACAGACAACATTAATAATCAAACCCACTTAAATAAATACAAGAATCGGCTTAATTTTAACACAACAACCATCAGTGAATGCATATGCATAATACCATTTCATTCTTTTCCCCCAACATTAGAATATTGTAGTTCCTACATTAACATATTATAACTTTCCTACACTATTATTTATTCATCTTTTGCAAGTAAAGAATGTTTTATGGAACACCTTAAAGCGTCGTTTCAATCTTTTTATCTGACTGTGTCTCTTCAAATTTCTTTTTTCCTTACTGATTATTATTACCATTATTATTATATGACTAATTATATAAGTGGTAAAAGTGACCCACTATCTTTTTTACTGCTAACCCACTAACTAAGTAAATTATTCAAACTACCCCAGTAATTTTATAATTGTAATAATGAATAGTCCCAGATAACCATTTAGACTCTATAGGATAGTATTTTAAGAAATAAAATGCTCTATTACTCAAAACGAAGAAAAGGATCGTTACAATAGATAATAATTTACCCATCATTCGTCGTCGAACTATTAAAGGAGGGTAAGAGTAAGAAAGGGTAGTTGTCTCAACAATTCCTTCAAAATATTTGCACCCAAGGTGTCATATCAAAAGTATCAAACCAACAAATTGGAGATCGGAATCTCCTCCCATATAGTGCCTCAATGGGACCATCTCAATACTATAATGATAACTATTGTTGTATGTAAACTCAACTAACAACAAAACTATTCACAAATGAACTCTTAAACTGTCTGATTCTTCCACTAAACATTGCCGCAACCATCTAGATAAATATTTTCTAATATAACCATGATAAAATCTTTAGTCAGTATTGATTACAACCAAGAGTGAACCTGAACCAACTACCACACACTCGTTATTCATCAACCATCACATAACTTACTAAGATACATCTTCACAACATAATATTTCCTAGAGCGTAAGCTATACAAATATGATCTTTAGACATCAAGTAATCATCAAGGAGAATCAAACTCATCTAATCCAAAGATGGAACTAATCAAGTACCCAACATCGAGTGATATACCCAAGCATACAAAACTTCTAACAACACTGTCGAAATTCTAGATTAGTAGCTATTATAGAAAAAGATTAAGAATGACAAGACTAGACCCAATGATCCTCACATTTAAGCACACATAGCCAAAACATGATATCGATGATGAGATAAATCTTTAGCCTATCAAAAAACTGTAAATTTTCATGGTAGCTCTCTTATAAATTCTCAAAATAAAAGTTGTGTGTGTTAAGTCACTAGTATACTTTAACTTTCTCAAACAACACCAAATCTATTGTAACTAGAATGAACATGTCTAACCAAGGATGAAAACCTACCGAGAGGGCAATCACATAATCGGTACACCCAATCACTACTAGGGACTCACACATAGAAGCGAAAACACACACAGACGTAGAAAATGAATCCTACTCTAAACCACGCCCAGAATGATGTAGTTGGTCACATAAGAATGTACATAAAGAAGGCCGAATAACTCTAGATACTCTTTTCATAGTTCCCATATCAAACATTTCATTCACCTGACTCTATCTCTTTGATTTTCTAGCTACCCACTATCACAAATTTACTCCCTATAATAATTGCAAACATACTTGATTTATCGAACCTCACATTCACTGAAATCAACACTATTAATACTAACCAAACATTATAACCACATCGATCATCTACCTTAATCCCAAGTAATCTTTAGTATTAAGTATTCTTATCAAATACATGTTCAAACTCTGGCTATCTCTCTTCCTATTTAAGCATTTCATAAAAAAGAAATGTGTTCCCAAACAAGGCTAATATCACTAATTTCGAATTTGATAATGCCTTTTCATCGAGATAAAATTATTAAATCACTCCAAGGTATAATACGAGAGGTCTAATTCCTTTACTTTCTCAAATTCTTTTCATGGTGGAAAATTCTAAATACCGCTACCCTTCAATATATCAGACTCTTGTTTCTCTAGCTTACTAACCGATCTCAACTTCTTACCAATAACCCATGAGGTTTGCTTCACACTCTAAATCAAAACTTTGAGGGAAACCCTTCCTCAGATTCTTTAACAATCAAAATTAACTAAATTTCGACTTTAATTATGTACAAGTCCTTCCAAATGCTCAATGCTCAATGCGATCAATCATTCCTTAACTTATCAATACATATCTTTATAATTTCTTAGGAATCAATCTATCTTATATTATATTGATCGCCTCTTCATAGATCTTACTATATCCTTCGCTAAAACATCAATAGTATTCATTACTGTACTCAAAAATCATAAAAGAACTTATCGTCACACTCGAGTTGAATGCAAGTAAACTTTTCTAAAGTCTTTTCTTATAGTTTTTAACCAATATGATGAAAATGTGACACTATTATCATAACCAAAGCAAAATAGATGAAATCATGCGTCTCTTAATCCAATTCTCAACTCTTATGAAGATACCTCTTTAGTCCTTGCATCAAAGAAAAATATTCATGCTCTCGCCTATTTCTGAAAGCTACACGTCCCACAAATTTTATCTTATTTTAATTACGACTCTAGATCCTTTAAATTCTATTCGAGTTATTCCCCAACATCTCCTAAAAATTTCCATAGAACCACATTACTCACTAAATAGTAGAAAATCTCAACCTTAGATACTCACAAGTAATTATGATCATACAAATCATATTTAACAAATAATTTGTATTCGATAGTTGCATCTCAATTACAATCCATCACTAACTCATATTATTGTCATGCTCAGTAAGCCATTCTCATCATTACGAACTCAATATTTTCATCACTAGGAACTCCCTTTTCATCGACATGACACCTCAATCTAGTTATATCAATCAGATCCAAGGGACTAACTGAAATTTTATACACTCGCTATGACTAAAATGTTCAATTACATTCACCCGAATATACTCACTGACTTTCTTTATTCATAAGGTTGTCATTCCGGCATAAATCCACTCATTTGCAGCTTAAGATAAAATCACTTGTTCTAAAACCCTCTAGATAGACTTCACTACCTAATGCATTAATACCGTACACAGTATCCACAGCTTAAAACTTCCTTAAAACAATGCCCAATCCAACACATGTAGTAATAAACTATTTTTTTTTAAATATAAAAGTAACACCGAATCTCATTATCTAAGCATGTCATACCACAATAATTCCTTAAACAGTTAGTTTTCACAATGGACAATTGATGTATTCATTTTCACATAACACTTTTACCACACCTTAAAAGTTAGTTATGTGTCTCACTAGAACATATCTTACGTGAGAAGATCGTACACCAATAGCCAACACATTTCTATCCATGGAATCGATCCATAATATTATTAAATTCATTCTTAAATCAGGCCAATGTCAAAAATAGCACACATCATAACTTTAACCAACTAAACATCGATATTATTGTAGTAGTCGTATCATGACCCTTTTTTATATATACTAAATATGTAAAATTGTAGTAGAGATTCTTCCCTCAATTGACTCAACAAAATTTCATTATTCACTAAGCAAACCATATATTTTATGAGAACTTTACAAAGTGTATTTTTCAAAGTAATGATATTCATTATCTAGCCGTCCCTTATGATTTTTTTTAATGTTGTCACCTTGGCAATGTCATCTTCTTCACCCCATATACCTCATATCCTTTAATATCCGGAGAATATACTTCTCCATCAAGAAGCCAGAAAATGCTACTCAAGTCATAGGTGGTATCATTAAAGGCAGGACTCAATATTAGAGTGCCACCACATTTTTGCATCTTCCCAAATTTAGTAAGTTAGAAACTCAATGTCCAATTACTCTACCATATCCATCTTATGAAACAACAATCATGACCAACAATAACGAAATTATAAGCATCTTCATATTCAGTACCCATGAAGAATAGGGGTTTCAACTTTAAGAACTTAATAAAAAGATCATACTAGTCACTAGTAATAACATGTCTGTAGTGAATCATGGAAACATATCTATTTTTAAGGACGCATACTCTCTTTCTAGTGTTGGTGTTTCCAATTCTACTACTGTAGTACTAATCATATGCGAAATAGAGTGAAGAAGGTCAGATACCAATTTGTATCACCTAGATACCGATTGGACTCAAGTAGTAGCACAAAAGAAAGAAGGAATGAAATTCTCCGAAAGTCCTATAGCCTCTCGAAGAAAGTAAAGGCGTCCTCATACCGTTTCGCAAGAATCTACTAGACTTGTCCTTGTGTGATGAGATCACCGAACCTAAAACTCTGATACAAAGTTTGTCACCACCCTGAATGGGTCATGAGTGACACCCACACTTAACCTCCTAGGTGGGCAAACCAAGGAATCCAAATCCGAACATATACCAATAATTCAACTATAATTAACAAAAATAATGCGGAAGCTCCAAAACATAGTAAAGTATCATTTCCCAAAACCTAAAAGTGATCATATCAAGGACATCCTCCAAATATTGAGTCTAAGAATATAAAATACACCAAAAGAAAAGAAATAAAATGGTATGTGTCCGAAAACATAGGACATCATTTCATGACCAAGAAAATCCAACACGAACTTGAATGAATAGCTCACCCTGGAACCTGATATGGTGGATACTGGCTAGAGCTGAGGGCAATTTGAGGTAATTGGTACACTCGGTGCACTCCATAAAGGAAAACAAAGAAAAACACAAGTAGGGCTCAGTACGGAGCAACATGTACTAAGTAGGTATCATCGGTCAACCCAAAATAGAAACCAATATACACTGAATAATAGTATGAATTCAAGTATAGCACTTAACAGTTTATAAGCAACAAACAACATGAACCAGTGTCAACAAAACTAAAGTAAGTATGTAATAAGTCAACAATATCAAGATCATCCATGAGGATTCATGCCTCCAACTAAACCATTTGGGGAATTGAGTTCTTTAAGATTTAGTACATTCCGTTAATTCAATATGTTTTTCCTTTAATATTATCGTGTCAGAACGTGACACTCCGATCCAATTATACTGTGTCAGAACGTGACACTTCGATCCAAGAATATCGTGTCACTCTGATCCAATAATACATATTGAAATATGACACACCGATCCAAGAATACTGTATCGGAACGTGACAATCCGTTTCAATAATAACGTTAATTTATCATTTATTATCACCACTTCTCAATTCATCGATCATATTTCATCAAGCCTTCTATATTCAAGGCATCACTTCGATAGAGAGGGTTCAAGATTGTAAATTCTACTGTCTCAGATTTTCAGACCAATCACAAACCAAACAACAAAGTCACAAAATTACACAATCAAATACATAGAGAACGTCACAGTATCATTCAATGCATATCAATCACTATTAAGAGTTATCCATCAAATAAAATAAACCATAACCTACCTCTATCGAAGAGCTGAAGTAAAGTAATCTACTCCTCCAATACTTTTCCTTTCATCAATGCCTCAGAACCTTTTCACTCTATCAAATATATGCATAATTTGTAAGTACGAACTCTATAGACACCCAAACTATAACCAATTTCCCAAAGTGTTATGAAATCAGTGGAGCAAACACCTCTACCTATACAACGACACTTAAATACTCCAATTCTTTGCATCATTACTATTGGCCCGACTTTTCTCTTAACATTAATCTATAAGAATATACTATACATATGCAACCTTCCACTTTATAATATAATTATAATAATAATTAATTAAACTTGAGGACCCTGGTTATGAAACCAGTGGCGCTACTTTGAACAACGTACAAATCCTAATGTTGAAGAAAGTCACTCACATATATAAATATGATATATAGTACCCTTCAAACCACCATAATAATTTACAATATAATTTAATCTTATAACAATATAATATAAAAAGGATCACCAAGTTACAAACAGTAACTTGAGTTGTAGAAAGTACGGATCCCAAAATAATCCTGCATTCGTTTCTTAAATTTTATCCTATACTTTTAATGATTATTACCATTATTAAATAATTAATCCTACCATCTATGTTCATATATATCAAATACACGATGGTTACAATCTGGTTCGCTGGTTCTTCTTCACCGCTGCAGGTAAGGATTCACTCAGTTGTAAGTCCTCTTGTCTCCTCTTTTAATTATTTAGGGTAAATAATTATCAACTAATAATTAATTACGTATCTGGTAAATTAAAACTTACATTATACTGTGATAACTAAATAAATTATCTAAGGACGAACATCGGTGGAATACTGCAAATAATTGACTAACTAACATATTCCAATATTTTAACTATAGCTATTAATCAACCTTTTTAGCCTAAATCATTGTCCAATGATAGGGAAATCATTGTCCAATGATTGACATGAGAGCCATTCAAATTTAACAGTTACTTGTTTCCAACTTTTCTTAAGCAAATCTAATAACTTTTTGTACAGACAACATTAAAAATCAAACCCACTTAAATAAATACATGAATCGGCTTAATTTTAGCACAACAACCATCAGTGAGTGCATATGCATAATACCATTTCATTCTTTCCCCCAACATTAGAATATTGTAGTTCCTACATTAACATATTATAACTTTCCTACACTTATTTATTCATCTTTTGCAAGTAAAGAAAATATTATGGAATACCTTATAGTCGCCGTTTCAATCTTGTTCTCTGACTGCGTTTCTTCAAATTTCTTTTTCCCTTACTGATTATTATTACCATAATTATTATATGACTAATTATATAAGTGGTAAAATTTATCCACTATTTGTTTTACTGCTATTTTTTAACCCACTAAGTAAATAATTCAAACTACCCCAATAATTTCATAATTGTAATTATGAATAGTCCAAGATAACCTTTTAGACTCTATAGGATAGTATTTTAAAAAATAAAAAGTTCTTGTGCTCAAAACGACCAAAAGGTCGTTACAGAAAAGAACAAAATGTAGGTCAAAAAGGAGGACCAACTTTATAAAATCAGTTCGTTGTAAGAAAGAACTAAATGTAGAGAGGAATCTCATATAAATTTGGAAAATAAATGATCATCATTAAGTTTACAATCTACATTAGTTCTAGGTCAATCATAATATCATTATACATTGCTGACGTATTAAATGCAAGGGGACAAATGTCACATTACATGTCATAAAACCTTTTGCTTGCTTTCCCACCAAGAATTTAAAAGCTCTTCAACAACAAAATTACAGTTTAGCAAAGCATCCAAAAAGCAGGAGAACTATTTGTATGGGATAAAAATTGTATTCAAACAATCACATCAGAATTAAAACTGAGATTTTTGATTTGCTTATATGTACGACAAGTTTGATACAAGAAAAAAGAGAATTCAAAATTTTTGAAATCAAAGGGACACAAAAAATTAACCTTAGGACACTTGAAATTTGTGGTCTAAAATTATCTGTTTTAAAGCAGAGCAACATGGATGAGAATAACTCTACTTTGTGATGAATACGAAAACACCAAACTATTTCGAGAATTGATAATATCTTGAGGACAGTTCTCCATCAAAGAAGACATAATCACTATATACAAAAGCACCAAACTTTTTTTCACCATTGCACGTAAGCCTCTGTTGTCACTCCTTAATTCTTAAAATTTCATTTAAGCGCAGAAGAGAACAAATATTTCTAATCATTTAATGTTGAACAATCATACAGTAATTTTACAACTCCAAAAAATGTCCAAACTGACATTTAAACCAAAAAATAATCATAAAGCAGTTGTACAAGAAAGCCTAGATATATACTTAATTAAGAGGATTTTCAATTACTTCCTCCTTCTTGACATGTATAAGAGCAATAAGGTTTAGGACTTCCTATCACTAAACTGATATTGCCAAAACCTCGATCCCATTGATCTTATGCAAGCTACTCATATTTATTGACAAAACCTCTACCCCATAATCAATCACGACCAAATTGCTAGCCTCTGAAATAATATATACAGAATCCAAAACATAATCGATACTTAGATAGCTAATACATAACTCTTTTCAAAATCGATAAAAGTTTATTCTAACATAAAAATTACACTCACACAAAAGAGTGATATTCACACTGGTCAAAACCTAATTGTCTTTAATTTCCACCCCAACTCTAACCACTTGAAGGGTAATATTTTGTGATTCAATATACCAAATTGTTCAAGATTGGTTGTATATGAAATGTACTTGGCAAGATCAACAACAGAACAAATCAAGCTCATCACTGAAATTAGTAAGATAAATGGAATTAATAATAAAAGATCGGTTAATAAGTTTAAATTTGGTACTTTGGATGAGTACAGGGGAGTTGATCAAAGATTAACTCAGGCATGCAAAATTGATGTAAACAAGAAATCGGTTGCACACTAGAGAAAATGAGTCAAGGTCAGATTAGTAACGCAGATGACTTAATATAAAGTTTTCAGCATCTATAGGAAAACTCGTGCACCCATTCACTATCCATTTTAGCTAATTAGAGATAAAAGTGTGAATCAAATAACCATATATTCACAATTTAGATACCACATAATTGTTTTCTTCTTCCCTTTTCTTGCAATGTTTGAAATTTAGTACCATGTTGAAGCAAATCTCGAATTTAGATTTCTAGTTTATAGACATATAGATGTTAATATTTATAAATTTTGTTATCTATATTCTCTTTTCATTTTCCTGAATTAGATTCGGTTGCTTAAGTATCATCCACTGAGAAAAGAGTAATAGAGAACGCAACAAAAAAGGCAAGAGAAGCCTTGTAACATTCCGAAAAGTCGAGACCTAATCTATAGCCTAACATGAGTGTCTAAGGGCTTGATACTGTTTTAAGATCTAAAATAATGTATATAAGTCATCCAAGAAGTTTTTGAGCCAAGATGTCAAAGAACGTCCATGACGTCCGTAAACTAGCTTAATTGAACTAGTTGACGTCGCTATATTTGGGGATGGTTTCGGAGGGTCAAATGAAGTCTAAAACTTGTAAAAAAGACTTTGTTTAGGTAGAGTGCAGTATAGAAGGTCTAAACGTCCAATAACGACGTCCCAAGGACCACCCGAATGGTCATGGAGGAGGACCCCAAAATGGGTGGGCAGGCTTCCAAAGCAGCGTGCGAAAGTCAAGAATCGGTGGGCTGCTGCGCGACTCGCATCCCACACGGAGCTCACTGTCCCAAAATTTATTTTGGGACATAAAATGTGTGCTGGCCCCGCGACGCGGAGGCACTTCCCAAATTTGGTAAATCGTATTTTTGACATTTTGACTTCACAAAAAGAGCCATTTAAGTGACGGATGTTTTGGGTAATTTAGGGGGTGATTACATGTAGCCTAAGGGTAATTTTAAGGCATTTTCACTCATCAAAATACAATTACCAAAACAAAACCCAAAAGCTCTCACCTCTCTACTTTCTCTCTCCCCAATTCCTTCATTGAAGAAGGAAGAAAGCTTGAAGAAGAAGGTCAATTTATCTAGGATTTCACTTCAATTTCGTGGATTAATCTTCATTAAGGTATGGGTTCTTCACTCTTGGGATTCCTTTCCCCAAGAGGTCCTCTCAAAGTTGATTTTCAAATTACCCAATTCCATGAGATTTTCCAATTCTAATGGATTTTCTTCTAAACTTCAAATTGATGATAAATTGTGATTTCCTATGACTAATTGAATATAGATTATTGATTAATTTATGTTAATTGATGCAATTTCATGTTGATCATGTTCCCTTCCCCAAATTCCACAAATCTCGGATCTTGGTTATAAATTGATGGGAATTGAATCATGAATTGATTATTAGACTTGTTTTATCTATTTTAATTCATCTATGAATTGGATCAAATTCATGATGAACCCTAATTCTCCTAACCTTAGGTTATGAATTGATGTTAATTGGGATGGTGATGATGCAATTGACCTATTTCTTGTATTAATTACTACTGACTGATGTTGCAACACCTATTATTGAACGAAATTGGTTGGTTGATGGTAAGACCATGATGATGGATTTTGAAGGAGATATGGTAAGTCTTCATGATCCTAACCTTTACTTCAATTATGATGGCTTGTGATTGAAGATGTAGTTCAATTGAGTAAACCTTGTGAATAGTCTATGTAGGTGTTGGTATGATGTTGAATTGAAATGTCTTGACTATCTGATTGTGAGATTATGCTTAAGATGAAATGATATAAGGTTGGTGATGACTTGACTATGTGCCTTATTATGAAATGATGATGATGTTGATATGCTAATCTCACATATGAGGGTTGCCATGAAAGGATATTCTCATGCAATACCTATTGAGCTAAATGACAATGATTATATAAGGCATTAGAACCTATGGCCTAAACTAAGTGATAATTAATAAAGGAAGACATTTCAAAAGGGACTCTAGTTTAGCACCGAGTGAACTTGTAGATGAGGGGTGACACCTTCCCAAGGAGGGAAGGTAGGGTTCACCATAGTCTTCACGGGGTGGATAGCCTCATATTCCAAAAAGGACATAGAGTGATGTTTCCATGAAAGCCCCCAAGATCTATAACTATGTTGCCACCACACGAAGACTAGCTAGTGGATCCACCTAGATGCTATGTTCATGTTTTGTACTACTTTGGCCGGTAGTCCACCTTCCAACGGTGTAAGGTTTTACAAAACCGGATTCCATACTTAGCTCTTGTGGTCTACGTCGGTTATGGCAAGTGTTCCCGAAATTAAAATGAAGAAATGGACTGTACACTAACTAGGGTGACTTGAGAGGTTTGACTTAGCCTAGGTAAGGCTATGGGACTCTACCTATGCGTTGCACTAGTTTGCCTTGAGGGAATCCTTAGGAGTTTTTTTTTGTGTTCTTATAATGTATATGCTATGAAGATGTTGACTTTGCATGTTGATGATCCTATATGATGTTAGTTTCATTTATGAACATGTTATTTATCTATATTGCTAAATATGATGGTGACTATTATTGATGCTATGCTATGTTGAGTTGAACATTACTTGTGATCCTTTGTTTTATTTACTTGATTGAGTAAGGTTATGGGGATTTACTTGGCCATTGGACATGTAGGCTAAATGGTGAGTTATGAGTAAGGGTCTTGCTTATATTTTGATGTTATGAACACTTGTACATGTTGACTTGACTATTACTTGTTGATGTTGGTCTTGTGTCGTACATGGGTTTGACTTATGAATTATGATATTATTGGCTTATATGGGTTATTGATTGTGCATAAGGCTTTTCAAAGTACTTTAGCATGGTGTTGATCAAATGTCGTCTTTAGCATGATTTCACTTGTTTATGTGCATACACCCATACTTAGTACAAGTGTGTACTAATCCATGTTTGATGTTTACTACAAATGTAGGGTCTGGTCATTTACATTAGAGAAGGCTTTGAAGACTACTTGGATTCTAATCTTCCAATTTTGGTAGGTCCTCATTTTCCGAGGACAATGTCATTATCTACCTATTGGATGTTGTTTAGTCTTAAAGACACTTTCTTCATTCTCTTCATTTTGGTAGTATAATTGTAAAGCCTATATGTGGCTATAATTGTTGATGTAAGGGCTATGCCTAAATTGTGATACTCTTATGTAGATGTTTTAATATGAGACAATGTTATAGACTTCTTATGAGACTATCTTATACTATGCATGTGCAATAAAAGTAGAAGACTATGTAATCTTCTTATACGAAGGCTCTATGTATACTCGATAAAAATATATTATGTGTAAGTGAGAGGTCTAAGTAAACCTCAATGTAGAAGTAAACGAAAAAAGTTTTAAATTTTCCGCACTTTTAATCTATGAATGTTATGATGTAAGCTAAGTGGCTAGTCTTAGTTCTCTTCGAGGATGACGACACCGGTTACGTCTACGGGGTGCTCCCCGAAATGTGACAAGCCTCTATTCAAATAAGTTTCTCATTTTTCTCAAATTAACCAATGATTTAAAAGGCCTCATAAGATTAACAATTAAGTGACTGAACTGTTTTTCTATGTCATCTTAGATTTTGTTTGCATATCGGAAAGGTCTTAAAATTAGATATTTATATATGATTGTTAGATATACAGATCTGTAGAGAGTGACACTTCATGCTTTTATTTTGTGGGGAAATTAATGATCAACGACACTAGCCTAGTGTCTACGAATCGAAGCGAGTCTCGTAACCCAACCAAGGGTTGTGATCGTGTCCCAAGGGAGTGGTAGTGAAAATAGTAGCTAGATAAAATTCCGTTCTAAATTGTAATAGCTTAAGAAATTATCGAATAAAACAACGTAAATGCAAGTTCTGACACCAAAAGGTCAAATATGGAAAGGGATTTTTGTCACAAGTAGTAAAAACGAGTAATATAAAGGGAAATCAAGTATGGGGGAAAGTTCTTGGAGTCTGACCGCAATATATGTTGACATAAACTAATGGATACATGCTTCTGATAGGAAAATTAGGAAACCAATGGTAACTAGGCTAAGCTTTAGGTGAATGTAAACTCACTCTCGGGCAACTTATCCTATATCAAATGGGTTCTTCTCGGACATCCACTTGTCTAATCTATCCAACCTACGCCTTATCCACACCCTCTATTTGGATGAAAGGTTCTTGGATATGAAGGTAGGGGCTCACCTTCTCAGGCTGAGCCTCTTGCCAACTTACTCCTTAGGATATCAATGTAGCAGTCTTAGTTTGCTACCTCTCTCGAGAGCAAGCCAAAAACACATAGGTGGTTTTGTATTTGCAACTACAAACCCATTAACATAAACCAAAACAACTAGGTTGAATCACCGTTAAAATGCATCTGTTTCTATAAGCAAGCAAGACCCAACGATAATTTAAACACGTATTTACTAAATCACACCCCAAAAATGGGGTTTTTAGCCACACTAAACAAATAACCAAATACACCTAAAATTATAAACAAATTAAATGGGTATAAGAAAATAAACCTTAATATGAGCAAAGGCAGAAGAATGGAGAAGATCCACTTCTGATTTGATTAAGAAGAAACTTTTTCTTCAAGTCTCCACAAAACTCTCCAAACTTGAGAGAAAAATATAAAAACTAGAGTTCTAAAAGTGAAAAATAGTAATAATGTTCGGACCCTTAAAAATAATAAAGAGTTTAGTTTTTATAGACTTGAGATTGAGTGTTGGCCAATCTGTTCAGCGAATTAAATCCTGAATCGTCGAGTGATTCGGGGATACACCCTTCTTCTACTTTTTCGTTGTCTGTGCTTTGCCTTCATCGTCTATGCATGATGTAACATTGTGTGAAATAACTCTTCTCCGTGAAACTATTCGGCGAAGCGCCGATGTCCTCTTTTTGTCGCCTTTTGAATCTGCTTCCTTCAGGCTTCGCTTGATGGAACAAAGGGCGAAAAGTCTCTATCCGGGAGATCGCCAAGCGTGCTTGGCGATTTCTCAGGCTTCAACTTCAGCTTTTTTTATCCTTTTTGTTCCTTTTTACGCCTAAGTGTCCATGCTTGTACTAGAACTCCAAATACCTGAAACTTAAGAGTTTTCATCAGATATTGAGATACAATGAGAAATTGAGGACACTACTTACATTAAAATAAAACCCTAAATGAGTTTGATTCAAGGAAATATCAACACCCCCAACTTAAACGTTTGTTTGTCCTAAAGTTACATTCAATTTCAGCAGTTCAAATAGGATGTCTCAAATAGTGCTACACAAGACTCAATCCTGAACATACATAACAAGACTCAAATTACTCATGCATAGCTCAATTATATACTCAAAGATTCAAGATGTGAAACAACATTACCAAATAGTCTCTAGCTCGCAATACTTGGTACTAATGCAAGTTCAAGCTTCAACGAAGTATCTAAATTCCCTCACACAAGGAATGATTCCATTTTCACACACAAATATTAATCAATTTAAGAACTAGAATGAGATGCGACGCTCACACTCAAAAAGAGGAACACTATGCATGTTTTCACCATAGGGTTGCCCTTATTTTTCAATTGACCTTTGATTCAGCTTACTCGGGGTCAAAAATGTATTTCTAAGGCTTGTAATGGAGATGAGTGCAAAGGTATTGTCATTTAGGCTCACTAACTTTTTTCTCCAATGAGATATGATTTTCTCAAGACGTCCCCTTTCTTCGTTCATCAATCTTTAGTCAAGTGCCTCTATGTCATCTTTTTTGTTCTTCTCCATGGATTGCTTGGAAACCCGATTTCTTTTTATGTTTTTATTCCACAACTTTCTTTTTCATTCTTTTCTTTTTCTTTTTCTTCTTTTTTTATATGTAGGGTTCCCATTTCTCTGCAATACCATGGCTTTGCGAGACTTTTCTTTCACTTCTTGACTTCTCATTTCCCTTCCTACCACACCCCAACTTAGGCTTTTCACCTATGTTATCCATTTACTTATATCACATCTCAATAAGATTATAGGTGATGGATAACGTAAGGTTTAGGCTTCATCAAGTTTTTTCCAAAGAAGAGGTAAGACTCAAAGGGTGTGTTTCACATGTTCACGGGTAGGCCACAAAAGAGAGTTATATGTCAAAGTTGGCTTACACTCTTTAAAAGTGGCCTAAGATCATCTCAAGAGGACACCTTTCTAAAGCAATCAAACTAACGGGGCAAATTATAGGCTTATTAATGCAAGGTTCAAAGTAAGCTCATCACACAAGGCATCGACACTTAAGTCAAAAAAGACTACACACTTTCGCTAGTGTGCAATGGTCATTGCAAAACAATCAACTAAATAATTAGATAATCACAACAAGATTCAAAGAGTTTACACATTGTCTATGTAACTTCATTCATTGTTGTTGTATCCGCATAATTATGTGTGTTCAATTGAGAGAACTTTTTAAGTCATTGGTATTGATCAAAACCGAGACTTAAATATGTATAAGAACAACCACTTTCAACATAAGAGGTGACAAATTTTTCAAAAGTGAATTTTTTTCCGGAAGGGTCAAAATTGTTTTGAAATTAGGACCCCAAAAGAGAGCCATAAGCTTAAACAATCGCAAAACAGTAAAATACAATTTTAAAACAAACAACCCAAATATTCACAAAACACATAATATTCATAATAACCAAAACAAGAGTATTTATCAAAAGCGCACACAAAGGTGGGCCTCACCCCACCGCAAACGAAATGAATTTGTCCTCAAATGCAAAATGAACTTAGTTCATAATTTGAAAAAAAAACCAAAGAGGTGAGTAGAGAGAGGATCCTTTTTATGCAACTTCTTTATCTGACAGGGCATCAACGCCCGAAACATTATTTTTGAAGAAAACAACGGCTCCTGAAGTGCTCCCATACCGAGCTTCATTGTTTTTAGTTGCCTCAGCAGCGATGTTAGCTGCTACCATTCTTTCTATCACGTGCTGTAAAAAAGGCATTTACTGCGTTGTATAATCTGCAATGACACAGAGGGATGGTGGGATCAACAAGAATCTTTCTTTTGGCTCTCGCTTCCTTGGTATATTTCCTTTGCCTGGCCAGCTCCTCTTTCTTTTTTATGCTTTAAACTCATGTGCTCTTACGTTCCGTGGTGAGTCATTTCTTCCTACAACTTTTGGTCTAGAAATTCCTGCAAGAGACTTTGAATACGTAGTCATAACGAAATCTAAATAGAGATAGGAAATGTCCTAGTGTAGGATCGTTTGACCAAACCAGTTGGTGAGGTGTTTACCTAGGTTTTGCGAGCACATAGAAAATAGTGCAAAAATGGTATAAGGGCGCAGACAATAAGAGAGATTATGGACTCTTTATGTGGATCACCGTGTGAATTTTGGCGAACGAAACTGACCACCTAATGTTACCGACCAATCAGATACCGACAATCTTCAATAATCGGCAAAACTGGGATATTAGGCGAACCACCAAGCTAATCGGCGAGTTGCGTTTATCTCGCCAAATTTACTAAGCATGTCTATTTATGCATTTCTTGATTACCCAGTAGCTCAAATAATGCATACGCTCATATCACATTATCGCAACGAAGATTTAGAGGGGTATCACTCTCCCTACAACTGTAGAATTTTACCTTAAAACACAACAAAATTAAAGCTTCTTCAACGACACTGAAAGTTGAGAACCACAATCAATCATACATCAAAACCCAATACTTAGATAGATTCAACAGAGATTTTATGCTATTGATCAATCATGCAAATTAATATGACTTACGATAAAGTAATAGAAGGGTTTGGTTACCAACATTTTGATGCTGACTTAAATAGTACTGATGTGCTAGGCAACAATGCAATCCAAATCCGAGCACAATGCAATAGTTCAAATACTGTGAATATGCAAGAGATATAGCTATTATAGTACAAGTATGAATTTGTGACAGGATAGCAAAGTGGAAGAAAAAGTGTTGAATGGGGATTTTAAACTTAATAACTTTGATTGTACAACTTCTACCTTTTCGGCAATTAATTGATCACGCTCAATGGATCGGCGAAGTGCCGAGTATCTATTTCATTGCCAAATTTTGGTGTATACCTAGACAACCATATGTCACACAATTAACCCTTTACCGTTTATGGTTTTTACAGTTGTGTTTGTTTTAGCCATGAAAACCTCCTGGTTTCATGAGTGTATAGAGAGATGGGCTTTTGATAATCATCTTCTTTCAAGCAGCTTACACTTCACACTCACATAGGTGATTCCTAACCGTGTTATCGCGTCGACACACTATTTGGTCAACTCTGCCAAACTTAGCAAATCATTAAAACCATTAAGCTTTAGTAACTCATTAACAAGACTTAATGTTGTATCCTTGTCCCTCAGCATTTTCTTCATCATGAGAATGGATTGAGTTTGTTGACAATGCCAAACCGTCTTTCACACTTTGTTTTTCTCCTTGAATCTATCTCTTGGGATCTCTAGTCTACTAGATAGAGTTACCGCTATGATGACTTGTCCTAAGCCATAAATCCACGCCCTTAGATGATCTTTCAACTTTCTCTCTAGTTAGGCCTTTTTGTAAGTGGATCCGACACATTATTCTTTGACTTTACATAGACAATTCTGATAATTCCACTAGAGAGTAGTTTTCTAACGGTATCATGTCTATGTCATATATGACGAGACTTTCCATTATATGCTCCATGCCCTACCTATTGCATCTTGACTATCAAGTGTATGCATACTAATGTCAATGGTTTGGGCCAAAATAGAATATCTATCGAGAAATTCTGGATCCTTTCAACTTATTCACCGACCTTATCTAGAGAAGCTAGCTCAGAGATCATTGTAGAGCTAGCGATACATGTCTCTTTTGAAATATTTTCAACAGACTGCTCCTCTACAAAGAGTAAATACATATCCACTCGTGAATTTTACTTTATTTGTACGATGATCCTATTTGCATCACTATATCCATTCAATACTGCTGGATATTGTTATAATGCAAGGCATATTTTTAAGCATTATTTTAAATACTCCAAAACTCTATTTATTTCAATCTAATGAGTTTATTTCGAATCACTTGTGAACCGACTCAGTTTATAATAGAAAATGCTATATCTGATCACACACACTTCATGATATACATCATACTTCCCAATACTCTAGCACAATCCAATAGTGAGTCACTTTTGCTTTCCCTCTTTTGAAATGCAAAGCTCACATTTATTGTAGACTTGACAATATTGACATCCGAATATTTGAACTAAACATTATGGAGTTCTAAAGATTCTTATATCTAAGATCGCATCAGCAATTCCAATATTTTTTATTCCAAACTTGCTTTCTAGCATACGTTTAGTAGCATTTATGTCATTAGTGTCTCTATTGATGATCAACATATCACCAACATAGAAACAAACAATGACCTTATGATTTTAATGTGAAAACATTTATCATTTCCATCATTCTTAAATCCATTTGCCAACATGGTTTTTGGTTAAATTTCTTATGTCATTGTTTGGGTGCTTGCTTTAGTCCATAATGTGACTTAACAAGATTGCACACTTTCTTTTATTTACCAGGAACCACAAAACCCTTGGGTTGTTCCATGTAAATTTCTTCCTCCAATTCTACATTTAAGAAAGTTCTTTTCACAATCATTTGATTAATTTGGAGGTCACAACTAATAATTTTAGCATCCGAATGGATGTAATTCTAGTTACTAAGGAGTGTATATATATCGACAATATCAACACCTTATTTTTGTCTAAAATCTTTGACACAAAGTCTTGCTCTATATTTGTCAAAGTTCTATCCACTTTTATTTTCCTTTTGAGGATTCACTTTGAACCCAAAAGTTTATTTCCCGTAGGAAGATCAACCAACTTCCAATAGGATTTCTCAAGATTGAACCAATCTCACTATTGACACCATTTGTCCAAAAGGATGAGTCTACATAAGACACAATAAATGTTACAAAATTATATTTGAAGGAAGTATATGTCCCTTGAAATTTAATACTCTTCTAAATCTCTTTATTAAGTACATTCTCATTTTGTTCTTTCCAAGGTTGTTTAGACCTTTCACTAGACTATTAAAGTCTAATTTTAAAGTCCACAGTCTTAGGTCCTATTTAAATTCTTTTAGGAATAGGAACTTGGACTTTGGCTAGACACCCCCACACTTTGAAATATTTCAAGTTGGATTTCCTTCATTTCCATTTCTCATATTGGATAGATTGTGTCCTGAACAAACAAAATTGCTTTCTTAATCAAAAGACAAAACTTTTTTTGTTGTTCCCTTTTGCAGTAAGGATAGTTCCTCTACAAAAGTTTTGTGGTAAACTCGAACTTATAAATAATGCATCCATATTTCTTTCAACGTTCAGTTTTTCATAAGATTGAGGTGAATATGGCAGTAGTTTGATGGATAATTCCATTTTCCAAACATATTTCTGCACAAGGAGATTTATACTCTCCATTCTTATCACTTCTTATCTTTTTCCAAACTGATTTTCAACTTTAATATTACATTGTCTAGACATTTCTAATGCTTCATCCTTACCATTCATCAAATAGACATAGTCATTTCTAGTGCAATTGTTAATAAAAGTAACGAGATACTTTTTCCCACCATGAGATGGTGTTAACTTCATATCACAAATGTTAGTGTAAATCAATTCTAAAGAATTAGAATTCCTTTCAACAAATTTATAAGAATGCTCAACAACTTAGATTCCACAAAAAGTTGACATTTTTTATTTACTGCACTCAAAGTTAGACAAAACTTCTAAGTTGATCAGTTTTCCTTACAAGGTTTTGTAATTGACATGCCCCAAGTGTTCATGTCACAAACATTGACTCAAGCAAGTAAGAACAAATAAAAGTATTGAGTTCGAAAATCTCTTCGCGAGGTAGCTTTTTCCTCACTAATAGTTTGTTCCTATTTCTTACAATTTTGTGTGATACAAACATTGTTTAGAGTCATCACCTTATCAAATATCCTTTTCATAAAGACCTTTTCATAACTTTCAATTTGATTATTTTAGAACTACCCATGAACAAAGTTTCATCGAATTCAATAAAGGCAATATAGTTTGAATGTTACTTTTACAAAAACATAAGAAATGACTATTCACCAATATTCATATCTTTGCAAATACTTTTATTATAATAGACATATCTTTTCATGAAAAATCACAACATTTTAAGTGACTTTTTTTTTCATAAAAGAACACATTTATTTTGAACAAGTATATATATAATTTGGTTGTTTCATACTAGTCACACTATATACTAGTAATAGAAAAACTCAACAACCACAATACCAAATATACTCCAAAAATTTTGTGGGTCTAACATAATACAAAAGTATCATTGAATTTCATATCTTTTATTCCAAAGTTAAATTAGACACCAAGTCTAATCATAAGCAAAGAACCCCCACATTTTAAATCTGATCTCAAAAATATTTTTCAAGTATTTGAAAATAGTTTTTCCACATAATTTCCTAGACTTTCAAAATGTCATTGACAATATGAAACCTCTTTTGGAAATATTATTCTACGAAAGAATTATACTCCTTCAATTCTCTTTGACAATGTTTACACAATGTCAAAGTTCATTCCATAGAGACATAAAATCACAAACTCTAAGTCACTGGTATTTTCCCTCTATCACAAATAGACATACCACTTAGTATTCCAAACACTAACAATAAGGACAAAAAATTATACAATTTATTTCTATATAGCATTGAAGTTTATAGAAAATCAAAAGTACAACACTGACTTATTATGTGAAGTTTTCATATTCTTCAAACCAATTGCATAGTCCAATTTATCAAGAGTAGAAAATCACAAAAAATTTTAGTCTACAAAAATCAGACAGACTAACATTCACACGGAGTACAAAACTACAAAAGTCTTTTTTTTCCCTTCGCCAAACAGAATAAAACATATTCTTAGATCATCACATAGAAATGTTTTTATTTTCAAATAGTCTTCCAACTATATCATTTTAACATACTATTTATCAAACAAAAATATGCATATCTCATTCTGCAAACTAGTAAATTTTAAAGGCAACACTATTTGCCAAAACAAAATTCATTTAAAAATATACGATTTGCAGAACCTTTTTCAAATACACACATGATAAATATCAAAATTATTAACCTTTAGAAACTATTTTCCTCCTTAGATAAACAATAATAAGGTTACCGGGTATAATCTTTAATCGAAATACCACCAATTTTTTCTAAACACTTCGACCTTGCTAAAAACAAGGCAACATATTATGGAAAAGTAATGCATTTATCTTCTATTTCCATGATCAAATTCTCTCAATCAGTAGAATACAAGAAATACTAACGGTATTATAATTTCCTTAAGATTGTTGTCCATCTTGTATTCCTAACATACTTAGAACAAAACTTTGAAAAACTTGGTAAGACAACAAAGTTTAAGAACATTTTCACAACTACAAAATTAAAACTAGTATAGAAACTAGAATCAGAAACAAATTAGAAAAAAATATATGAAATATTTTTCTTAAAGAAGAATAGTTTTTAATCTGTGTTCAAAGAATTTTACTGATTCCAACAAACTTTACAGAAACACGAAGTTACCAAAGTTTAATGAACCGGTGAAGAACAGAAGAAAATAAATTAATTCACAAATCTAAAATTTGTAACTCATACCAAAATTTGGAAAAACAGGAAGAAGATCAAGCCCACTGAATGCACAGTGTCCCTTAAGGAAATTATTCCCCTAAAGTATTCGAGGTTTGATTTGGAATATGTCCTCCCAGGGTAGAATGATCTCAATCAACAGTGTATTGATACCCAAAATGCTGGTGTCAGTGAGCCACTGAACGGCAGTAAAGTACACTAGAATACTAGATTTAGAAGTAGAAGAAGAAGTCCATAAATTTTCTTTTTTAAAGTGAGAGGAAATCCCTCCATTTATAGAAAACAAAAAGTACTGCGAAAAGGTTCTTATTGTGCCTTACCGGAAAGGTCACAAACATTTGGAAATGTCACAATCTTTCGTTGTGTTGCCTTGTATAGATTGTATAACAGTACAATACTTCTATGATGGTATGTGTTGCCTTGTATAGATTGTATGTATGGTTTTTCGTTGTGGCCTTAAGGTGATGCATTGCACCAAGTATCACTAGAGGGTTACTTGGAAGGTTAATTAATAAAAGAGAAGATAGTTCGCTGTTAAGGGAATTGAGCTTACTGTAAAGTGACCTCAATTATGACTTAAATTCTTTATGTGATTCTATATGATGTTTAGCCTTTGATTATGTTTCTATGAAGTATGTGGATGGTATAAATGCTATTATATAAAGGTTTTATGAAGATTTACTCAAAATGGCATGAAGTATGATTTCAAGAAAATGTCCCTTTTAAATGCATGTTTTTGCATTGTTGCCATACTTAGTGCATTCTTGTCCTAATCCCATTATTTTCTAATTTTTACACAAAGTGTAGGTTATGGATGCTTAAAGGATGTCTTGAATGGTGAAGATCTTGATAGATGATTCCCAAGCTCAATGACAGGAATCCTTAAGTTCAAGGATCTCATACTTATATCTTTACTGTAAAATTTTTAAATATTGTATAGTTATATAATAAGTATTAAGGGCCATGTCCCTAATGTATTCTAATGTTGATTGAGTCTAAGATGGAAAAGAGACTTAAGGTCTAAATATGTATTATGATTTATGTTTTATATATATATGAGATGAAGTTCCTAGCTTATGATGTGCTATGAAAAGTTTTAAATTTTCCGCTAAATTTACTATGTCAATGCGATGAATGATAAATATGGGATTGTGTAAGACCTCCGAGAGGTCAAGTACACCATGTTACTTCTAGGGGGTGCTCCCCCGATAGACCAAACGTGGTATCAAAGCATGAGGTTGATAAAGTGGTTTTAGGTTCTAAAAGTCTCATATTGTCACGTCTAGTAGAGTCTCGTGTTCATTAGTGGTGAGTCGTGACATCATCAAATGATATGAGAGGCTATTAGACGATAGAGTTTCCTTATTCATCATTCTCATATCGTTCCATAGAACTTAACACTATAAGATATCTCTCTTATGTTTTCTTTTCCGGTGGTATTTTTAGATGTGATTGCTTGGATGAGATTGTTCTGTATGCTTGAGGGAGAAATGGTGAGTTTTAATGCTTATCTTGGTTTTATGGTTGAATGAGTATGTGTGAAGGTGAATTTTGGCATGTTTTGATGATGTGATGCCAATTATGGATATATATTAAATTTATGTGAAATAGCATGTTATATTGTCATGTTTTTCCCATCAATTGGATAAATGTTGCATTTTTTGAAATTTTGAAGCATGTTCACTGTAATGCTAGGTAGCTTACTGTAAGATTTTTGGGAAATCGACTAAATTGTTCCTTTATTGCAAGTTGTTGAAATATGTATAGAATTGATACATAGGAACATGATAAGGAATGCAAAAAGGAGATTTGCTAATTCGAATGAAGAATGAGAGTCTTATGGCATGATGAGTCGTAGATTGGTCTTTTAACTTCTTATTGTGTTGTGAGTCCTTTGATGTTGTGAAATTGATGTTTCCGCTAGAATTGAGGGTAGTATTCTTATCCTTGTAGGGTGATGATGTGGTTTTGATTGACCTAGAAGTTATCTTACTTTAATGTTGAAAGAAAAGAAAGAGTCCATAGGGCTAAGCCTCCTCTATTGTTTTCCCCTAATGTTGCATGACCTTGGTGTTTATTGTATTCTATTAAAACCTTATGTGGTTGAATGAGATGACCTAACTTGATGATTTGGGGATAAATTGCCTAGGAGATGAAGTTTAGAATGCCTTGGTGGACTTACTGTAATTCCTTCTAAAGTGGTAATCACTTTCAAGTGATGAAAATGAAGTTGTTAAGTTAAGATCCTCTTAAAATCGAACTAAGTTGCTCTTAATTGGGTTTACCCTAAGTGGGAGATGGTGATGGAATAGTAAGATTGTAGATATTTTCTACCTTGTCCTTCTATTTTTTCTTGAGCTTGACACTAATGAATTCTTAGTAAGCTTGTTCATGAATAAAGTTTTGGATAAAGTATGAATTGCATGACCTCTACATGTTTGGTATGTCTTGATTGACACCATCTTAAGGATATTGCGAAGATTTTTAAGTACTTTAAAAATATTTTTGATTAACTTCATGGTTTCGTCTTGTTCAGTTGCATCTTAACATGGTAAATGTGAATTTGACTTCATGAGATAAGGTACGAAACTTGGTAGTAGTCACTTGTGAGGTGTAATGTTTAGCCTTATAATGAGAAATTGAGCCTCTTTAAAATGAAATATGTTGAGTCTCTTGAAAATTATGTGCCTTGTATGGTTTGGGAAGCATGATGCTAGGCTTACTCTTCAAAAAGATGAAAGCATGTGTAGCTAAGTATTTGTGTGTGCCGATTATTTGTATTATTTTTCCCAAATGATGCTTACTGTGAAGGTGAGTACTATCCTAGAAATTGACATTCTTGTGAAATGTCTTCCTAATTGTCATGATGTATTTGGTGTGAATTACCATTTAGACTTCACTAGGAAGAAAACATGATTATGTCTTCGTTCAAAAAGTCGAGAAATTCTCATATTACAGTAAAGATGACCTTGTGCATTTGCTTGGGTGTGAACTCATGATACATGTAAGTGTGTTGAGGAGATGTACATTCCTCCATAGACACAACTAAGCATGGTATGGTTGAGTATGACCTTCATGTTAATGAAGATCCTTGTTAAGTCACTTAACTTAAGTCCTTGTGCATTGAAGTATGAGTGCCTACTTGTTTTGAGTGTTATTGGAATCTGCCTTATGTGTGAACCTTACATGATGAGATCTTAATAAAAGGAAATTTAATCACCATGTTATGATTAGGAGAAGGATGATCCACCTATGAACATGATACGAGCCTTTGTGTTTGATGGATTAAAGAATGAATGAATAAACGTTTTTGCTTGCTTGTGTGCACTGAGTGTTAAATGATGTGAAGTTGTCTTCCTTGTAAGTTTGGTGCATTGACTACTATGTGATGATGTTATTTATATGATTAAATTACCATGATGAATTAAAGTCCTTGTTGTGATTAAAGTGTTCTAAGTGTCATTCGAGGACGAATGTTCCCAAGTGGAGGATATTGTAAGACCCCAAAATGAGTTAGGGTGTCTAGAGCCTAACATGTTTGTCTTAAGGTTATAATGTCCTCAAATGTCTTATAATATGGTATTGAGGCAGTGTGTAAAGTTTGAAGTGATTTGGAAGTTCAACATCAAGGGACGACCAAGACGTTCGACGATTAGTCGCCTACGTACCTCATGTGTCTATGCGTGATTATATGTGTATGTCATGAGCTTATGAAGTCTTAAAATGAGTTATAAAGATTTTTTAGACAGTGTATGAAGTTTCGTGAAGTTTGGAGGTCAAACGTCCAAGAACGTCCAAGACGTTCGAAAGTTAGCCCTAGAGACGTCATTGTGCGTCTTGATGGGGCCTTGCATGTTTGGACGAGTTGCGAGTATTTGTTTTGGGTGAAACTTTTGTGGAAGGTCTATAACTTGGTAAGTGTTGTATTTACATTGGAAACGTCCGGGTACAACTTCTAAAGGGTCCCGCAAAAGGGCCCATAAGAAGGACCCAGGGCTGGTCGAGACACAGCCTTGGTAGTGTCAATCGACCGAACCTAACGACGGCCAGTTGGTTGACCAACGGCCCATTGGTGAGGTCTAGTTAATGGACACTTAGCCTGGGCAGGTATCAACCCAAGAATAGGCCAAGGTCCAATCGACGTAAACCAAAGGACGGCCAGTCGATTGACCAACAGCCAATCGATGGTCATCCATCGATGGTGGCCTGCAACACTGCCATGCGACTTTTTTTATTTAAAGGTGTGAATGGGAAATTCACACCACATCCTAACCTGACTCTAATTGATTAATTTACCTAATTTTGGGTGTATTTAAAGGTTCAAACATGTGAAAAACCCATTCCAATCCCCTCTACACGAAATAAACCTTTCCCTCCAAAAATATTCTCCCTAGAAACCACCATTGTTGGTGAAGCTCAAGAACAACTTGCATCTTGGATTTCCATGGATGATTCACAAAGTTTTGGAGGTTTTCAACTAGACAAAGGTATGGTGTTCCTTCATCTCTAAGTAACCTTTCACTTGGAGAGTTCTTCTCAAAGCTTTCAAAGAGATTTCATGATCATACTTTCAATCTTTCAATCTAGCCATGGGTTCTTTCTAATAATGTTTTTAATGGTTAAATCATGATGAATTGATGTTAATTTATTGGTTTTAACACCAATTTGAATCCAATTCCATTATGAACCCATGTCCCTTCCTAACTAGATTTAGCCCTTGCATGGGCATTGTGATCATGGCTAGTTAATGGTTGAATTGTGATTCTAATACGTTGAATTTCTTATATTTACATGTATTTAAGTATATTGATATTGAATTGTTGATGAATGATCCAATTGGATCCATGTATGAAGATTTGAATAAAACTAGCATATGTTCTATGTGTTCTGTTGTTACGTACCTCATGATCTGCTTTGAATGGGTCAGAGACTTCAGTTGACTATTAGGAGATTAGTTTTCTTTTAGTCATTATCCTATTAACTAATTATAGTTGTTCCTATTTTATGTAACATTCCAGACAGTGTACTTGCCTAGTGAAGAGTCTATTAGGTTTTAAGAATATGTATTGGGTACATAGGCATCTCAATACCCAATATTGAGTAATATTGGGCATGTTAGAGAATATTGCTTAAGGGTGTTAGCCAATTTCTATGTATTAACAAGCAACATGAAATACACTTTGATGTTCAAATTCTCCAATCCAAGCTCCTTTAGGAATTGTACCTGCAATGAAGACCCTAAGATAAAATTCTTATATTCTTCGCTTACTCACTTTAGGTACGAGGCATCCAAGTGTCAAGCCTAGGTACCATAGAACATGATCATTTAAAATGATTATGTAGATTAAGCAGTGCCCAAGGACATAGTGAGGATCCTTGGGATAAGAACTGAACTTTCCAAGTGCAACTACATAGTGCACAGTTAGGAAAGTGCACGGCAACACATGTGCAAGCACATGTGCAAGGGCCGAGAGACCAAGCGACCAAGCGACCAAGCCCAACCGATTCGGTTAGGACGGTTAGGGGCCGACACGCGTAGGGTAAGCCACGTGGGGCCGAGCTTCCTAACCAATCCTAGGATCTAACTAACTTACCTAACTAGATAACTAACCTAGGACTAAGTAAAATGAACTAACTAGAGTGCCCGAAATCCTAAGACCTAACCGGGTGACACTAGACGAGTATCTAACTGAAGAAACATCCTAGTACCTAATCTAGGATGGTCCAAAGGGGTTGGTTATGGTCCTAGTTACTTAGGGGTACTTTAGTAATTACCCTAGGTCACTTAATTAATTAAATTAGCAACTTAATTAATTAATTTAAATTCATGGTCAAACCCGAGACCCTTAGCAAATTTTTAGAATTTGGCTAAGTCAAATGCTCTCCTATTTTAAGTCAATTTACGAGAGGCTTTTTGGTAATTAGCTAATTGAATTATTTAATAAAGTTAATTAGCCTAAGTTGAATTAGTCAATATTCAGTTCGTAAGAATTAGACTCACGTTTATCCAGTAGAAACCCTCGACTGAAAAAAAAAATACTCTCGGTTCTCCTTAGGCGATTTCAAGGTAATTCTTCAAGATTTTCGTGCAAAGAACAGGGTGATCTTCGTAGATTCAATTCTACAGTAAGGTATGGATTTCCCTCTTGGATTCCTTTCCCCAGGAGGCTTTTCAAATGTTTTGAATTCAAGAAAACCGAAACTAGGGTTGTTCCCAATGAAATTGTCGAATGTTCATCTCCCTAGTTCTCCCTATTTTTGATTCTAGTAGTATGTATAATGAAAATCTCGAGCATGTTGTTGGTATGTGGTGCTAACTGATCATTATGTGTAGGTTTTTGTGATTTGATAATGTCGAATGAGACCTATAGGTTAGATCCGTATGATTAGAGTATTATTTACATGAGATAAGGAATGTTGTAATGCCTAATTGTGTTCGAGAAGATGAAATTGTTATAAGTCCTTTATGAAATTCAGTTTACTGTTGAAAGGAATGAAGGTTTCGATTATGTGTGTTTTTACAGTAGATATGTTGTAAGTGTTTTGAATGCAATGTTTCCAAGAAGAAATAAGAATGAGAATCAAAGCTAGTTAATGAATCTTGAATGCCAAATCAACTTTATAGCTTGGCCAAACTAAGCACTAAATTGTTCTTTTAAGCTAATCAAATGTTAAAAGATGACTTGCTTAAAATGATGAGATTACTATAGTAGATACATGAAGTTAATTGACTTGGTTAATGATAATCTCATGAAAAAGGTTTAGTGAAAGTTAGGTTTATACCAATAAATTGGCCAGCAATATTATTTCCAAAATATGTAATAAAATTGGCCAATTACTAAGTCATACCAATCTTATATTGCCAATGTATTGTAAGGCCAAATCCATGTTAAAGATTGACATGACAAGATGTAACTCAATGAACTCATAACCTACGGTATGCCAATGACTGGGACAGGTCCCAACATACCCTATTTAAATGAACTTGTGAACATAGTACCACATTGAATAAGTCATTATAACTTTCATAAAGAAAGGTACAAGACAACCAAATAACATTGAACAAGATAAGGTGAGTAATGAAATAACTAAAATCTTATGAGTTATGAAATTGACCAAGAATGGGGTGTTAAAAAAAGTGAGACAAGTCTCACTTGCACCTAAACCATTATGTCAAAGATACTCACATAAGAGGGTGTTAGAAATTGTGAGACAAGTCTCATTCACACCATGATGATAATGTAAGATTTAAGTTCACATTCATCAAGTATAGAAAGGGATGAAAAGTCATCCATTGAGCTAAGCATACCTCATACTAGAAGCAAGCTTCCACAATGTATGAGTCAACTCTAAAAGTTGTAAAATATAAAAAATCTGAGCTAAGCACCCATAGACTAGCAATGAGCTTGTGCAAGCACATGTAAGCCTCATGAGATTGGACTACTACCAATGTGGATAAGAGTCTCCAATTTCTCCTACTCTTTGAACTATGTCGCCAGCACAGGTTACTAGCTAGTGGATCCACCTAAGAAAGCTAGGAAATATTCAGTTTCACTTTGGCCGGTGAACCACCTCTTTTCAGTGTGGGGAAGACATTGGATTTCATGTTAGCTCACATGATCTATGTCGGTTAAATGCTAAAGATTTCTTAAAGAAAGTAAGAAATAAAGAAAGAAAGAACTAGGAAGATAAGGGCTGTTTGGATAGGATAACCAAAGAACTAGGAGGGTATTTATACCACTTAGTCAGAGTCAATGACTTAGAACATAAAGTTCCTTCCATAGACTCTTTGTCCATCATGAATGAGTTTCAAGATGTCTTTCCGGAGGATTTACCTGGAATCCCTCCTGAACGCAAAATTGACTTTGGTGTTGACTTAGATCCCAACACCAAACCAATTTCCATTTCTCTGTAACAACCCTAAAAATGGATAAGATAAGAAATGCTTAATGTGTCAAGAATGCCTATGATTAGACCAGGGTTCACAAGGATTGATGCGCGTAGAACCAGACCTCGGAACACTTGCTACAGCCAAGCCAACTAACTTGGGAAGTTAGTTGAGCTTGGAAAGGTTGGTTCCAACCATGTAGGGCTCTCGAATACGAAGATTTACTCGAAGGAGTCTTTAGCAAGCTTAAAAAAGAAGAAATCTTAGGTTTGAAGGATATAGGGGTAAAATGGTCTTTTTCCTGGCTAAAGGTAGTATAGATATTACCCTAAATATGTAATTAATTATTTAATTAATAAAGTGGAGGGGCAATTTGGGGAGATAGGGCCGAAATTGAGCCCTTGAAGTGAAGTCTTGCTCCACCCGGGTTCGAACCTAGGTGTAAGCAATGAATTAATGTGAATTTTATTTAAGCTATTGAATTAATGTAATTAATTAATAATTATTATTCAGTAGCTGATTTAAAATAAAATAAAAATCAGATTTTATTAAATAAATAAAAATCCTATTGACTAAGTCCTAAAACTAGACTCCTAAGCCTCCTATAACTCCAACTCTCTCTCACGTTTATCTCTCCATTCTCTCGCTCAATCTCTCTTCCTCTTTCACACAAAAATTCTCTGCCAAAGTAAGATACAAAAGCAGAAAAATAAACCAAGTTCTTCACACTTGAAGTACTCACACGAAATCACAAGAAAACAAATGTTACTGTAAATGAGGTCTCTGGTTAAGGCTTCAAGTTTGATATTGTTTTGGTTGTCATTTTACGTGCATAAACCTATGTAAATCGTGATGTTCATTCAAATGTAAGTGTGGCTGATTTGAGTATCAATATTTTGGCTAAACGAATCTATGAAAATGCACCCCAAAAAGTGTTAAATGATCTATGAATTTTCGTAAGTATTCAAGTGGAAATATTGGTGAAAATAAGCTAAGAAAATGACTAAATTTCCAGCAAAATTACAAGTTTAGTTTAGGCTAAAGTGTAGAGGAATAAATCTGGAAATTTAATTGATTTTAATGAGATGAGGCCACCAGGATTTGAACCTGTGACCTCACCCGTGTGATGCCTTAAACTCGCAAGAAAAGAAATGGGGTCAGGGGGAATCGAAATGGGGTATGCTGGCTGCAAATGTTGAGTACAAAAATTAATAAAATAAAATGGGAGGTGTGGGAATCGAACCCACCACCTCCAGGCAGCGAATAAAGTGAAAGAAAAATAAAAGAAAGGAAATGTGAGGCATGGGAATCTAACCCACGACCTCAAGGCTGTGAAGGAGAAAGGGAATATAAAAAAAAATTAAGTGAGGCTGTGGGGGCTCGATCCCACAACCTCTCTGCCAACGCTAAAATAGTTAACTTTTAAATGAAAATAAAATAAGGAGGCTGTGGGGGTTTGAACCCACAATTTCTCAGTCCCAAGCGAAATAAAGAAAAATAAAGAGAGGATGTGGGGGTTTGATCCCACAACCTCATGGTTAATGCGAAATTAACAGGAAAAATAACTAGGAAAATAAAAGAGGGTTGTGGGGGTTCGAACCCACAACCCCTCGGCCAAGGGAAAGATTTTCTAAAGAAAAGGAACTAAAAATAAATGTTGATGTTGTGGCCCGATCTAAGGTCCCAATGTCACGAGGACTAAAAATAAAATCAAGCAAAAAAGTAATTGTTGTCCAAGGGATTCGAACTTGGGTTCCCTTGCCCAAATTTCCGTATTGATACATAAATCATACGTGAATTAAATGTTCAAGAATAATGCCATCTACATAGATCAAAATCGAGATCTTGGCATACATACAAGATGCATAAGTCTTGTGCTACATAATCTTACGAAGATATGAGTCACTTAACGAACTATGAATGAAGTCTCATGGCTTGTATGTATAGACCCATAAGTCTAGCATACGTTTAAAAATAAGTGAACCTAAGATGTATGTAATGAAATGAAGTAACCCTAGAAGGGTTAAGTACGAGTGTAAAACACACTAAATGGCCAAGTGCATTGGCATACAATGAAATGATTATTATGTAATGAAATGATGAAACCCTAGAAGGGTTAAGTAAGAGTGTGAAACACACAAATGGACAAGTGCATTGGCATATGACGAAATGAACTGTCACGACCCGAAAGCACCCCCTAGAAGTTAGGGAAAACCTTCGAATCATGACCGGGCGTACTTGACCCCTTTGGGGTCTCGTACAAGCCCTCTAACTAGCATTCATAACATAAAGCATGAAAAGTAGTGCGGAATTTAAAACTTTTCACGATAATAATAATAAAAGGAGTCTTTTCATAAATACTAAGAAATCTTATCGTCACAAGCCAACTTAAAGACACAACTTGGAATCTTAGGGACACGGCCCTTTACGATAAAAATAAATACATTTTTAAGTATTAATAAAGAAACTAAGAAACATAAAACTATGTCCTCGAATATATGAGGACATACCAAATTCTTGAGAGATAAAGTTCCCAAGCTTCGACTCCGATCCTCCCAAAAGGGCTTCCAACCTATACTCATAAGGTATAAAAAGTATGGGGTTAGTACAACAATGTACTAAGTATGGCATATGCAAAAACATGCAAAAAGGGACATTTTAGTAAAGATAGCTTTTATGCAATTCAAATATAACCTTCATGAATCTAGAAGCAAACCCACATAAGAATCAACAATTAACACTTTATGGCTATCTTACCAAACTTAAAGTAAACAAAAGGAACATTTCAATTAACTTTGCTAAACTTGCAATAAAATTGAATAAAGCATCATAGTGAACATTTTGAATTCTTACAATGAAGACCTTACAGTGAATGGCACGGTCCAAGTCATATGAACCCTTTTCCTTTGAAGTTGCCCTAACCCAAGGTTATCCTAAGACTCCCTAAGGTGAGCCAAGAAGGGACTCTCATTACACCTCCCTTCAAAGCACACCAAAGCGACCCTTAAAACTACCAAATCTTAGGCTTACTTCGTTAGAAATCAAATCCACGCCCTTGGCTAACATATGCAAAACACTCATGGAAATATAGGTCATACCAAGTGCAATGTGAGAGTAGCATCCCATACTACCACTCCCACTTAGTACTCCTAATGGATTCCATTTACTCAAGTACTCCACAATAATCCTCCATAACACTACACCATAGTACTCATTCACACGGATTTCATGAAGGTACTCTTCTCCCATAGTAGGTATAGGTCACACCAAGTGCAATGTGAGAATAGCATCCCATACTACTACTCCCACTCAATGCTCCTACTCGGTAACTAATGTGGATTGAGCACTTCACGACATACATACACAATTTCAACAATACACAAGATAATTAGTTTCAAATCAATTCTTTTGTGGGAGTTAGCTTAACCGACAAAGACCATGAGAGCTAGACATGGAATCCCGATATTAACCCCTATCGGATGAGGGATCCTTACTTGCCTAGTGTAAGGTCATGCTTCTTAGCGTTTACATGGCTTTTCCAATAGCTACACCTATGCGGGCACATAGTTAAGGGATAAGGAGATTGTTACTAAGTAACTCACTCTCTACTAACGAGGAGTACTCATCTCAAGAGGTACTTTGGATTACAACATCTCAACTAACGAAGTGCAATCCACCTCCCCTTCATATCCTCTCGGTGCTAGGCATAACTCCACACGGATTTCTCAACATAATAGTCTATCTTAGAAAGCTCACTAGGAAATGGAGAGGTTGTTACTAGACACTACATCTCAACTCACGAAGTGTGTCCACCTCAAGATTCCCCTTTTTGCTCAACTTGACATAATACAAATCTTAAAGAGTGTGTGTGTACATGTGCACACCTTGCATATAAGCATCATTTCATTATCATCAAGTTCTACTCATACTTTAACCTTGATTCATCAAGCTACACACTCTACATACTTCTCATAATCATATACTTCATTTAGACATAAACTAGGTCAAACATGCAATTCAAGCTACATCAAACACAACACAAGACCCATTTCCAATATATCTTCATTTCACATATTAGACCTTCAAGATTACGTACTCAAAACATACTAAATAACATCAAGTTCATCAATTAGCACTGCCACCCACAAGGTGGACCATACCACTCAAATAGCAATTCATAATAAAAACTATACAATGAGAGAAACTCATCAACAAATCAAACCATCATTACCCATAAGCAATTTATCAATATTTCACCATATTAAGTCCCTTAGGGCATTAGCTACACCAACATGACAATTACAAGAAGACCCAAGTTCATACCCTACTCAAATCATGCTCACATAACCCATTTTCAAGTCAAAAATTGAAGTATGCATAAACAAGAGTTTCATGGAGTTTTAACATCAAAATCATCTATTCAAACCAAGATAAATACATTTAAACCATTAGAACTTAGTTACAAGAAGACCCATAATAGAAATCAAAGTTTAGAAGAAGTTGAGTTTAAAACCCCTTTTTGAAAACCATTTTGGAAGTTGGCTTCTTGAATGGAAAGGTATTCAAGAATGGATACCATACCTTTAGGAGAAAGAAACCCACGAATTTGATGAAGGAACAAGCCCAAAGCATCCCTCCTTTCCTCCTTGAGCCTGGCTTCAATGGTGATTGAGAGAGTTTTCTTTTTAGAGAGAGAGTTTGAATGTTGAAGTGAGGGTCTTGTCTAGGTCTAGGGTTTAAAACTAATTTAATATAACCTAAAAATACCAAAATTATACACCTAGGGTCTTATAAGACTTGGGGTGTATTTACATAAAACACCCCAAGTTGGCAGCCTTAAGTCGTGCACTGGCAGGCCTCGTCGACGAGACCTCCTCGACGGACCGTCACGTTCACCACGGACCGTCATGGGGTCCCGTCGAGGAACACTTGGCTCCAACTGGAGCCTGTCCAAGTTTCCACTCTCTGTCACTCGCGACGCCCTGGATCGACGGACCGTCCTGAGTGCAACGGACCGTCGCCATGGTCGTCGTGAGCCACTGATGGGCAGACTTTGCCCAAGTCTTGGGCCCTTCATCTAGGGCCCCTTGTGGGTCCTAGGTGGGGTCGTGCCCGGACGTCAAACCCCTAAACTAAGTCGTCTAGGTCTAAGGAACATCCGACGCATGTTTCAAGTAAAACGAACACATAAAACTCATCCAAACTCGCCAAGACATACAAGTACATTCTAAGGCATACCATCCGAACGTCATGGACGTTTTTGGTCGATTGAACTCCAAACTTAACCAAACTTTGCACACTGCCTAAGGACACCAAACTAACTCCGTTTAACTTAAAATTAACTCAAGAAACAACCATGAGGCTCTAGTTCACCTTAGTTCATTTTGGGGCGTTATATTCTCCCCCACTTGGAATAACATTCGTCCTCGAATGACACTTAAATTTTAAGAACAACAAGGACTCACTTAGCATCATATAATACGCTTAGATCATGATCAAAACACTAACAATCAAAGCATCCACTAGAAAGGAACATCATTTTACACTTTCAACACTTAGCAACATAGGCAACTTTCACCAATTTTCACAAAGTCAAAAATTCAACCTCAATCTTCTTTTATGGAGGAACTACCTTCTCCAACGTTAAAAATGCTCATAAACAATGCCTTTACACACATTGAAACTAAAATTCAAGACAAAACAATTTTCTTCAAAATTCCAAAAATTTTTTACAGTGAAGTTGACTGCCATCCTACCAAATTTTTGAAAAATTCATTCTCTAAGAAATTCATCAAGACGACATGATCAGAGGAACTATAAAACCATATATACTCATTTCATAACACAAAAGCAACAATAACCAAGAGTTGAGACTTACCAAAACCATCAATCCGGATTAACTATCCTTTCTAGCCCCCATCCCATAGGAGGGGTTCTTCTTGGGAGCATTAGGATCTAGGGAAGCTTGATTGACATCTCTCCCCCTTGATTTAAGGTTTGGGCAGTCCCTCATCTTGTGGCCTCTATTACCACATGCAAAACAACCATCCGTTCCGGCAAGACACTTACCCCCATGTTGCTTACCACAAGTAGGGCACCTAGCCCTTTCATAGGAATGACCACCACCTTGAGAAGATTGATTTGGAGCCCTATCCTTGTTTCCCATAGAAGAATCTTGGGGATAAAACCTCTTCTTAGGCCTTTGGTGACTAGAATCATCCGACCTAGGTCTCTTACCCTCTTGCCTTATCTCCCTAATTTTTGACTCCTCAATTTGTTGCGCATAAACCATGAGCCTAGAGATATCCATGTCATTAAGAAGCATAGCCGTACGACACTCTTTTTCCACCAAGCTAGACACGCCCATCACAAACTTGTTCATCCTAGCCCTAGGGTTGGCTACCATGTTTGGGCATACTTAGAGAGTTGGGTGAATTTGAGAGAGTACTCTTGCACACTCATTCCCCCTTGACGGAGGTTCATGAATTCAACCATCTTCTTCTCCCTCCACTCTAAAGGAAAGAATCTATCTAGGAAAGCCTCTTTGAATTCCTCCCAATCAACCGGTCCTCTTTCTAAGGGTCTCTCACCCCTCCATTGCTCATACCACACTTGAGCAACATCCTTAAGTTGGTAAGCGGCCAATTCCGCTTTCTCCCTAGGGGTCACACCCATAGCATCTACCACCTTGAAAACCTCATCTATGAAGCCTTGTGGATCTTCATCCACCTTAGTGCCATGAAAAGTAGGAGGGTTCATCCTCATGAAATCCCGAATCCTAGAAGCGGGAGTACTAGCATTTGGTTGGGGCCTATCTCCTAGGTTAGCTTGGCCCACAAAGTGATTGTTGACAACTTGAGCTTGAGCCGTCATGAGTTGGGTCAAGTTCATTAGGGAAGCCCTCAACTCCGCATTAGTCATATCACCCTCAACAAAAGGAGCTTGAGGCATAGGAGGCACTTGAGGTCCTTGAGGTTCCGGAGGCACTTGAGGTTCATTTTACTTTACGACATGATATAGGGCAGTAGAAAAGAATGGAACATCTATCATCCCAGACTCTCGCCCAAGATGTGTTGCCACTCACACGATGGTCGAGAACTCCTACTAGACGTGACTTGATGCAGACAGTTTATTCTTGAGACTAACTTCCATAACTTATGCCTCTGATGCCAAGTTTGTAACGACCCGAAGAGTACCCTAGATGTTAGGGCATTCTACTCGACCTCTAAAAGGTCTCTGTGTAGCAAGCCCTTCGTACCATTCATTGCCATAAAAACATATATCAAAAGTAGTGAGGATATTAAAACTTTTCACATCCTAATAATAAACTTAAATATCTTTTTTATTGCAAAACATAAGAAAGGCTAAGTCTCAAAGTCGTCATCTATACATACGAATATATTGGGACACGGCTCATACTTCATCTTATTAGAATATAGCATGTCTATTACATAATACATTCAATAAAGAATATAAGCATCAAGATGTCCTCGAATAGTTAGGATACTAACTCTTTGCTTGAATGAACACTAATCAAAGATTCCACTTCGACACTCCTCTCAAATGTCACCTACACCTTCAGAGTAGAAAAAATGTATGGAATTAGTACAAACACATGTACTAAGTGTGGCATAATGCATGAAATCATGATATATGGACTTTTGTATGAAACATGCTCTTATTGAGAAAAAACTTTTAAGACAAGTATAATAGTTACTTACAAGTCAACATATAGCATCATAACTCACATTCCAAAAATATAGCATCAACATCACTTTAACCCATATAAATGTATACACCTCCTACCAAAGGTTATCCTAAGACTTACTATAAGTAAGAACAACAAGAGACCGCACATACACCCTTTCAGGCCTACCTAAACAATCCTTAAGACTACCTAAATAAGATTGTTTCCCTTTTCCTTTCATTTACTCCCACAACCTAAGTTTACTCCAAGATTCACCTAAGTACGACAAAAGAGACCACCCATACACCCTCTTCAAGCTTACCTAAGCAACCCTCAAAGCTACCCTAGATAGAGCAATTCTAAGTCACATACATTACTAATCATAATCATTCATTAAAGTCAATTAGATTACATTTCATTCATGTATAGGACTTCACCATGATGGTCTTAGAAAAACCTAGGAAACCTACACTCTAGCACCGTCAAAGCCTACTTGTGCAATGTCTAGATAGAGTCCCATTACACTACCTAAATTTGTAGACCTTATAAAATACTAAATGTATCACATATGATGAGAATAGGCAATAACCGACATAACCAAACTAGATAGGCATGAATCGGAGTCTACCCTACTCCGATGGAGGTACTCTATTCGCAAGGTAATAGTACACATCCCATGTAGGCACATGGTTAAGGAAATATCAAGGTCTTTTATGCACTCTAGTCTCCTTCTCAAGTAGAGATACATTGTACTCTAGTTTTTCTTCTTAAGTAGAGCTACAACCCATAACATATTCACTCAGGCTAGCCTTTGTTCTCATAGATAAGTTCAATAAAAAAGGGGCATATGAAAAGGTACCATCTTCTTAGTCATTACCTAGTTGAATGCACCTACCAAAGATGGCTCCACTAGGCTGCCACTC
>JAJJBR010002753.1:8807480-8939819 GCA_022817965.1 Solanum lycopersicoides
AATGGTCTATAAGGATAGCTCATTCTTAACCTTCTTTCTATCTAGAAGGTTCCACATATTAGTCATGCTTAGAAGGACACCATCTTAGGTCTACCGATACTAGACTTCCATTCAACATTCATCCATACACATACAAGACAAAGGTGCCTAAGACTACTAGGTCAAAATGGTCATATTCATAATATACTTGTATCAAGTAAGGACACAAGTCTACCAAGACAAGACACACATATCTTCACATATAGCATATCATTATATAAGCACATAGGCATAACCAACATCATCTATAGGTCACCCTATCTGCTACTATATATCATCAATATAACCATCATATGACTCTAAACCCAAGTAGGAAGAATCATGCATTAACTTTAAGACTACACACACTTAAGCACATAGTCATAGTCTAACATGATCACCTAATATCATCAACAGAAGCACAAATACATTTATATTAATAACAAGTGGATAGATATGATCATACTTCAAATAACTCAACTATACAGATAATCATAATATATCAAGTAGTTGCCGACAAGGCCATGATCATCATAATACATAATGTATCACCGATGAGGCCACATAATTTGCAAGTAAAGCGCATAGTAACGCCACCATAAGTGTACCATACCAATCACAACATAATTCAAGACTTAAATTACATAAAATAAAGAGAATTAAGGAACCGTACCTGTAAGATCCCAAAAATGACTTAGG
This sequence comes from Solanum lycopersicoides, assembly GCA_022817965.1. NCBI lineage: Eukaryota > Viridiplantae > Streptophyta > Magnoliopsida > Solanales > Solanaceae > Solanum > Solanum lycopersicoides. The sequence continues at coordinate 8,808,198 of JAJJBR010002753.1, forward strand.
TGAATCTAGAGCCTAACATGGTTTTCATGATGGTCTAAGGTCCTAAAATTTTCAATAAAGTGTTATTGAGGCAGTAGCTAAGAGTTTAGGTGCATTGGAAGTCAAACGTCAAGGGGAAACCAAGACGTTCGACGGCTAAGCCACCTAAGTTCCTCATATGTGGTTGTATATGTTTATGTTTAATGTATGAGCTTATACAGTCCTTAAGTGAGTTTATATGGTGTATATAGGTAGTGTGTCAATTTTCATAAAGTTTGGAGGTCAAATGCTCAAGAACGTCCACGACGTTCGAAAGATGTGCCTTGAAATGACCTTGTGTGTCTAAACATGTTTCGTAGAGTTTTACGTGTTCGTTTTTTGTGAAAATAATGTGGTAGGTCCTAAAATCGTATACGTACATGTTTGAATTTGAAACATCCGGCTACGACTCAATGTAGGACCCACAAGGAACCCTAGAATAGGACCCTAACTTTGAGCTCAACACTGCCAGGCAGTGGCCAAACGACGACCCAAACGACGGCCGGTGGACCAGGCGACGGCCCGTCGATGGGTCTCGTCGATGTATCTATGTGGAATGCAGGTTGAGGAGTTGCAAGTGCAACAAACGAGACCCCATCGACGGGGCGTGGGTGAGACCACGTACCGTCAATGCTGGGCGTCGATGGTGCTGAAATATGGCCGCTTTTCTGTTAAGACTTGGGGTTTTTGGGAAATTCACCCCAAATCTTATAAAACGTGGGGACGGTTGTTTTAAGTTTTTAGGGGTATGTTAAGAGTATATAAGTGATTAAACTCTCATTTAAACCCTATCATATAAATCAAAACCCTTTTCCTCCTAAAGTTTCTCCAAAATCCGCCATGAGAGTTCAAAGTGAAGATGAAGCTTGAAGATGGTTTTCAATGGAGTTTCTTTTTCAATTAGCATTGTATTCTTAAAATAATGTATGTGATTTCTTCATATATGGCTTTCTATCACCTTAGAGCCAATTTCAAAGATGATTTTCAAAGGATTTAAAAAAGATGAAAAAGTCCAATTTCTACTCTAAGTCTTGTGTTCTGGCATGAAACATTTACAAAGCTTAAGATATGATGTTATTGATGTATACTTGATGTTTTCCAATGAAATTCTTCATGAACCCTTGATCTTCTCAAATCTCTAAATTTCACGAAAATATGGGTGAATTGATTATGCTTTGAGATTAATGAATTCATGTGTAGATTGTTATGGGATTTTGATTCATGTATAGATTATGTATGTATGATGTATAGTATGTTTCAATTTTATTAATTGAGTAATGAATAATCTTACATCTATTGCATGTTCAGCTTATTGAATTGATATGAACTTAATGCTTATAGATTCTTCTGTAGATTTCTATGTGCTTTCTAATGATGTAAGGATTGTATTCAATTGATATCTAATTGGTCATAGATTGGTAAATCTATATTAAATTGACTTAGATTGATTGAGTATTATGATTTATGCTTTGGATTGATGTTCATGGTCATGGGTAAGGGTCTTATGATATTGAAAATTTGATGATTTAACTTTGGATTGAAGTGGTGAGATCAAGTGGGTGGTATGATTCCCTAACTCTCTTATTATTATGTATACCTATTGCAATTTAGCTCTTGAATTATGTGTGATTGGTATGTTCCACTTATGGTGGCGGTGTTATGTGATTGATGTGCCTTGTCGACGTTATTTTATGTATTATGATGATCATGACCTTGTCGGCACTACTTGAAGTATTATGTTGATGTGTGTAGTTGATTATGTGATGTATGATCATATCTACCTATGAGTGAAGTAATGTTGTGTCTTGTTTAGGTAGACTTGTGTCCCTTACTTAATGCTTGTATGATAGTGAATATGTGATGTCCTGACTTAGGAAGGTAAAGCGTCTTAGTCTTGAATGAATGAATGATGTGAGACCTTAAATGATGATAAGAGGGTCCCTTATGTGAAACCTTGACCCTAGAAGGGTCATGAAACTTGAAGTCGAAAGCCGTAATGGTATACTTCATGTAATTTAATGATGGACTTAAGGTTGATTGGCTGGAACAGTTATATCAATCCTTAGGAAAGTCATGATGAGCTTCTTGTCGCCATTGGAAGGTAGCCCTAGAGGACCTCTTTTGTAGGGTATATGTGATTGGGTTATGAATATGATGTAAGACCCTGTGTATGAACCTTAATGTGATGTACTCTATGAGAACGAAGGCTAGCACCGAGTGAGTATGGTAAGGGAAGTAGATCTATTGAAAAACGAGACTAGAGTACAAAGTAAGCCCCTCATATTCCTTAACCATGTGCATACATGGGATGTGACCATGTTCTACCCTAGGCAAGTAGAACAACCTTATCGGAGTAGGATAGAATTGCGGATTCCATGGTTTGCTAACATGGTCTATGTCGGTTATTGCCTATTTTCATCATGTGGGATACTTACTAGTATTGGAGAAGTTCTATGAAGTTTAGTTGGTTGTATGGGATGCTATATAGACATTGCACAATAGACTTTTAAGATGTTAGTGAGAGTCCCTAGGTCTTACCCAAGACCATTACTTGAATATCCTTAAGTGATGAATGTCTCTTAAATGAACAAAGGAATGTAATGACTTAAGTTAAGAAAGAATGTTAAATGAATAATTTCTTATCTAGAGTAGTTAAGCGTTTGCTAGTTCAGTTATGAAGGGGGCAAGGTAATGGTCACTTCATCTCTTACTTAGATAAGTCTTAGTAATGATTCTAGTTAAGGAAATTGATTCGTTATGAAGACATGATCCAAACATAGGTAAGTCTTAAGGACAACTTAGGTAATCTTGATGAGGTCAATTATGGACATTCTCTTCTTGAGTTACTTGAGTAGGTATTTCGATAACCTTTGAAAGGAGAATGTCATGTTTGATGTATGTCATGGTATTAAGTGAGAATGATTCTATCTTACATAGTCTATAGGATCCCTTGTGTTTGTGTAAAAGTGATTGTATGGGCGGTCGCTCCACACTCACCCAAGTGAATCTTGGAATCACCTTTGGTAGGAGGATCTCATGTTCATGTGTTTGATGTATGGTAAGTGTGTATGTGTCTCATCTAAGTAGTCTTAAGCATCGTTTAGGCTTGCTTTGAGAGGGTGTATGGGTGATCTCTCTTTGTGTGACTTAAGTGAGTCTTAGTATAGATTTTAGTGGGTTGACTACATGCTAGAAGGTGCCTTAAATGAAGGAAGGCAATTTCACTGTACAGTGAAGGAATTCACTATACCAGTGAGTTGAGGTTATTGGAAAGTGACTTCAGAAATTATGATATTTGACTTAAATGATTTATTATGTATTTCTAAGTTGATAAATGATGTTCTTATGCATATAGTATGATGTTTTAATGAAAATTCAAGAAAAGCATGTTATTAACTAAATGTCCCTTTTTCATGGTTTTTGACTAAAGTGTAGGGAATTGGAATTCTTGATGTGCCATGTAGGATGGATAGGTTTCTAAGGGTTGAAGATGAAGTATTGGTGAGTCCTCATCGATTCGAGGACAATATCCACATGTTCGTTTATGTCTTAAGTCTTATTTTATGTCTTGTTTCGGCATAGTCCCATGTTTTGTATACTCTAAAGTTTAGATGGTTCAAAGGGATATTGTAAAGGTCTAATATTTTAATGAAAGTCTTCCGTTTGCGTATTGTTTATAGAAAGAGTTCTTCCTGTGTGAAGAAAGTTTTAAATTCTTACACATTTTAGAATGTTTATTATGCAATGAATGATACGAGTGGCTTAGATGAGACTTCTTGAAGTCTCATTTACCGTGTGACGAACTCAAGGATACTCTAACTACTAGGGTGTACTTGAGGGTCGTGACAATCTTTGTATCAAATAATAAGGTTTGGGAGTGTCATAGTTGTCTCTTGAACCACATCTAATAGAGTCTTGTTTATAATGTGAAGCACGCCACATTATAAATAGGAGGATATTGGGTTCTAGGAAAAGTTTCACTTCTTCATTTATCTAATCGTGCCTAAGAGTCTTGTATATGGTGTCCTTCCCTTGTCTCCCTTAAGTGTTTGGTCATTTGAGTGTGACTTTATGAAGATTGTATTGAGGGAGATAAAAGATGAGTTGTGGCTTGTTAGATGAGGTGTGAAAGATGATGTTGATGACCTTAGATTGGTTTAGTTACCTTTTGAAGGGTAGTGTAGTTTGAAGAAGAAATGGTAAGGTTTAAAGTTAGAAGTGTAAAGGGAGCGAAGACACTTGAAAGAGTAATGGTGAGTTTCTCTAAGTAAGGGGGATGTAATGGTTAGATGGTTGAACCTTGAGAGTCTTTAGTTTTCATGAGCTAGACTTTGGGTGAGGAAGAACTAGTAAGGTTTAAGGTGCCTTGAGGGAGTTCCTTGAGGTAGATGTTATGTTGACCTTAGAATGGGTTTCTCCTAAGTGTGGGAGTATGGTGAAGAGTATGGTTTTTGGGAGTGAGGTACCCTTAAACTTTCGTTATGTGTTTATTCAAGCCTACAACAAAGAGTTGTTAGTAACTTGATTTATGTAGGAGTTTTTGTGAAAAATTAGTTCCAAACATTCTCCTTATGATATGCATGTTTAGTTGAAATTGAATTTCATTAACTTCTTGCATTATGTATTTTATGACGCCATGATTATGTTGTAAAAGGTGTTTATATGATGTTACTTTGCATATTAGCATGTCTATATCATGAAGTTGCCTAAAAGTTGTATTTTTTTCAAAAGTTGCACAATTCACTGTAATGCACTGCCAGTTCACTGTGAATTTTTTTGCAAATTGACTAATTGATTCTTTGGTCTAAAATTGTTGTAATATGGTTAGAAATGATGTATATGAGCATGATAATGAATATAAAATTTATTTTTGTTATTTGGAATGAAGGATGTGAGTTTTATAGCATTATGAGTTCTAGAATCTATTCTAGTTTCTTGTGGTGTTGTGAATCTCTTGCTTATGTGAAATTGATGTTTTCTCCTTCATTGTGAGTTATGTGGTATGGTTAAGATCTGTTAATTGAATCTATATACTTGGAAGTGTTCGGAGAGTGGCAAGTGTCATTCGAGGACGAATGTTGTCCAAGTGGGGGAGAATGTAAGATCCCGAAAATGACTTAGGTGAAACTAGAGCCTAACGTTGTTGTAATGATGGTATAAGGTCCTAAAATGGTCTACAAAGTGTTATTGAGGCATTATCTAAGAGTTTAGGTGCATTGGAAGTCAAACGTCAAGGGGCGACCAAGACGTTCGACGACTAAGTCACCTAAGTCCCTCATATGTGCTTATTTGTTTTTATGTATGATGCATGAGCTTATATTGTCCTTAAATGAGTTTATATGGTGTATATAGTCAGTGTTTCAAGTTTCGTGAAGTTTGGAGGTCAAACGCTCAAGAATGTCCACGACGTTCGAAAGATGTGCCTTGAAATGAATGAATGATGTGAGTCCTTGAATGATGATAAAAGGTTCCCTTATGTGAAACCTTGAACGTAGAAGTTAAGGTCATGAAACTTGAAGTCGATAGCCGTAATGGTATCCTTCATATAATGTAATGATGGACTTAAGATTGATTGGCTGGAACGGTATCATATCAATCCTTAGGGAAGTAATGATGAGCTTCTTGTCGCCTTTGGAAGGTAGCCCTAGAGGACCACTTTTGTAGGGTAAATGTGATTGGGTTATGAATATGATGTAAGACCATTTGTATGAACCTTAATGTTATGTACTCTATGAGAACGAAGGCTAGCACTAAGTGAGTACGGTAAGGGAAGTAGCTCTAGTGAAGAACGAGACTAGAGTACAAAGTAAGTCCTTCATATTCCTTAACCATGTGCCTACATGGGATGTGTCCACGTTATACCCTAGGCAAGTAGAACAACCTCATCGTAATAGGATAGAACTCCGGATTACATGGTTTGCTAACATGGTCTATGTCAATTATTGCCTATTCTCATCATGTGGGATACTTACTAGTATTGGAGAAGTTCTATGAAGTTTAGGTGGTGGTATGGGACACTATCTAGACATTGCACAATAGGCTTTGAAGATGTTAGTGAGAGTCCCTAGGTCTTACCCAAGACAATTACTTGAATGTCCTTATGTGATGAATGTCTCTTAAATGAACTAAGGAATATAATGACTTAAGTTAAGAAAGAATGTTAAATGATTAAGTACTTATCTGAGAAGTTAAGGCTTGTCTAGTTAAGGTATAAAGGGGTTAAGGGAATGGTCACTTCATCTCTTACTTAGATAAGTCTTAGTAATGATTGTAGATAAGGAAATTGATTGGTTATGAAGACAAGATCCAAACTTAGGTAAGTCTTAAGGACTACTTAATTAATCTTGAAGAGGTAAATTATGGACATTCTCTTCTTGAGTTACTTGAGTAGGTCTTTGGATAACCATTGAAAGGAGAATGTCATGTTTGATGTATGTCGTGGTATTAAGTGAGAATGATACTATGTTAGGTAGTCTGTAGGATCCCTTGTGTGTATGTAAAAGGGAATTGTATGGGTGGTCGGTCCACACTCACCCAAGTAAACCTTGGAATCACCTTTGGTAGGAGTATCTCATGTTCGTGTGTTTGATGTATTGTAAGTGTATATCTGTCTCATTCTAAATAGTCTTAAGGATCGTTTAGGCATGCTTTATGAGGGTGTATGGGTGGTCTCTCTTTGTGTGACTTAAGCGACTCTTAGGATAGCTTTTAGTGGGTTGACTACATGCTAGAAGGTGCCTTAAACGAAGGAAGGCAACTTCACTGTACAGTGAAGGAATTCACCGTAACAGTGAGTTGAGGTTACTGGAAAGTGACTTCAAAAATTATGATATTTCACTTAAATGATCTTTTATGTATTTCTAAGTTGATAAATGATGTTCTTATGCTTATAGTATGATGTTATAATAAAAATTCATGAAAAACATGTTATTGACTAAATGTTCCTTTTTCATGGTTTTTGCATTGCTTCCATACTTAGTACATCAAATGTGCTAACCCCTTCTCTTCCCTTTTTAACTAAAGTGTATGGAATTGGAAGTCCTGATGTGCCATGGAGGATGGATAGGTTTCTAAGGGTTGAAGATGAATTATTGGTGAGTCCTCATCGATCCGAGGACAATATCCAGATGTACGTTTATGTCTTAAGTCTTATTTTATGTCTTGGATGGGCTTAGTCCCGAGTGTTGTATACTCTAAAGTTTAGATTGTTCAAAGGGATATTGTAAAGGTCCAATGTTTTAATGAAAGTCTTTCGTTTGTGTATTGTTTATAGAAATAGTTCTTCGTGTGTGAAGAAAGTTTGAAATTCTTATTGTTTTAGAATGTTTATTATGCAATGAATGATATGAGTGGCTCAGATGAGACTTCTTGAAGTCTAATTTTTCGTGTGATGAACTCAAGGATACTCTAACTTCTAGGGTGTACTTGAGGGTCGTGACGATCTTGGTATCAGAGCATAATATTTGGGAGTGTCGTAGTTGTCTCATGAACCACATCTAATAGAGTCTTGTTTATAATATGAAGCGCGCCACATTATAAATAGGAGGCTATTGGGTGCTAGGAAAAGTTTCACTACTTCATTCATCTAATCGTGCCTAAGATCCTTGCATATGGTGTCTTTCCCTTGTCTCCCTTATGTGTTTGGTCATATGAGTGTGAAATTATGAAGATTGGGTTGAGGGAGAGAAAATATGAGATGTGGCTTGTTAGATGAGGTGTGAAAGATGATGTTGATGACCTTAGATTGGTTTAGTTACCTTATAAAGGGTAGTGTAGTTGGAAAAAGGAATGGTAAGGTATAAAGTTAGAAGTGTAAAGGTAGTGAAGAGACTTGATAGAGTAATGGTGAGTTTCTCTTAGTAAGGGGGATGTAATGGTTAGATGGTTGAACCTTGAGAGTCTTTATTTTTTATGAGCTAGACTTTGGGTGAGGAAGAATTAGTAAGGTTTAAGGTGCCTTAAAGGAGTTTCTTGAGGTAGATGTTATGTTGACCTTAGAATGGGTTTCTCCTAAGTGTGGGAGTATGGTGAAGAGTATGGTTATTGGGAGTGAGGTACCCTTAACCTTTTGTTATGTGTTTATTCAAGCCTAAAACAAGGAGTTCTTAGTAACTTGATTTATGTAGGAGTTTTTGTGAAAAATGAGTTCCAAACATTCTCCTTATGATATGCATGTTTAGTTGAAATTTAATTTCATTAACTTCTTGCATTATGTATTTTATGAAGCCATTATTATGTTTTAAAAGTTGTTTATATGATGTTACTTTGCATAGTAGCATGTCTATATCATGAAATTGCCTAAAAGTTGCATTTTTTTTAAAAGTTGCACAATTCACTGTAATGCACTGCCAGTTCACTGTGAAATTTTTTGAAAATTGACTAATTGATTCTTTGGTCTAAAATTATTGTAATATGGTTAGAACGGATGTATATGAGAATGATAATGAAAATAAAATGAGTTTTTATTATTTGGAATGAAGAATGTGAGTTTTATAGCATGATGAGTTATAGAATCTATTCTAGAGTCTTGTGGTGTTGTGAATCTCTTGCTTATGTGAAATTGATGTTTTCTCCTTGATTGTGAGTTTGTGATATTGTTAGGAGCTTCTAATTGAATCTCTATACTTGGAAGTGTTCGGAGAGTGGCAAGTGTCATTCAAGGACGAATGTTGTCCAAGTAGGGGAAAATGTAAGATTCCGAAAATGACTTAGGTAAATATAGAGCCTAACGTGGTTGTAATTATGGTCTAAGGTCCTAAAATCGTCTATAAAGTGTTATTGAGGCAGTACCTAAGAGTCTAGGTGCATTGGAAGTCAAACGTCAAGAGGTGACCAAGACGTTCGACGGCTAAGTCACATAAGTGCTTCGTATGTGGTTGTATGTTTTTATGTGTGATGCATGAGCTTATATGGTCCTTAAAAGAGTTTATATGCTGTATATAGGCAGTGTGTCACGTTTCGTGAAGTTTGGAGGTCTAACGCTCAAGAATATCCACGACGTTCGAAAGATGTGACTTGAAATGACCTTGTGTGTCTAAGCATGTTTTGTAGAGTTTTACGTGTTCTTTTTGGATGAAACTCATGTGGTAGGTCTTAAACTCCTATACGTACATCTTTGGGTTGGAAAAGTCTGGGTACGACTCCATGTAGGATCCACAAGGGGGCCTCGAGGAGGACCCCAACTTGGAGCTCAACACTGCCAGGCAGTGGCCAAACGATGACCCAAACGACGGCCCGTCGATGGGTCTCGTGGATGGAGCCAAGTGGCCTGAAGGTTGAGGAGTTTCAGGTGCAACCAACAAGACCACATTGACTGGGCGTGGTTAGACCACGGACCGTCGATGCTGGGCTTCGCTGGTGCTGAAATCTGGCAGCTTTTCTGTTAAGACTTTGGGGTTTTGGGAAATTCACCCCAAGTCTTATAAAACGTGGGGATGGTTGTTTTAGGTGTTTATTGGTATTTTAAGAGTATATAAGTGATTAAACTCTCATTTAAACCCTAGCATCTAAATAAAAACCCTTTCCCTCTTAAATTTTCTCCAACAACCTCCATGACAGTTCAAAGTGAAGATGAAGCTTGAAGATGGGTTTTAAATGGAGTTTCTTATTTTAATTAGCATTTGGTTCTTCAAATAATGTATGTGATTTCTTCATATAAGTCTTTCTATCACCTTAGAGCAAATTTCAAAGATGATTTTCAAACGATTTCAAAAAGATGAAAAAGTCCAATTTCTACTCTAAGTCTTGGGTTCTTGCATGAAACGTTTTCAAAGATTAATATATGATGTTATTGATGTATAATTGATGTTTTCCAATAAAATTCTCCATGAATCCTTGATCTTCTCAAATCTCTAAATTTCACTAAAATATGGGTGAACTGATTATGTTTTGAGATTAATTAATTCATGTGTGGATTTTTATGGGCTTTTAATTCATGTATATATTGTGTATGTTTGATGTATAGGATGTTTCAATTTGATTAATTGAGTAGTGAATACTCTTACATCTATTGCATGTTAAGCATATTGAATTGATATGAACTTAATTCTTGTAGATTCTAGTGTAGATTTCTATGAGCTTTCTAATGATGTAAGGATTGTATTCAATTGATATCTAATTGGTCTTAGATTGGTAAAGCTATATTGAATTGACTTAGATTCATTGAGTATTATGATTTATGCTTTGGATTGATGTTCATGGCAATGGGTAAGGGCCTTATGATATTGAATTGGATTATTTAACTTTGGATTGAAGTGGTGAGATCAAGTGGGTGGTATGCTTCCCTAACTCTCTTATTATTATGTATAGTTATTTTAACTTAGCTCTTGAATTTGTGTGATTTGTATGGTCGACTTATGGTGGCGGTGTTATGTGATTGATGTGGCCTTGTCGGCGTTATTTTAAGTATTATGATGATCATGTCCTTCTAGGCACTACTTGAAGTATTATGTTGATGTGTGTAGTTTATTATGTGATGTATGATCATATCTACCTATAAGTGAAGTAATGTTGTATCTTGTTTAGGTAGATTTGTGTCCCTTACTTGATGCTTGTATGATAGTGAATATGTGATGTCTTGACTTAGGAAGCTAAAGCGTCTTAGTATTGAATGAATGAATGATGTCAGACCTTGAATGATGATAAGAGGTTCCCTTATGTGAAACCTTGAACCTAGAAGGTAAGGTCATGAAACGTGAAGTCAAAAGCCGTAATGGTATCCTTCATGTAATGTAGTGATGGACTAAATATTGATTGGCTGGAACGGCATCATATCAATCCTTAGGAAAGTCATGATGAGCTTCTTCTCCCCATTGGAAGGTAGCCCTAGAGGACCTCTTTGGTAGGGTAAATGTGATTGGGTTATGAATATGATGTAAGACCCTATGTATGAACCTAAATGTAATGTACTCTATGAGAACGAAGGCTAGAACCTAATGTGAGTAATGGTATGGTAAGTAGATCTAGTGAAGATCGAAACTAGAGTACAAAGTAAAGCCTTTCATATTCGCTTAACGCACTGTGCCTACATGGAATGTGTCCACGTTCTACCCCTTGGCAAGTAGAATAGACTACGATCAACCACGCAGCTAACGATTGAACTCCGGATTCCATGGTTTGCTAAACATGGTCTATGTCGGTTATTGCCTATTTCTATCTAGTGGGGATACTTACTAGTATTGGAGAAGTTCTATGAAGTTTAGGTGGTGGTAGGGACGCTATCTAGACATTGCACAATAGGCTCTTTGAAGATGTTAGTGAGAGTCCCTAGGTCTTACCCAAGACCATTACTTGAATTTCTATGTGATGAATGTCTCTTAAATGAACTAAGGAATGTAATGACTTAAGTTAAAGAGAATGAATCGTAGTACTCGCAAGCATGAAGTAATGTACCTATGATCCCTAATGACCAACTAGATTTAAGAAGCAGCGCGTTACATTCCCTAGTTAAGCCAGCTTATGAACCGGGGCAGGGAACCTGACACTCTCCTCAACGAATGACCCATATACACTCTCCGGCCTTACTATTGTCCTCATGACTATAACTGAGACTAAGCGTTTTAGTAATGAATTTCTAGTTAAGGTAGAAATTAGACGACCTGTGTGGTTACTTGAGACCATATGAATATCTAAACAATATATGGTTACAGCTATTACACGCGTATACCTAGCATTACGTGTGATTACTGTCCGAATGATCCTTCGTTCGGTTCCTGCAGTTGACTAACTGGTGAGTAATATGCTTTTTGATTTGAGCCTATCGACATGGCGATGGTCCAGTAGTGGCTCTGCTTGATCAACGCTATGGCAACCAGCGAGAAATATGTCATATGTTTAGCATCGTGTACACATGTTCACTAGGATTAAATTAAGTGAGAATGATTTACCTAATCCCTGTAGGTTATCTAACTACCAGATATCCTCTCGTGTGTGGTTTCGTAAAAGGGCATTCCACTATGGCGCCTCTCATAGCGGCAGCGGTCGGTCTCCACCACTAACCACACACGTGTAACTTGGAAATCACGTTTGGTAGGAGGATCTCATGTTCATGTGGATTTTGATGTATTGACTAAGTGCGTGTATGGTGTCTCATTCAAAGTAGTCTTAAGGATAGTTTTAGGCAAAGCTTTGAGAGGTTCGCACTCTATATGGAGCCGGTCTCTCTTGTGTTGTTGACTTTAAGGTGCAGTTATGTAGACGATAGCCCTTTTTAGTGGTAATTGAATACAGCAACAGGTGCTAAACGAAGAAGGCGTATGCCACCTCACTGTAACAGTGAAGCAGAATTCACTGTACAGTGAATGGAATTCACTGTACAGTGAGTTGAGTTTACTGGAAAGTGACCTAAAATTATGATATTGACTTAAATGATTTCTTATGTATTTTCTAAGTGATAAATAATGTTCTTATGCTCATAGTAATTGATCTTTTAATAAAAATTCATGAAAAGACAAGCATGTTATTGACTAAATGTCCCTTTTTTCATTATTTTTGTGCATGGCTTCCATACTTAGTACATCTAATGTGCTAACCCCTCTTTCCCTTATTGACTAAAGTGTATAGGAATTGGAAGTCTTGATATGCCATGGAGGTATGATGGATATGTTTCTAAGGGTTTGAAGATTAAGTATTGGTGAGTACCTCATCGATTTCAGGACAATATCATCCACTGTTAGTTTATGTCTTAAGTCTTCATTTAAATGTCATTGTATGGCTTAGTCCCAATGGTTTCGTTATGCACTTAATACTTGTTAAATTATCTAATAAAAAATTTCTCAAAAAGACGTATTAGTAGAGATAGTTATCAAACGGAGACACGGTATAATTGTAAAGGTCTAATGTTTTAATGAAAGTCTTCCATTTGCGTATTGTTTATAGAAAGAGTTCTTTGTGTGTGAAGAAAGTTTTAAATTCTTACTCATTTTAGAATGTTTATTAAGCAATGAATGATACCAGTGGCTTAGTTGAGACTTCTTGAAGTCTCATTTGTCGTGTGACGAACTCAAGGATACTCTAACTTCTAGGGTGTACTTGAGGGTCGTGACATTACCACCAATACATTCTCACCACTTCAATCCATAGCTAACTCGTCCAATACAATACTCAAAGTCCCTTACCCATGGCCATGATCATCAATTCAATACAAAAATCATAATACTCAATGATATAAATCAATTCAATATGGATTTATCAATCTAAGACAGCCTATGGATCAATCCATTGTAATTCTTACATCATTCTATAGCCAAAAGAAAACTACACTAGAATTCATAAGTATTGAGACATGATTACTTAACCCATAAAATAGTAAAAACTAGGATTGCATGGGTTCATAGGAATTATTGCTTTAAAACGTTGCATTAACATCAATTCAATCCTATAACACTGATTCAAAACTTTTTATGCAAGAACCCATGGCTAGATCACAAAATTGGAGAATTCAAGTTTTTATCATCTTTGAAAATCATTTGAATTGACTCCTTGAAGAAATATATTTCAAGGATGAAGATATCATACCTTAATTGTGATGAAAAGCCCACACGATTGATGGAGAAAAACTAGAGAAATCTATCTTCTTCCTTGGAGCTCCCAAGCTTCAACAATGGAGTTTTGGAGAGAAGAACCAAGAGGTTTTGTTTTGAGTTGAGGGTTTTACTTGATTGGTAAGTTTAGGGGTTTAAATAGGTATAATAACCGTCAACGAGTCACCCCAAATAACCAAAAAGACCCCTGAACTTATTAGACATATTAACAAATTCAAATTTGACTTAAAAACGATGCAACGAAATATGGAAGTTTACTGTACGCGTCGCGGAGGCACTTCCAAATGTTACTTATGGAAAATTTTTAGACAGAATGGTTCTTCCCAGCCCCGCGTCGCAGGGGAATAAATTTTCCCTTTATGTGTCAGCTGCGCAACGCGCAACCACTACCAAAATCTTGCTCGCGCGGCAACTTGACAGTACCATGTTTGGGTCTCAAAGAGGACCCTTTTGTTGGTCCACGGGGTGTCATTCTTGGACGTTTAGATCCTTTTTATATCAGGCTACGCGTAGGAACCCTTGTTACTGAGTTTTACCTTTAAATCATCCCCCAAAACATCACTCCAAAACATTACGACACACTAGTTCAACTTTGACTAGTTTCTGAACGTCTTGAACGTTCTCGGATGTTTGACTTCAAAACACTTCCAAACTTTCTATACTGCCTAAGAACACTATTATTAACCATTTTATGACTTTAAAACATCATGACAAATGTTTTAGGCTCTAGTTCAACCTAGCTCATTTGGAGGGACGTTACATGATCATATCTATCTACTTGTGATTAATGTGATAGCATGTGTTCTTCTATTGATGTTGTCAGGTGATCATTTTAGACTATGACTATATCTTTATGTGTGTAGTCTTAGATTTTATGCAAGAAATTTCCTACTTGGATATATGAGTCTATGATGGTTATCTTGATAATGTTATAGTAGTGTATTGGGTGACATAAAAATGATAAAGGTTATGCCTATGTGTTTATACAATTATATGTTATATGTTGTAAAGTGAAGTATGTTTTTTTTTTTGTTAGACTTGTTTCCCTTGGTTGATACCTATGGAATGTATGCATGAGATGTGTTGACTTAGGTTCTAAAGCCTCTTAGTCTTTTATGTATGAATGATACGTAGCCTTGAACATAGTGAGAAGGTCAACCTATGTGGATCCCTCAACCTAGTTGAGAGGTTATGATGTCCTTGAAGTCAAAAGTCGTACTGGTATCCTTCTTGAGTGAATTATGGACTTAAGGTTGGTTGGCTGGAATGACATGAAATCATCCTTAGGAAAGTCATTAAGCTATCCTCTTCTCCATTGAAAGGCAGCCCTAGGGTACCTCTTTGGTATGGTGAATGTGATTGGGTTATGAACTAGATATGGAACCCCTTCATGTGATCCTTTATGTGAAATTACTCTATGAGAACAAAGGCTAGCACCGAGTGAGTATGGTAGGTGCAGTTTCTCTATATAAGATGACATTAGAGAACAAAGAAACCCATCATATTCCTTAACCATGTTGTTACATGGGATGTCTCCAAGTTCTACCATTGGCAAGTAGAACACCCTTATCGAGTAGGTTACAACTTCAGATTCCATGTTTAGATACCATGGTCTATATCGGTTATTGCCTATTCTCATCATATGGGATACCTACTAGTAATTGAGAAGTCTATGAAGTTTAGGTGGTCGTATGGGACCCTACCTAGACATTGCACCTTTAGGCTTTGAAGATGTTAGTTAGTGAGTCACTAGGTCTTCTCCAAGACCAATACTTGAATTTCCTTATGTGATGAATGTCTCTTAAAGAACTAATGAAGTAATGACTTAAGTTAGAAAGTATGTAAATGAATGAGTACCTAGTCTAGAGTAACTTTAAGTATTTCCTAGTTAATGAGTGAAGGGGGCATAAAGGATATGTCTTATCTAGGGAACTGTTAAGAATGACTCAGTTAGGAATGTTGATTTATAAAGTAGGCATGATCTAATCTTAGGAAGTCTTAAGGATCATTTAGGTAATATTGAAGAGGGTGTATGGGCGTTCTCTTCTAGAAGTACTTAAGTAAGTCTTTTGCTAACCTTAGTGAGGAGAATGTCATATTACATGTTATGTGTTTTGGTGTCTTGTAACTGTGTATATCTCATTACAGGTAGTCCCAAGGATCATTTAGGTGTGCTTAGAGAGGGTGTATGGGCGGTCTCTCTTTGTCTTACTTAAGTGAGTCTTAGGATAGACTTTAGTGAGAATGTTGCATGCGAAGTGAGTTCCCTGTAATGTTGGATTTTAGTCACTGTAAAGCTTAAGATAGTTCACTGCTATATTTGTGAGTTCACTCTAAGGTTCCTAAAAATATGGTTAAATGCTTATGTGGTTGCATATGTTTTTCTAAGGTGTTAAATGTTGTTCTTATGCTTATACTATGATATTTTAAACAAAAATAGTATATTTCCATTAAATGTCTGTTATTATGATTTTTATGCATTAAGCCATACTTAGTACATGTGTTTGTACTAATTCCATATCTTTATTTATCTCTAAAGTGATTCATAGGTGAGGGTTCTATTGGAAGCGAAGCTTGGATTATAGGATCGTACAAGCAAGTTTAAAGTATGTACTCACTTGACCCGAGGGCATAGATGTCTTTAGAGTTTCTTTTACTAAAGCATTGTAATAGCCATATAGTACTATATTTCGATTTTATGGGCCTTGTCCAAAGTATACTTCGAGTCTAAGATTTGATGACACGAGACTTAGTATTTTTTTTGGTTATATGAAAGATATTTTGAAAGACTATTCGAATGTTTTGTGAAAAGTTTTAATTCCGCACTACTTTTCATATATGCATATGCGATGAATGATGTGAAAGGGTTTGTACAAGACCTCCGAGCGGTCAAGTACGTCCGTTGCACTTCGAGAGTACCATATCTTCTAGGGTATGCTCTCGGGATGTGACATAAGCATTGCCTATGGTCATTTGTTTTCATTTACTAAGTGAGGTTATGGGGCTTTGCTTGATCATTGTACTTGTAGGCTTAATAAGGGGTTATGGGTAAGGGATTTGTCGATATATTACGAAGTACTTATATATGTCTTGTGCTGATACTATGATTTAGAGGTTGTTTGTCTATATCTATGTTGACTTGACTTTGTATTTTTGGTCTTGTCTTGATTATGATATTGTATTGAGGATTATGAGGTTATTGGTTCATCTGATGTCTTGATTGTGCATAAAAGTGGGATTTTAAAGTAAGTTGGCATATCTTTAAAAATTGTCCCTTTTCAAGCATGATTTCTATGTTGTGACTGCACTGTTCCTATACTTAGTACAAGTGATGTGCTAACCCCATTTTCTCCCTTTTCCCCAACATTTTAGGTTCTGGTCGTTGACGAGGTTAAGATCATTTGAAGAAGACTTGGAATCTTATTCTCCATGTTAGGAAGCTCGTCACCACTTCGAGGGCAAAGCCACTTTCTAGCATTGGATATTGATTAGTCTTAAAGACACTTTGTTCATTTTCTTTCATTTGGGTACTAAGACTGTATAGCCTATATGTGTATTTTATTGTATTGATGTATCGTCTATGCCCAATTGTTAAACTTTTGTTTAGATGGTTATGAGATGATACATCCGTCTTAAGACTATATTGTATCTTATATATATATGTTTGTGCCATAAAAGTAGAAGGCTATGTGATTTTCTTATACAAAGGGTCTAAGTATACTCGATATGAATATATTACATGTATGAGAGAGGTCTATGTAAACCTCATGATATACATAGAAGAAAAGTTTTAAATTTTGCGCATTTTAGCCTATGAATGTAATGATGTATGCTAAGAGGCTAGTCTTATTCCTCTTCGAGGACGACGACGCCCGTTACGTCTAGGGGGTGCTCCCCGGATGTGAAAATGGTGCTTGAATATGCTATGTCCATGTGAAAGGTTTTCTCATATGATATAGGTTTATGAAAGGACATTCCCATCTATAACGTATGAGCTAACCATATGAGGGGTTAACTGTGATACCTCTAAAATGACTTAGGTTAAACTAGATCCTAATATGTTTGTCACGAGGGTCTAATGTCCTAAATGGTTTATAATATGGGAATGAGGCAGTTTCTAAAGATTTAGGTGAATTGGAAGTCAAACGTCAAGGGACAACCAAGACGTTTGATGACTAATCACCTATGTGCCTCATGTGTTTTTATGTTCTTATATGAGTGTTTCATTATCTTATGAGGTTCTTATATGAGTAATAATAGTGTTTATAGGTAGTGCGTCAAGTTTCATGTAGTCTAGAAATCAAAAGTCTAAGAACGTCCATGACGTTCAAAAGGTTTGCTTTGAAACGACCTTATGTGTCTTGGCATATTAGGTGGAGTTTTACGAGTTCGTATTGGATGAAATTGATATAAGAGGTACTATACTCTTATATGATCATATTTGAGTTAGAAACGTCTGGGAAAACATCCCCAAGGACCAACCAAGGGACCTTGAGGAAGGACCCTTCACAAGAGCCTAAGGCTGTCTAGACCAACCCAAACGATTGAGGCAATCGACGGCGAGTAGTCCGGTCGACGCCCCTTCGATGGTGGAAGTGGGTCAATACATAGCCTAGGGAGCTTAAGCTCCAAAGGACATCCTCTGATCCAAATGACGGCCAGCCAAGACGGCCCGTCGTTGGACCAACGCCCTGTCGATGGGCAGTCGTGGGTTGGGTCTGCAATTCGTCTGCTTCACTGTTAAGTGAAGGGGTGAATTAATAAATTCACCCCAATTCCAAATAATTGTTTGGGCGGTTTCCTAAGGGTATTATAGGCATTTTAAGTTGGTTTATAAGTCCTAATCACCTAGATGAATTAATTATTCTAAAATCAAAACCAAATTTCTCTAAGAAATTCTCTAGAACTCCATTGGAGCGAAAACTCAAGGAAGAGTTTGGATTGTAGTTTAGTTGGTGATTCTTCATCAATTTAGTGGTTTAGCTTCAGTGAGGTATGGTTTATTCATCCTTGAATCTCTTTTCATCAAGGAGCAAAACTTCAATGTGATTTCTAAAGTTTTCTAAAGATGAACTTGTCCAATTTTGTGATCCAGCCATAGGTTATTACATAAAACGTTTGAATCATTGAATATTTATTGATTTGATGTTAGTTTGATGATTTTAACCTAAAATCTTCATGAACCCATGCAAAACATAAACTCTTCAAATTGGCTATATTATGGGTGTTATGATCAAGTCTCAATGCTTATGAATTCAAGTGAAGTTTTCTTTGGGCTATTGAATTATGTAAGAATTGTATTTTATTGATGTATAGGTTGTCTTGTATTGATGAATTTATATTGAATTGATTTAGATTCATTGAGTATTATGATTTTTTATTGAAATGATGATCATGGCCATGGGTAAGGGTCTTTTGGTATTGTTTGGATAATTTAGGTATGGATTGAAGTGGTGAGAATGGATTGGTGGTACACTACCCTAATTCTCTTTATATTATGTAATGTAGGTCTTGAATTATGTTGTGATTGGTATGGTCCACTTATGGTTGCGGTGCTATGTGTTTTACTTGTAAATTATGTAGCCTCGTCGGCGTTACTTTATGTACTATGAAGATCATGGCATTGTCGAAAAACTACTTGATATATTATGATGGTTTTTGTAGTTGATTTATGTGAAGTATGATCCTATCTATCTACTTGCGATTAAGGTGAAGTATGAGTTCTTCTATTGATGTTGTTAGGTGATCATGTAAGATTTTTACTATGTCTTTATGTGTGTAGTCTTAGGGTTTATGCATGATTCTTCATACTTGATTATATGAGTTTTATGATGGTTATATTGATGATATTATAGTATTGATTAGGGTTACCTATAGATGATGATGGTTATGCCTATGTGCTTCTAGAATTATATGTTATATGTGAAGTATGTGTGTCTTTTGTTTGGTAGACTTGTGTCACTAACTTGATACATGTACATTGTGAATATGAGATTCTTGACTTAGGATGCTAAAGACTCTTAGTCTTGTGTGTAAGAATTACATGTGGCCTTGAACATAGTGAGAACGTCAATTATGTGGAGCCCTCAACCTAGTTGTGAGGTTATGATATCCTTGAAGTCGAAATTCGTTATGGTATCCTTCTCGTGTGAATAGTGGACTTAAGGTTGGTTTTCATGAATGACATGAATCATCCTTAAGAAAATCATTGATCTATCCTCTTAATCAATGAAAGGAAACCCTAGGGGACCTCTACGGTAAGGTGAATGTGATTGGGTTATGAACTAGATATGGAACCTCTTCATGTGATCCTTTATGTGAATTACTCTATGAGAACAAAGTCTAGCACAGAGTGAGTATGGTTTGGGAAGTATCTCTAATTAAGAATGAGGCTAGAGTGCAAAGAAACCCTTCATATTCCTTAACAATGTGCCTATATTGGATGTGTCCAAGTTCTACCATTGACAAGTAGAACAACCTCCGTCGGAGTAGGTTACAACTCCGGATTCCATGCCTTTCTACCATGGTCTATGTATGTTATTTCCTATTCTCATCATATGGGATACATACAAGTGTTGTTGAAGTTCTATGAAGTTTTGATGGTGTATGGGACTCTACCTAGACATTGCACAATTGGGCTTTGAAGATGTTAGTGAGTGAGTCCTTAGGTCTTTCCCAAGACTATTACTTAAATTTATTATGTGATGAATGTCTCTTAAATGAACTAATGAAGATAATTACTTAAGTTAGAAGGTAAGTAAATGAATACCTAGTTTAGACCAACTTTAATGATTGCCTTGTTAAAGTGTGAAGGGGGCATAAAGGATAGTCTCTTCATGTCTTACCTAGAGAAATCTAACAATGACTCTATATAGGAAAGTTGGTTGATAAATTATACATGATGTAAACTTAGGAAGTCTTAAAGATTATTTGGGTAATCTTGGAGAGGGTGTATGGGCGTTCTCTTCTTTAATTACTTAAGTGAGTCTTTTGATAACTTTGATAAGAAAAACGTCATATTATATATGTTATATGTTTTGGTGTATTGTAAGTGTATTTATGTCATTATACGTAGTCCCAAGGATAATTTAGGTGTTCTTAGAGAGGTTGTATGGGCGGTCTCTGTTTGTCTTACTCAAGTGAGTCTTAGGATAACTTTTAGTGAGAGGATTGTATGCTAAATGAGTTTACTGTGAATTTGAACTTACTTCACTGTAACATTGGCTTAGTTCACTGTAATGTTCCTTAAAAAGTGATAAAATGCTTATGTGATATCTTATGTGTTTTCTAAGGTGTTAAATGTTGTTCTTATACTTATACTATGACGTTTTATTAAAAAAAAGGATATTTCTATTAAATTTCAGTTATCATGATTTTATGTATTAAGCCATACATAGTACATGTGTTTGTACTAATTCCATACTTTTATCTATCTCTAAAGTGATTCATAGGTGAAGGTACTTTTGGGAGCAAAGCTTGGATTATAGAATTTTTCAAGCAAAGTTGAAGTATGTCCTTATTTGACTCGAGGGCATCATTATGTTACAGTTCTTTTATTAAAGCATTGTAGTAAGCTTAGTAGTACTATATTTTGATGTATAGGCCGTGTCCCAAATATTCTTGTGTCTAAGATTTTATGATATGAGACTTAGTATTTCATATGTTTTTTATATGAAAGAGATTTTGAAAAACTATTCGAATGTTGTGAAAAGTTTTAATTTTGCACTACTTTTCATATATGTATATGGAATGAATGATACGAAAGGTCTTGTACAAGACCTCCGAGAGGTCAAGTACGTCATACCACAACCTAAGAATGCCTTAAATTCTAGGGTATAGGTGCGGGTCATGACAAACGTGATATCAGAACATAGGTTATGAAATTTGTCTTAGGAATCAAAAAGTCTTATTAAGTCACGTCTAGTAGAATCCCGTTCATCGGTGTGACTCGCGACACACCTATTGGCGATAGGCCATAGGACGATAGAGTTTCCTATTTTTTTCTACTTCTATGTTGTGTTGTAGAGATTTAGAAGTTATGAGTGTTCTTTTCTTATGGTTTTCCTTGTGTTATAGGAGATGAATACGAGGAGGACACCGGCTACGAGATTTAAGGAGAATGATGTGAATGAGGAGATACCTTCTCATGTTGAACAAGTTGAGCAAGTTCTTCAAGGTTTTCAAGGGGAGGTGCTATAGATGCTCAAGTCCCTATTGTTGAAGGGGGTAATGATGTTCCGCTGGTTCACTCGGAAATAACTAATGGGGAGATTAGAGAGGCTTTACTTACTTTAGCCCGATCCTTGACTACCCATGTGAATAGGGGTATTGAGGCTAGAGTGAATGTTGTGTAGAGCATTATGACATATAGATTGAGAGATTTTGTGAGGATGAATCCTCCTATCTTTCTAGGCTATAAGGTGGGAGAAAATCTCCAATAGTTCCTAGATGGTGTTTATAAGGTGTTGAGTGCCATGGTGGTGACTTATAGGGAGAATGCGGAGTTAGCTTCATACCGATTGAGGGAGGTTTCTCAAGTGTGGTACACCCAATGGAAAGATAATAGGCCGGTTGAGTCGGGTCCTAAAGAGTGGGAAGAGTTTAAGGAGGCTTTCTTAGGAAAGTACTTTCCCCGTGAGAGGAGGGAGGTGAAGGTTGAGTTCATCAATCTCAATCAAGGTAATATGAGTGTAGAGGAGTACTCATTGAAATTCACCATGTTGTCTAGGTATGACCCATCATTAGTGTCTAATCCTAGGGATAAGATTAGTAGGTTTGTGGTCGAGGTCGCCGACCTAGTGAAAGAATAGTGTCGTATGTCTATGCTCCATGATCATATGAATTTGTCTAGACTCATGGTTTAATACTCTTTCAATTGAGAAGTCTGTCACATCCCGAGAGCATAACCTAAAAAATATGGCACTCTCTAAGTCAAACCGGCGTACTTGACCTCTCGGAGGTCTCATACAAGCCCTTTCGCATCATTCATCCAATAGACATATATGAAAAGTAGTGCGGAATTAAAAATTTTCACAAACATTCTAATAGTCTTTCAAAATATCTTTCATATAAAATCAAAGGAACTAAGACTCATGTCTTCAAAACTTAGAATCGAAATATACTTGTGACACAGCCCATACAATCAAAATATAATACGATATGTCTATTACAATACTTCAAGATAAAGAAACTCTAAAGATATCTATGCCCTCGAGTCAAGTGAGGACATAGTTCAACTTGCTTGAACGATCCTATAATCCAAGCTTCTCCTCCAATAGCACCTTCACCTATGAATCACTTTAGAGATAGATAAAAGCATGGAATTTGTAATAATACATGTACTAACTATGGCTTAATGCATAAAAATCATGATAACGGTCATTTAATGGAAATATGCTCTTTTTAATTAAAACATCATAGTATAATCATAAGAACAACATTTAACACCTTAGAAGCACAAAATATAACACTTAAACAATTTATCACATTTTAATGGCATTACACTGAACTAGGTCACTCTTACAGTGAATTACTTCATTGTTACAGTGAAGTTTCTCAACTTCACGTTGGATACTTTCTAGCATGCAATCTTTTTACTAAAATCTATCCTAAGACTCACTTAAGTAAGAAAAAGAGAGACCGACCATACACCCTCCCTAGGAACACCTAAATGATCCTTAAGACCACCTATAATGAGATCCTCCTACCAAACGTGATTCTAAGGTTCACTTGAGTTATTTGGAAGCGATCGCCCATAAAATCCCTTCACCCACACTCAAGGGATCCTTTAGATTACTTAGGATAAGATCATTCTCTCTTAATACAACAACATACATGTAATATGACGTTCTCATTTCCAAAGGTTATCAAGAGACTTAGTCAAGTAAATCAAGAAGATAATGTCCATACTTGACCTCTTCAAGATTACCTAAGTAATCCTTGAGACTACCTATGTTTTGATCATGTCTACTATATCAACAAACTTTCCTAACATAAGTCATTCTTAACACTTATCTAGGTAAGATATGCAGTTAGCATTCCTATGCCCCCTTCACACCTTAACTAGACAACTCTTAACTACTCTAGATAAGTACTTATTCATTTAACATGCTTTCTAACTTAAGTCATTACATTCATTAGTTCATGTAAGAGGCATTCATCACATAAATGACATTCAAGTAATGATCTTGGAGAAGACCTAGGGACTTCCACTAACATCTTCAAAGCCTATTGTGCAATGTCTAGATAGCGTCCCATACCACCACCTAAACATCATATAGCTTCTCCAATACTAGTAGGTATCCCATATAATGAGAATAGGCGATAACCGACATTGACCATGGTAGAAAAACATGGAATCCGTAGTTGTAACCTACTCCGATTAGGGTATTCTACTTGCCAATGGTAGAACTTGGACACATCCATGTAGGCACATGGTTAAGGAATATGAAGGGTTCAGTTTGTACTCTAGCCTCATTCTTAACTAGAGCTACTTCCCTTACCATACTCACTCGGTGCTAGCCTTTTTTCTCATAGAGTAATTTACATTAAAGGATCATACGAATGGGCTCCATATCTAGTTCATTACCCAATAATATTCACCCTACCAAAGAGGTCCTCTAGGGCTTCCTTACACTGGTAAAGAGGATAGCTTAATGACTTTCCTAAGGATGATATGATGTTGTTCAAGCCAACCAACCTTAAGTCCATCATTCATACAATAAGGATACCATTACGTCTTTCGACTTCAAGGGTCATAACCTTACCACTAGGTTTAATGTTTCACATAAAGGATCTTCTAAACATCATTCAAGGTATCATGTCATTCATACATAAAAGAGTAAGAGGCTTTAGCATCCTAACTCAAGACATCTCATATTCACATTCATACATGTATCAAGTAAGGGAAACAAGTCTACCACACAAGACACACCAAGACTTCACTTTGTCACATATAATATATCATTCTAGAAGCACATAGTAATAACCATTATAATCTTTAAGTCATCCTATGAACTACTATAACATATTCAATATAACCATTATAGACTCATATAGCAAAGTAGGAATGATCATACATAACCTCTAAGACAACACATAAGGACATAGTCATAGTCCAACATGATCACCTAATATAAATAGAAGAACACATACTTTCACATTACTCAAATGTAGACAGATATGACCATAATTCAGATAAATCAACTACACAAATCATCATAGTATGTCAAGTAGTTGCCGACAAGGCCCTGATAAACATAATACATAAAGTACTACATAGCACCGCCACCATAAGTCGACCATACCAATAACAATATAATTCAAGAGCTACATTTAATAAAATAAAGAGAATTAGGGCAGCGTACCACCAATCCATTCTCTCCACTTCAATCCTTAGCTAAATTATCCAATTCAATATCAATAGGCCCTTACCCATGACCATGATCATCAAATTAATACAAAAACCATAATACTCAATGAATCTAGGTCAATTCAATATATATTTATTAATCTAAGAGAGCCTATACATTAATTCAATACAATTATTACATCATTCAATAGCCCATGGAAAACCACACTAGAATTCATAAGTGTTAAGTCAATATCAAGTCAACCACAAAGTAGTCAAAAACTAAGGTTCATGGATTACATGGGTTCATAGGTTAATTACGCTAAAATAATCTAATTAACATCAATATAATCAATATATAATGATTCAAAACCTTTAATGCAAGAACCCATGGATAGATCATAAAATTGGACAAGTTCATCTTTAGAAAACTTTAGAAAACTCTTTGAATTTTGGGTTCCTTGATGAATAGAGTTTCAAGGATCAAAAACCGTACCTCAATGATGTTAAACCACGAAATTGATGACGAATCACCACTCAAATCTCCAATCCAATCTCTTACTTCAGTTTTGGCTTCAATGGAGTTGTAAAGAATTTCTTATAGATTTTGGGGTTTTTATTTGGATGAATGAATGCATCTAGGTATTTAGGACTTATATAACCACTTAAAATACATTAATTACCCCTAATTAACCACCCATATACTTTTTTGGACGTTAGGTGAATTTACCAATTCACCCTTGCAACTTACAGTGAAGCAGCGCAATTGTAGATCTCATCAACGACTGGCCATCGACGGACCGTTTGTCCAAAAATATACAGTCATGTCTGGCCTTCGTTTGGTTCAGAAGCTGGACATTGGAAGATTGACCTCCCTAGTCTAAGTATTTAACAACGACTTCCATCGACGGGGCATCGACTGGCCAACGAGCCGTCGTTTGCCTCAATCGATTAGGGCTGGTCTTGACAACCTTTGGCTCAAAGACGGGTCCTTCCTCAAGGACCCTTGGTTGGTCCTTGGGTACATTCACCCAAATATGATCGTAACGATTTTAGGACCTCTCATATCAATTTCATTCAAAACAAACAAGTAAAACTCGATCAAACATGCCAAGACACACAAGGTCGTTTCAAGGCAAACCTTTCGAACGTCATGGACATTCTTGGACGTTTGACCTCCAAACTTCATGAAACTCAACACGCTTCCTATAAACACTATAATAAATCATACACGGACATCATAATCTCATCAAACATACATAAACACATAAAAACACATAGGAGGCACATAGGAGGCACATAGGTGACTTAGTCATTGAACGTATTAGTCGTCCCTTGACGTTTGACTTCCAATACACCTAAACTCTTAGACAGTACCTCAATAGCACATTATAAAAAAAATTTAGGATCTTAGACTCTCATTACCACCATGTTAGGCTCTAGTTCACCTATGTCATCTTAGAGGTGTCACATTCTCCCCCACTTGGACAACATCACTCTCCGAACACTTCCAAGAGTAAAGATTCAGTTGACAACTCATAACCATACCACATGACACATTATACAACTCACAATCTAGGATAACAATCAATTTCACATAATCAAGAGAATCACAACACAACACGAAGTTAGAAACAAATCTACACCTCATCATGCCATTAGACTCACATTTTTCATTCGAAATAGCATGAAAACCTTTTACATTCATTATCATTCTCATATAAATAAATTCTATACATATTAGAACCACTTTAAGCCAAAGAATGATTTAGTCAATTTTTCAAAAATCTTACAGTAAGCTGTAAATTCTACAATGATCATGCTTCAAAAATCCAAAAACGTAACATTAAGGCAATTGATGATGGAAACATGCTAATATGAAATATTAAACCATATAAACACATTCTTCAACATAATCATAACTTCATAAAATGCACAATGTAAGAAATCAATGAAATTCAATTCCACAAGACTCCTAAACACAATGCACATGCAACATGCTACTATGATCCTCTAGATCCTCTACTAACCATACTCCCCCACATAGAAGGAACTAATAAAACAAAAGAGAATACTAGAAATTACCATCATCATCATCCAAAGTATTAGGAGGAACTTGTTTGGCCTTCCTTCCTCTTAGTCGAAAAAATAGGACAATCTCTCCTCTTATGTTCTTCCTTACCACAACTAAAGTAATTCCCGGAACCAACTAGACACTCCACATAGTGCCTCTTCCTAAAAGTGATAAAAGTAGGCTAACCACCTTGGGAACCACTACCACCCTCAAGCTTGACTCTAGGAACACTAGACCCCTCTTGCATTGAAGCCCTCTTCTTGAACCTAGGTTGGTTTTTCTCATTTGCCTTACCCCTCATCAAAATCCTTTCACTTCTTCTAAGTTTGGACTCTTCAACATCCTCCTTGCCTTTTCTAAGGTCAATGAACTCCCCAACCTTCACCTTCCTCCTCACATGGAGAAAGTACTTCCCTATGAAAGCCCTCTTGAACTCCTCCCACTCTATAGTTCACGATTCAACCGGCCTATTATCTTTCCATTGAGTGTATCACACTTGGCAAACCTCCCTGAATTGATACAAAGCAAACTCCACCATCTCCCTAGAGTCACCCCATGGTACTCAACACCTTGTACACACCTTCTAGGAACTCTTGAGGATTCTCTCCCACCTTAGAACAAAGAAAGATAGGAGGATTCATCCTCACAAAGTCTCCTAATCTAGAGGTCATGGTACACTTTAAAGCATCCACTCTAGGCTCCACACCCCTATTCGAATGAGTTATTATGACTCAGGCTAGTTCAAGTAGAGCCTCTCAAATATCCCCATTAGTCATATCCGGGGGAACCACCGGAACCTCATTCCCTTGAGAAACTTCCTCATACACTCCTTCCTCTTCCCACGTTCTAGCGGTCATCCTTCTAGAAGTCATCTCCTATAAACACAAGGAAAACCATAAGAAAAGAATGCTCATAACATTTTACTCTACGGCATGACATAGGAGTAGAAAAGAAGGGAAACTCTATCGTCCTATAGACTCTCGTTTATGGGTGTGTCATGACTCCCACAAATGAACAAGACTCTAATAGACGTGACTTGATGAGACTTTTTGAATTCTAAGACTACTTTCGTAACCAATGTTCTGATACCAAGTTTGTCACATCCCTAGAGCATACCCTAGAAGATATGATACTCTCTGAGTGCAACGGGCGTACCTGACCTGTCGGAAGTCTCATACAAGCCCTTTCGCATGATTCAGCGCATATATATATATATATATATATATATATATATATATATATATGAAAAGTAATTCGGAATTTAAACTTTTCACTGACATTCTAACAGTCTTTCAAAATATCGTTCATATAACATCAAAGGAACTAAGTCTCATGTCATCAAACCTTAGAGTCAAAATATACTTGGGACACGTCCCATACAATTCAAATATAATACTATATGTCTATTACAATACTTCAATATAAAGAAACCCTAAAGACATCTATGCCCTCGAGTCAAGTGAGGACATACTTCAACTTGCTTGACCGATCCTATAATCCAAGTTTCTCCTCCAATAGCACCTTGACCTATGAATCACTTTAGCGATAGATAAAAGCATGGAATTAGTACTGATACATGTACTAAGTATGGCTTAATGCATAAAAATCATAATAACGTACATTTAATGGAAATATGCTCTTTTTGATTAAAACATCATAGTATAAGCATAAGAACAACATTTAACACCTTAGAAACACATAATATAACACTTAAACAATTATCACATTTTAATGGCATTACTGTGAAGTAGGTTACTGTTACAATGAATTACTTCAATGTTACAGTGAAGTTTCTCAACTTCACATTGGACACTTTCTAGCATGCAATCTTCCCACTAAGCTCTATCATAAGACTCACTTAAGTAAGACAAAAAGAGACCGCCCATACAACCTCCCTAGGAACACCTAAATGATCCTTAAGACCACCTGTAATAAGATCCTACTACCAAAGGTCATTCTAAGGTTCACTTGAGTGAGTTGTGAAGCGACCGTCCATACAATCCCTTCACACACACTCAACGGATACTTTATATTACCTAGGATAAGATTATTCTCACTTAATACAACAAACATGTAATATGACTTTCTCCTTTCCAAAGGTTATCAAGAGACATACTCAAGTAAATAAAGAAGAGAATATCCATACTTGACCTCTTCCATATTACCTAAGTAATCCTTGAGACTACCTAATTTTGGATCATGTCTACTTAATCAACCAACTTTCCTAAATAGAGTCATTCTTAAGACTTATCTAGGTAAAATATGAAGTGACCATCCTATGCCCCCTTCACACCTTAACTAGACAACTCTTAACTACTCTGGATAAGTACTTATTAATTTAACATTCTTTCTAACTTAAGTCATTATATTCATTATTTCATTTAAGAGACATTTATAACATAAAAGGACATTCAAGTAATGGTCTTGGAGAAGACCTAGGGAGTTTCACTAACATCTTCAAAGCCTATTGTGCAATGTCTGAATAGCGTCTCATACAACCACCTAAACTTCATATAACTTCTCCAATACTATTACGTATCACATATGATGAGAATAGGCAATGACCGACATTGGCCATGGTAGAAAACATAGAATCCGGAGTTGTAACTGACTCCGATGAGCGTTTTATACTTGTCAATGGTAGAACTTGGACACATCTCATGTAGGCACATGGTGAAGGAATATGAAAGGTTTACTTTGTACTCTAGCCTCATTATTAACTAGAGCTACTTCCCTTACCATACTCTCTCGATGCTAGCCTTTGTTCTCATAGTGTAATTTACATTAAAGGATCATACGAAGGGGTTCCATATCTAGTTCATAACCCAATCACATTAACCCTACAAAAGAGGTCCCGTAGGACTGCCTTACAATGGCGAAGAGGATAGCTTAATGACTTTCCTAAGGATGATATGATGACGTTCTAGCCAACCAAACTTAAGTCCATCATTCTTACAAGAAGGATACCATTACAACTATGAACTTCAAGGGTCATAACCTTACCACTAGGTTTAAGGTTTCACATGAAGGACCTTCTTATCATCATTCAAGATCTCATGTAATTCATACATACAAGACTTAGAGGTTTTAACATCCTAACTCAAGACATCTCATATTCACATTCACACATGTATCAAATAAGGGACACAAGTCTACCACACAAGACACACCAAGACTTCACTTTATCACATATAACATATCGTTCTAGAAGCACATAGGAATAACAATTATCATGTTTAATTCATCCTATATACTACTATAACATCATCAATATAACCATCATAGACTCATATAGCCAAGTAGAAATAATCATACATCAACACTAAGACTACACACATAAAGACATAGTCATAGTCTAACATGATCACCTAATATCAATAGAAGAATACATACTTTCACATTACTCACATGTAGATATATATATGATCATACTTCACATAAATCAACTACACATATCATCATAGTATATCAAGTACTTGCCGATAAAGTCATGATTATCATAATACATTAATTAACGCCGACAAGGCCACATCATTCACATAACACCGCCACCATAAGTGGAACATACCAATCACAATATAATTCAAGAGCTACATTACATAAAATAAAGAGAATAAGGCCGGAGTACCACCAATACATTCTCTCCACTTCAATCCTTAGCTAAATCATCCAATTCAAAACAAATAGGCCCTTACCCATGGCCATGATCATCAATTCAATACAGAAACCATAATACTCAATGAATCTCGGTCAATTAAATTACATCATTCAATAGCCCATAGAAAACTACACTAGAATTCATAAGTGTTAAGTCAATATCAAGTCAACCACAAAGTTGTCAAAAACTAGGGTTCGTGTATTAAATTTTTCATAGGTTAATTATGTTAAAATAATCTAATTAAAATAATATAATCAATATATAATGATTCAAAACTTTTAATGCAAGAACCCATGGATAGATCATAAAATTGGACAAGCTCATCTTTAGAAAACTTTAGAAATCTCTTTGAATTTTAGGCTCCTTGATGAATAGAGTTTAAAGGATCAAAAATCATACCTCAATGATGTTAATCCACGAAATTGATGAAGAATACCACTCAAATATACTATCCAAGCTCTTCTTGAGTTATGACTTCAATGGAGTTCTAGAGAATTTCTTAGAGATTTTGGGGTTTTGATTTGGAAGAATGAATTAATCTAGATATTTAGGACTTATATAACCACTTAAAATACCTAAATAACCCCTAAGTTACCGCCCAAACTCTTATTTGGACGTTCGGTGATTTACCAATTCACCCTTTCAACTTAAAGTGAAGCAACACAGTTGCAGACCTCACCAACGATTGGCCATCGACGTTCTGTTTGTCCACAAACGGACCATCTTGTCTGGCCTTCGTTTGGTTCAGAATTTGTACATTGGGAGATTGAGCTCCCTAGGCTATGTATTAACCAACGACTCCTATCGACGGGGCTTCGACTTGCCAACGAGCCGTCGTTTGCCTCAGTCGATTGGGGCTGGTCTTGACAGCCTTTGGCTCAAAGATGGGTCCTTCCTCAAGGACCCTTGGTTGGTACTTGGGGACTTTCACCCAAACGTTTCCAACCCAAATATGATCGTATACGAGTTTAGGACCTCCCATATCGATTTCATCCAAACAAACATGTAAAACTCGACCAAACATGGCAAGACACACATAGTTGTTTCAAGGCAAACCTTTCGAACACCATGGACGTTCTTGGACGTTTGATACTCTCAAATTTACTTCTCTAAAAGAAGTATAAGCGGTAGTATAAAGTAAAGAACCCAACAATGAAGTTGAGGTCGATCCCACGAGGAAAACGATTTAGACTTAATTTTAACCTACTATTACTTTTATTTAGTCAAGTCCTTTCCGAAAACAAATAACAAAAAGGGGGCTTTGAATAACAAATGTAATTAGCTAATACTACGTAAACAAGTGACACGTTCAAAGATTTGATTTTTATCAAGTAATGAAAGTAACTAGGGCTTAAGTGTTCCCCATAGGTTCATAACTCGGTAATTCTAGCTATAACAATCATTTCCTAATATCTTGCATGCAAAGTGGTAAGTTATATATCCCTAATTCCTTGGTCCGGCAACTAGGAAATTTCACTCCGCACCTTGGTCCGTCTACGTGTGTATGCTTTACTAAACCTTACCTTTACCTCATATTAAGCATCATAATCGATATTTGGCTTAGTTGTTACTTCGCACCAACCAACACTAGCTTATTAGATAGTATATACTAAATCTACGTTGATAATTCTTTTCTTATTATCTACCTCCTTGGTCCGGCAAGTATCAATAAGGCGTGTTCTAACGTTGGCCACCGTTAAAAAGACTTCTAAATGAAAGAATTATCAATACATGCAAGACATTATTCGAGAATTGTTATTTTAGTTAGATTTTACCTTGTTATTTACCCATGGTTCCCACAACCCTAGTTATGGAGTTTAGTTACCCATGTTAATAATCACACAATTCATATTAATTAGATAAGAATTCATGCACTTACTTTGATGAGATTGAAGATAATCCAGAAAATTACTTGAATTAATCAATCATTTGCAACAAACGATTCTGGAAAATAGAGTAATTTCTAAAAACCCAAAATTCAATACTTAGAACAATAAAACTAAAAAATATCTAAATGTCTAACCCTAAAAATGAGGTGTTTTCAAGTATTTATAATAATAGAATCCTAACAAAACAGGGAAATCTATTTAAGAAAAATCTGTCCAAAAAAATGCGTCTGAGTCGAAGACTGGAACGATGTACCGTCGAGGGCACGACGGACCGTCGAGGACCTCTGTCGTTCCACACTTAGAATCTTTTAAAGATGGGTACTGGGGCTACTTTCTGTTGACGTTGACAGATGTGCAGGACGGTCCGTCGTAGCGATGACGGACAGTCGTGAGCCTCCGTAGCCCCACACTTAGTTAGAATTCCCCAACTTCTTTTCTCAGCCTTCTTTTTCTTACGACGGTGGCAACCTACGGACCGTTGAGGTCACGATGGACCGTCGATGGTTCCGTAGGTTTCCAACTCTGCAACTTTCAGCACAAAACTCTCACGTTCTCCTTCTGGACAAATTTCCTGAGAACAAAGAGAAAATAACATTAAAACCAATACAAAAAGGCCTTAGACACACACTAAACTTAAGGAAAAAGCATTGAAAGTACCGTATAGCCACGGTACATCAACACCCTCAACTTAAATTCATTGTTTGTCCTCAAGCGACGCACTATGACTCACCACAAAATCTTTGTACAAGAGTATCCTTATTTTAGCTTTTTGCAATCATCTGGCTATCAATACCGATTATTTTCAAATTGAGTTATACATGCTATCACTATTAGGCTTGATAATGTGGATCAGACCATGACACAGACTAACCACACACAGACACCTATCGTTGTTAATCTCTCACCAAGGTACTAATTTTCCGGTATTGTAACTAATGTCCTCACTTCAAAACAACATCCTCATTTTTCACACAATGATTTTAGTTTGAGTATACGGATTATTTTTCAACAAGATCCTCATTTCTCACACAATGATTTTAGTTTGAGTATAAGGATTATTTTTCAACACTCGCTCTCAGAACAACTTCGCATCTCATTTATACTTATTGCCATAGGCTTGCCTTTATTTTCACTGCTTTAAGTTCACCATAATAGCCTCTAGGATCACAATAGGACTTTCTTAGCTTGTAACTTAGGCTCGGGGTAAGGTTGGATACATTTAGATGTATTTTTAGTGACTTATTGCCCTCCTTGACATAACGACTAAGCGTCCTACCTTTTCATCATTTTATTCCGCCGTATTTCTTAATTTTCTTGCATTCTTTCACCTTGCCAGTCTCCCTTCTTTCTCCTTTTGTGTAAGTGACTCTTTTCCTTTTTCTTTTTTTCTTTTGTTACTTGTATTTTCATGTTTTCAAATTTTTCACTTTTCTTTCAACTTTTTATTGAGTCACTTTTCTTTTGTTCTTTCTCTCTCTTTATTCTTTCAACCCCACTTTCCATGGCATTCCTCATAATAGCCACCCTCAACTCATGGCTTTGACATGAGTCAAGGTACACAATACCCAAAGTTGGGTCAGGGCCGCGACAAGGTTTTTTGCTTCATTAGCCACCCTCAACTTATGCTTTTGGCATAAGCTGAGGTGCACATGTCCAAGGAGGGACCAGGGCCAACACATTGTTCCCAAAAGATCAGTTGGGTTGAAAAAGAAAGGTCTATTTTAAGCTCAAATCGTTTGGATCTAAAAGGGATTAATTTCATTCGGTTTTATTTTATTTAGGCTAAAGATTGACTATATTGAACAAGGGCCTATGATCCTTTCCTAATTGTCTATTCCGGCTTACTTTTAGCAGGACCAACCAGGTAAGTTCTAGCTCAGTACCAATGGTGGAATATTCAAATTTCCTCACACTCACTTGACATTTCATTACTCTACCAGATTTTCAGGCACCTAGTTTGAGTCTTAGATTTAGGGTCACGCAGTAGTGTATCTCTCTGTCATGCTTAGAGCCATACATTTATCAGTTACTATTCCTAGTCATGCATCATGTTCGTTAAAATTGGGAAATCATTTTTGTTTAGCCATCATGCTTCAGAGTCCATTTCTATACTATATACAAAATATACCAACATGCCGGTTCAACAATAAAGTAATCAGTTTCTTGGGGGAAAAGAACAAAGGCAAGAAAACCGCAAGAAAGGATCGTGAGTTGGGCTAATCAGACTTCACCCTAGCACTCACTTTCCATTGACCCCACTCCCAACAAAAAAGACATGCAATTGTCCCCAATGCATAAAAGTATATAAAATAGAGTGGTAGGTGAAGCTATCCTGAGGCGCAAAGTGCCGTTGATCAACAAGTTGGCGGGTCCAGTTCCTTGGAACCCACTCCCTATGTATTATGGACACCATCAGTAGTATCCTCAGCAATGACAGCACCATCATTAGTGCTCCTCTCAGCCTCTGCAACTCTGGAACTAGACGCTCCAGCAGCCACCTCCATAACCCTCAACTGGCGGGCCTCCTCATCAATAAGCGAGGCTCTCCTCGCAGCCTCCAACTCATGGCGCTCCTTCTTCCGAGCCCGGGACTCATTCTCATCTCTAGTCCAGTGCCTCTTGGCACGCTCTCGTGGTGGAGGTGGTGGCACATCAGTAGTGGCGAACAAAGCAGCCATCACCGTGTCCTCAGTAGGCTATTCAGAAGGGGCCTCACACTCCGGCACCCGAGCCTCTAGTATCATATCTAAGTCGGCTCGCAGACTCGCCACAGCAGCCTAGAGGGACGTCACATCCACAGTAGGGGCTGGTCAGGCAAGAATCCATAGCTCAAAAGTGTCCAAGCGCTGGTGGACCTCCATAATCTTCCGCTCAGTGTGCTGGGCCATCTTTCTCTCTAAACGCTCCTCTGCCTCTACAATAGACTTCTGCATCCAAGGCTGGATGTGGTGCAGAAGAGTTGCCATTTGGGCCTCAAGTTTCTGGACCCTAGCAAGTGGGAACAGAGTAGACTGTGGAGTCGATCGGGAGGAGCTAGAAGCGGTGCTACCACCCAGGATAGACTCGACCGGAGTAGTGTCGGTGGGCTTAGAAGTAGCCGGGTTAGACGCTTGGTCTTGCTCAACTGTTGCCGCTAGGGTCTCACCAAGCGGCTGCACCTCCGGATGGGTCCCTCTGTGGGGAGCCAACTCATTGGCCTCATCCCGAATGAGGCCGATATCAACTGTGCCCGGTGGGGTCTTGAGCAATCAATGTGCCACACGGGCACTCCTGCTAACCTGCACAAAGCAAAAAACATGCACGGGAAGGGGTTAGTAGTAGTGGCCTTGAAGTCCCTCTCGTGCATCACCGCCTGTAGTAGCTATTCAAAGTCCAACTCGAACCCCGCAATCATCGCCGCCATCAGTACCGCATGATCCCAAGTGACAATGTTGTCAGCTGCAGTGGGGGAAAGGCAGTGTCAGACTAGTAACCACAAAAACTTGGCTGGGAAGGTGAGGTTAGCATTCGTGATACTTCCCTTGGGCTCCATCACCCAATCGACAGCCTCAACATCAACAGAAAGGTACTGTGCAATCCACCGCTTGGTGGTCTCTCACAATACTAGCTCACGCTGGAACCGGCCATCTTTAATCAACTTCCATCGATATTCAAACTCGACGGTGAGAGGTGTCCGGGTGGCATTAACATCCGCACCATAGAGAAACCTGCGGATGGCCGGCAAGGAAATGTCAACCCGCTTGCCACGGACTCGGACATAATCCAAAGGAGCATGGTTGGCGAGGGATGCCCGCCTTTCTAGCTGACATCGGAGGGTCGCCACATAGGAGGCGTAGAACTCTCGGACCATCTCCTCACTGTAGTGGCCTACATCCCGAGCCGTCCACTCCAGCCGATGTCTGGTGAACAACTCATGTATGGCTAGCATGGTGGAAAGGCTACCCGTGAGAACCCGCCGCTCAAGTGTCAGTGTCCGTGTCATGACCCCCTTGTCATTCGGCATCTTGGCGTCTGTGTATACTTGATACTGCCCCTCAACACACCACCGGTTGGGCTGATCAGCAATAGGAGCGGGGAAGCCAGTCTGGGGTGCTGGAGTAGAGTCAACACTATCAGCCTCATCAGCCGAGGCAGAAGAAGAAGTCTCCACAGATCCGTAGAACTCCTCAGAACCGGAAGCTTCCTCAGAACCGGATGCCTCCACAAAGCCAGACGCTCCCTCTGAATGGGTAGCCGACCCAGAAGGTGTGCCAGTAAGTATGCGGTCCTCGTCAGACTGAGAGGCAGTGACTACTCCGGGTGCCACCCTCGTGTGAGTGGCTCCGGTGGGGCGGGCAGCAGGTGTAGCAGTCCGGGTGCCTGGTGGCACGTACTCTGGGTTACGCTCATCATCTAAGCCTATGACCAATCGGTTGGACGGGGCGACGGACTTGGAACGCCCTCGTGAATAGAAACGGTCGTGTTTTGGAGCCATGTGTACCTGCAAAGAGAAGTAGTTAGTACCAGTGGAAGCAGTAAAAAAAGTAGACAAGAAATGGCAGTAAAGCAGTATAGAGTGCAGGAAGGACCCATCGATCATCCGTCATGGGGGTCCGTCGAGGGACACTTGGTAAAGTTTTTCAAAACATCAAGAACAATAGGTTCTGACAGAGACGTCAGACATGCAGGATGCACCGCCGAAGGTACGACAGTCCGTCGTAAGGGTCCATCGATGGACACTTAGATTATTTTTATAAACCATCAGAAACAAATGTTCAGATAGAGACGAAGGACATGCAGGACGGACCGTCGAAGGTACGACGATCCGTCGTAAGGGTCCATCGATGGACACTTAGATTATTTTTATAAACAGTTAGAAATCAAGGTTTTGACAGAGACGACAGACATGAAGGACGGACCGTCGAAGGGACGACGATCCGTGGTAAGGGTCCATCGATGGACACTTAGAATAAGTTTTAAAATCTTCAAAAAATAATGTTCTGACAGTGTCGACAGTTGTGCAGGACGGACGGTCGAATGAACGATGGTCCGTCATAAGTGTCTGTCGGTTTACACTTAGGGAAACCAAGGAGGTGGGCTTGACGGACCCCAACGACGGTCCATCGCGGAGTCAACGGTCCGTCGACGGGGTCTCATACTAACATTCAGGGACCTGGTTTTGCAGCCACATTGGTTCCCTATGTACTATTTTTTTGGTAGCCTAAGAGTACCAAACATATACCCACATCCCATCATCCCTAGGGCAAGACTTTTATCGAGTTTGAGCATTCAATTTTCTACAGTTTTGCAACCCTAGGTCAGAAACAGAATCAGGAAATACACGCCATTTGTAACAAAATAACCCCATTCCTTTACAATAGTCGTAATCTACGGGAACTTAGCACTATGGGGGAGAGTTGTAGCATGCCATGAGGGTCCAAAATTGGAGACCCATTCAATAAAATGGCAAGTTTAATCAGAAACCAAACAACAATATACGCTAGTTAATTGACATATTAGAAGAACATACCTAATAATTGTAGTAGAGGAGAAAGAAGTAATGCATAGGTAGTTGATCAGCAACTCAAAAACCACGAACATCGACTGCCAAAGGACTGAAGAAACTTGGAGAATTTGGAAGAGAAAGGGATTGTGGGATATGGGGAAAGTGATGGTGATCAGAAGATAGGAGAGGGAATAACAGTTAATGGTGAGGAAGTGGGAGGAAATGCTGGGAAATGGGGAAAGAAATGGTTTATGAGGGTTAAATGAAGAGGTGGGAAGTTTAAAAGTTTAAAACTTTTAATATTCAGACGGATGGGTCGGGTCGGGTTGTGGGTGAAAGATTCAACAATTCCCCGTTGACGGACCGTAACAAGTGCAACGGTTCGTCATGGGTGTCCGTCGAGGGTTCCCTAACATGGAAAAATTTGAATGACATAACTGGGCATGACGAATCCCAACGACGGTCCGTCGATGGTTCCGTCGATGGGTGCAGCAGACCAATTTTCTGCAGATTTCTGGTGATTTGATACCTGCACATTGAACACCCATTAAGCTACTCTTTTTATTTTTTTATTTTCCAGGACACTTTTCGACACGGACCCTAATCTATGATCTAGCCAACACTACTAACGAAAAATAATAGAGCAGTCAGACGGAACATTTTATAAATAAACGCAAGAATAATGCAACTATTCCTAGAAAGTAATGAAAAACCTATAGTTGGCTAGAGGATACATATTGGGTTGCTACCCAATCAGCGCTTGATTTAACGTCACGGCACGACGGAGGACTCTTGATTACTCAGACTTTATCAAGATGGTATTCCTCTATCACTTCATTCGCCGATTCAACATGCCCCAAATAGATTTTGATACGCTGTCCGTTCACCTTAAACCGCACACCCTCCTTGTTCTCCAACTCAACTGCACCTTGAGGGAATAGTTGGGTGATCAAGTAGGGACCAGTCCATTTGGACTTGAGTTTGCCCGGAAACAAGCGCAACCTAGAATTGAATAAAAGCACCCAATCCCCAACCAAAAAATTGCGCTTCTCAATCTTATGGTCATGGTACTTCTTCATTTATTCTTTGTAGAGGGCTGAACTTTCATATGCCTTCAAGCGAAATTCGTCAAGCTCATTCATCATG
The DNA here is from genome assembly GCA_022817965.1 of Solanum lycopersicoides. Lineage (NCBI taxonomy): Eukaryota > Viridiplantae > Streptophyta > Magnoliopsida > Solanales > Solanaceae > Solanum > Solanum lycopersicoides. The sequence goes on from JAJJBR010002753.1 coordinate 8,847,359, forward strand.
TTTAACCTCTGTTCCTCAGCCTCATTCCAATCCATTTTCAACTTCTTCATTGCCCACATGGCTTTATGTTCCAATTCAACCGGTAAGTGACAAGCCTTCCCAGATACAAATTTGTATGGGGACATACCAATGGGAGTCTTGTAAGTTGTCCGGTAGGCCCAAAGAGCATCATCAAGCCTCCTCGACCAATTCGTTCTACTAGCATTCACCGTTTTCGACAGAATCTATTTAATCTCCCTGTTTGACACCTCAACTTGCCCACTAGTTTGGGGATGGTACGGAGTGGCCATATTATGGCGAAACCCATACTTTTCCAGTAATACCTTAAATAATTTGTTGCAAGTGCTATAGCCTCCACCCATTTAGACACAGAGTAGACTGCCACAAGAATGTACTTCATCCCATGAGAACTCACAAAAGGTCCCATAAAGTCAATGCCCCACACATAAAATAATTCAATCACAAGGATGGGATTTAAAGGGAGCTCTTGCTTCCTCGAAATGCCACCATCTCTTTGGCATCTATTACATGCCTTGGCGAACTCATGAGAATCTTGGTGGATAGTTGGCCAATAGTAGCCACATTGCAAGATTTTGTAGGCTGTCCTGATACCACTATGATGCACACCTATAGGCAAAGAATGGCACGCCTCCAATACACTCAACACCTCAACTTTCGGCACACAACGCCAAATAAGCCCATCGGTACAACTCTTATATAAGTATGGTTCATCCCAAAAGAACTTTTTCACATCATGCATGAACTTTTTCCTTTGATGAAAGTACAAGTCAGGTGGGACGATATCACTAGCGAGATAATTTGCAAAATCTGTGAACCATGGGATCAAGTCTTGGGAGGCGGCCAATACATGCTCATAAGGGAAAATATCATCAATTTAGCCTTTTCACCCAACTTCCTCATTAATTCATCTTCTAATCGGGACAAGTGATCAGCAACTTGATTTTCGGTCCCTTTTCTATCTTTCACCTCAAAGTCAAATTCTTGCAATAGTAATACCAAACGCATCAACCTCGATTTTGCATCCTTCTTTGCCATCAAATATCTCAAAGCAGAATGATCAGTATGCACTATAACTCTAGTGCCAAGCAAATTGGAGCGAAATTTCTCGAAAGCAAAGACTAATGTAAGGAGTTCTTGCTCAGTCACGGTGTAGTTCTTTTGGGCTTCATTAAGGGCTTTACTAGCATAGTAAATAGGGTAAAGGATTTTATCACTTCGTTACCCCAAAACCACACCAAGAGTAACTCCTCTCGCATCACATATCACCTCAAATGATTTGCTCCAATCCAGCGAAATGATGATAGGTGCAGACACCAACTTTTCCTTTAGCTCACCAAATGCCTTAAGACAAGATTCATCAAAATAAAACTTACACTCTTTCTCAAGCAACTTGCACAAGGGATGTGCAATCATTGAAAAATCCTTGATAAACTTCCGGTAAAAGCCTGCGTGCCCTAGAAAGCTTCTCACACCTTTTACAGAGATGGGTGTAGGAAGTCTCTCTATCACCTCGACTTTAGCTCGATCAACCTCTATACCCTTCTCTGAAATACGATGGCCCAATACAATACCTTCTTTCACCATGAAGTGACACCTTCTCTTCACCATGAAGTGACATTTTTCCCAATTAAGCACAAGGTTGCAGTCTTCACACCTCTTAAGAACCTCGGACAAATTACTCAAAAACCGCTCAAAGGAGTCACCAACCACAGAAAAATCATCCATAAACACCTCAATAGTGTCCTCCACCATATCGGAGAATATTGACAAAATACATCTCTAATACATGGCCGGTGCATTACATAACCCAAACGGCATTCTCTTGAACGCGAAGGTCCCATATGTACAAGTAAAGGTGGTTTTCTCTTAATACTCCAGTGCAATAGAAATCTGATTATAACCCGAATAACCATCAAGAAAACAGTACCACCCCTTTCCTGCAAGTCTCTCCAACATCTGATCCATGAAGGGCATAGGAAAATGGTCCTTCTCGGTCCATGCATTTAATTTCCCATAATCCATACATACCCTCCATCCAATCACCGGTCTCATCGGAACAAGCTCATTTTTCTCATTGGGAACCACAGTCATTCCCCATTTCTTAGGTACACACTGAACAGGGCATACCCAAGTACTATCCGCGATTGGATATATCACTCCAGCATCAAACCACTTAATGATTTATTTATTCACCACCTCTTGCATAGGTGGATTTAAACGTCTCTGGTGCTCAATACTTGGTTTTTCATTGGGCATGAGTTGGATTTTATGCAAACATATACCGGGAGGGATCCTAATAATATCCGCAATAGTCTACCCAATAGCTTTTTAACTTTTTTAACAATGTCACCAAACTCTCAACTTGATGCACATTAAGATCTGATGCAATAATTACCGGCAAAGTGTCACCTTTTCCCAAGAATACATACCTCAGATGAGGTGGTAGAGCCTTAAGCTCTAATTTCGGAGCCTCCTCTATAAATGGTTTTGCGGGTGGAGATTCGCGATGCTTCATATCTAATTCAAATTTCTTTGGTTTAAATCGAACATCACCTCGATCAAGTGCCGCGACCCATGACCCATAAACTTCAATGCAATCACTATCAAAATTCATGATCACTGTCGCTAGTGCTTCTACACCCAGACGTTCTTCTATTTGTACCTCAGATGACTTTTCAACTATGTAAGATATGGCAGATACTGCCTGTAGTTCACCACTCTGCCTCATGGACCTACAAAATGTTAAAAGTCACTTCTTCATTGTTCAACCAAAATTTCATTTGCCCTTTTTCCATATCAACCAAGCCTCTACCTGTAGCAAGGAATCGCCTCCCAAGAATAATAGGCACCTCAAAATCGACCTCACAATCAAGAATCACAAAATTGGCCGAAAATATGAATGACTCCAACTTTACTAACACATCATGGAATATCCCAATAGGCCTCTTCACCGTTCGATCGGCCATAAGTAGTCGCATCGCAGTGTGCTTTGGGTCACCCAAACCCAACTTCTTGTAAATAGAGAGAGGCATGAGATTTATGCTTGCCCCAAGATCACATAATGCTTTCGCAAAGTGTAATAACCCGATTGTACAAGGAATAGTGAAGGCACCCAGATCTTCCTTCTTTTGCACTAGAGACCTTGTAGCAATAGCACTACAATGGTGCATTCTATTATCATCCTCAAAGCTGACCGATCTTTTCTTTGTAACGATATCTTTCATGAACTTGGCATAACCAGTCATTTGTTCTAGAGCTTCTATCAAAGGGACATTGATGGAAAGTTGTTTCAACATTGATAAAACCGGTATTTACCATCCTCGGTCTTTTTCACTAACCTTTGTGGGAATGGAGGTGGTGGTCTAGGCATGGGGTCACCTTTTGGGTACCTCAGCTTCTTTCCCGTTGTCTCCTAACTCACCACTAACCTCCACTACCTATCATCATCTCTTATCCTTTTCTACACCAGACGGCATCGGTGGGTCAATGGTTTGCTTACCACCTCGAGTTGTGACTGCCATACAATGTCCATTATTTTTCGGATTTGGACAGTGTTGCTAGGAAGAGTGCCCGGTTGGCGTGGGTTCACAGTCGAAGACAATTGGGCCAGTTGCAACTCAAGATGCTTGATCGAGATTGCATGTGTATCAACTTTCTGTCCAATACTCGCTAAGTCACTCCTCAACTCTTAGTGTGCTCATCACTAGCATCGAACCTCCTCATCATTTTCTGCAACATATCCTCAACTCGCCATACTACCTCCACCATCCCTAGGAGTAACTTCACGATTTTGAGGTGGAACATAGGGCCCACTCCTATCATTTTTGTTACCATAGTTACCCGGTTGAAGTTGTTGTCGCGGTTGTAATTCCATCTCGGACATAATGACCCTCTCGGTTGTAATTACCATAGTTCCGACCTTGGTTTCCTTGACCTTGGTGCCAATTCTCCTGATTGGAGCTTTGAGAGTTTGGTCGGAAACCCCGTCTGCTCAGCTACCGCATAAGAGTCCTCCTCATAGTAATACTCATCAGTCGGCGGTGATGGTTTAGACAAGTATTCACCGCATTTACCTTTTTGCACCCCAGTGACATGTTTCAACACCAACCCAAGCTCAGTTCTCATTTGAGCCATCTCTTCACGAATCTCGTCTGTGGCTGGGTGTGCGGACTGTACTGCAAAATGTTTCTCCCAGTATCTGACTTCTAGTACTCCATGCTTTATTATTTGGGAGATTTTCTCCAACTTCTCAGCGATCTCAGAATAAGGACACTCCCCATAAGAACCACCCGCTATCGTATCCAATACTGCTTTATTATTATCATCTTGTCCCGATAGAAGTATCTTTCAGCGACTCATCATGATGCGGTGATTGGGACACTTCTCAAGAACGAAGTGAATTGTCCCAAGAACTATTTCCCGGTAGTGCCACAAAGTTTCACCCTATCTTTGTGGTTTAGCTTCTTAGACACGGGTAGTAACGTGCTAAGAATACATCCCTCAATTGATTCCAAGTGTAGATTGAGTTATAGGGAGTTCTGTAAACCATATAGCAGCCTCTCCCGTCAGTGAGAGAGGAAACACTCTCAACCCAATTATCCATATTCAAATCAGGCCTCCCTACATAACTCTTACACACCGACCTCACTTTGGCGATGTGAGCATATGGATCCTCAGAAGGTAGCCCCAAAACAAACCTCTAGCGGTGAGCATTGCATCAGACTACTAGTTACCACGAAAGTATGCCATGTGGTAGGGGAGGTAAGACAAGTGGCCCGTCAGAGTCGGTAATGTTATCATATCCCCTATAATACTCTTGAGGGCGTGGAGGCGGGAGGTTGCCTCCGTATTTCATCTTTCCCAGATTTTCTGGTAATAACTGACCATGAGCATCAACAGGAGGTGGAATGTCCGGTTGTGATCATCATCGCGAATACCCAAATTTCGATTCATCCTACGTAGTGTACGCTCCGTTCGAGGTCGGTGGAAGTATGGGTTCTCCTCGACTCCGCGTACTTGGCATACACGGAAGTTAGATATGCAAGAGACAAAAACAACAAGAAAAAGTAAAATTAGGAAAATATTGACTAAACTTTGGTAATAAGCTTAAAGTTAATCTAAAAGCCACTTTCCCCGGCAGCGGTGCCAAAATTTTATACGCTCAAATTTACTTCTCAAAAAGAAGTATAAGCGGTCATATCAAGTAAAGAACCCGACTATGAGGTTGAGGTCGATCCCACGAGGAAATGATTTAGACTTAAATTTAACCTACTATTACTTTTATTTAGTCAACTCCTTTCCGAAAACAAATAACAAAAAAGGGGTTTTGAATAACAAATGTAATTAGCTAATTTCTACATAAACAAGTGACACGTTCAAAGATTTGATTTTTATCAAGTAATGAAAGTAACTAGGGCTTAAGTGTTCCCCATAGGTTCATAACTTGGTAATTCTAGCTATAACAATCCTTTCCTAATATCTTGCATGTAAAGTGGTAAGATATGTATCCCTAATACCTTGGTACGGCAACTAGGAAATTTTACTCGGCACCTTGGTCCGGCTACGTGTGTATGCTTTACTAAACCTTACCTTTACCTCATATTAAGCATCATAATCGATATTTGGCTTAGTTGTTACTTCGCACCAACCAACACTAGCTTATTAGATAGTATATACTAAATCTACGTTGATAATTCTTTTCTTATTATCTACCTCCTTGGTCCGGCAAGTAGCAATAAGGCGAGTTCTAACGTTGGCCACCGTTAAAAAGACTTCTAAACAAAAGAATTATCAATACATGCAAGACATTATTCGAGAATTGTTATTTTAGTTAGATTTTACCTTGTTATTTACCTATGGTTCCCACAACCCTAGTTATGGAGTTTAGTTACCCATGTTAATAATCACACAATTCATATTATTAGATAAGAATTCATGCACTTACTCTGATGAGATTGAAGATAATCCAGAAAATTACTTGAATTAATCAAACACCTGCAACAAACTATTCCGGAAAATAGTGTAATTTCCAAAATCCCAAAATTCAATATTTAGAACAATAAAACTAAAAAATATCCAAAAGTCTAACCACAAAAACGAGGTGTTTTCAAGTATTTATAATACTAGTATCCTAACAAAAGAGGGAAATCTATTTGAGGAAAATCTTTCCAAAAAACACGTCTGAGTCGACGACTGGAACGACGGACCGTCGAGGGCACGATGGACCGTCGAGGCCCTCCGTCGTTCCACACTTAAAATCTTCTGAAGATGGGTACTGGGCTATTTTCTGTTGATGTTGACGGATGTGCAGTACGGTCCATCATGGCTATGACGGACCATCTGACCATCTGTAGCCCCACACTTGGTCAGAATTCCCCAACTTCTTTTCTCAACCTTCTTTTTCTTACGACAGTGGCCACCTACGGACCATCGATGGTTCCGTAGGTTGCAAACTCTGCAACTTTCAGCACAAAACTGTCACATTCTCCTTGTAGACAGATATCCTGAGAACAAAAAAAAATACATTAAAACCAATACAAAAAGGCCTTAGACACATACTAAACTTAAGGAAAAAGCATTAAAAGTGTCGTATAGCCACGGTACATCAATGTTTGACCTCCAAACTTCATGAAGAACAACACACTTCCTATATAAACTATAATAACTCATACAAGGACCTCATAAGCTCATGAAACATATATGAACACATAAAAACACAAATAAGGAACATAGGTGACTTAGTCGTCGAGTGTCTTAGTCGATCCTTGACGTTTGACTTTTAATACACCTAAACTCTTACACACTTCCTCAATACCACATTATAAACCATTTTAGGATCTCAGACCCTCATTACCACCATGTTAGACTCTAGTTCTTAGAGGAGTCACAGAGTCTAAGCTTGGCAGGATTGCTAGAAAATTGAAGAGGAGTGGGCAAAGTCAAAAAAGCCATCCTAGGTTCAAGAAGAAGGTTTAGAGTCAAGATGAATTGAGGGGTACTAAGGTGAAACTTGAGAAGAGTAGTGGCTCTCAAGGTGACAAGCCTACATGTGTTACTTGTGGGAAGAGGCACTATGGGCAATGCCTAATGGGTACCGGGAGTTGCCTTGGATATGGTAAATATTGAAACAAAGTGAGGGATTGTCCTACTATATCTTCTAGAGGAAGAAAGTTTAAACAAGTTCCTCCAAGTGTTCCGGGTGGTGATGCTCCAAAGAATAATCGCTTCTGTGCACTCCAGACTAGAGGATCAAAGCCAGATGATGATGATGATGATGGTAAGTCCTTTATTTATCTCTTTAGTGTTATGAATTCCATCTAAGTGGGGGAGTATGGTTAGTAGAGAAGCTAGATTACCATAGTAGCATGTTGCATGTTGCATTGTGTTTAGGAGTCTTGTTGGAATTGAATTTCATTGATTCCTTGCATTGTGCATTTTATGAAGCTATGATTATGTTGTAAAATGTGTTTATATGGTTTTATCTTGCATATTAGCATTTTTCCATCATCAATTGCCTAAAAGTTGCATTTTTGAAATTTTGAAGCATGTTCACTGAAATGCGTGGCAGCTTACTCTGAAATTTTTGCAAAATTGACTAAATTGTTCTTTGGTTGAAAATTGTTGTAACATGTATAGAAATAATTTATATGAGTATGATAAATAATGTAAAAGGAGTTCTTGCTATTTAGAATGAACAATGTGGGTCTTATAGCATGATTAGTCGTAGATTTGGTTCTAGCTTCTTGTTGTGTTTTGACTATCTTCATTATGTGAAATTGATGTTTCTCCTAGTTTGTGTATTGTATAATGTGTTTTGTGGTATGTTTATGATAGTTTAACTGAATATATACTCTTGGAGGTGTTTGGAGAGTGGCAAGTGTCATTCGAGGACGAATGTTGTTCAAGTGGGGGAGAATGTGACACCTCTAAAATGACTTAAGTGAAACTAGCGTCTAACATGCTTGTAATGAGGGAATAAGGTCCTAAAATGGTTGAAAATGTGGTAATTAGGCAGTTTTTAAAGATTTAGGTGAATTGGATGTCAAACGTCAAGGGACGACCAAGACGTTCCACAACTAGTCACCTATGTGCCTCATGTGTTTTCATGTTCTTATATGTGTGCATCATTATCTTATGAGGTACTTATATGAGTAATAATAGTTTTTATAGGTAATGTGTCAAGTTTCATGTAGTGTGGAAATCAAACGTCCAAGAACGTCCATGACGTTCGAAAGATTAGCTTTGAAACGACCTTATGTGTCTTGGCATGTTTCGTCGAGTTTTACGAGTTCGTATTGGATGAAATTGATATGAGAGGTCCTAAACTCGTATATGATTATATTTGAGTTAGAATCTTCCGGGAAAACATCCCCAAGGACCAACCAAGGGCCCTTGAGGAAGGACCATTCACAAGAGCCTAAGGCTGTCTAGACCAGCCCAAACGATTGAGGCAATCGACGGCCAGTAGTCCGGTAGACTCCCCTTCGATGGTGGACATGGGTCAATACATAGCCTAGGGATATTCATCTCCCAAAGTCCATCCTCTGATCAAATTGAAGGCCCGCCAAGATGGCCCATCGTTGGACCAACGCCCTGTCGATGAGCAGTCGTAGGTTGGGTCTGCAATTTGCCTACTTCACTGTTAAGTGAAGGGGGGAATTGGTAAATTCACCCCACGTCAAAATAATTGGATGGTAGGTTTTCTAAGCATATTATAGGTATTTTATGTGGGTTTATAAATCCTAAACACCTAGATGAATTCATTATTCTAAAATCAAAACCCAAATTCTCTCTGAAATTCTGTAGAACTCCATTGGAGCCAAAACTCAAGGAAGAGCTTGGATTGAAGTCTGGTTAGTAATTCTTCATCAATTTCGTGGTTTAGCTTGAGTGAGGTATGATTTCTTCATCCTTGAAACTCTTTTCATCAAGGATCCAAATTTCAAAAGTGATTTCTAATGTCTTCTAAAGATGAACTTGCCCAATTTTGTGATCTAGCCATGGGTTATTGCATAAAATGTTTTGAATCATTGAATATTGATTAAATTGATGTTAGTTTGATTATTTAAACCTAAAATTTTCATGAACCCATGCAAAACATAAACTCTTCAAATTGGCTATATTATGGGTGTTATGATAAAGTCTTAATGCTTATGAATTCTAGTTTAGTTTTCTTTGGGATATTGAATGATATAAGAATTGTATTGTATTTATGTGTAGGCTGTCTTGGATTGATGAATTTATATTGAATTGATCTAGATTCATTGAGTATTATGATTTTTGTATTGAATTGATGATCATGGCCATGGTTAAGGGCCTTTTGGTATTATATTGGATGATTTAGCTATGGATTGAAGTGGTGAGAATGGATTGGTGGTACGCTGCCCTAATTCTCTTTATTTTACATAATGTAGGTTTGAATTATGTTGTGATTTGTATGGTCCACTTATGGTGGCGGTGCTATGTGTTTTACTTGTGTATTATGTAACCTCGTCGGCGTTACTTTCTGTATTATGAAGATCATGACCTTGTCGGCAAACTACTTGATATATTATGATGGTTTGTGTAGTTGATTTATGTTAAGTATGATCACATCTATATACTTGTTATTAAGGTGAAGTATGAGTTCTTCTATTTTGTTTTGTTAGGTGATCATGTTAGACTATGACTATGTCCTTATGTGTGTAGTCTTAGGTTTAATGCATTATTATTCCTACTTAATTATATGAGTCTTATGATGGATATATTGATGATATTATAGTAGTTATTAGGGTTACCTATCGATTATGATAGTTATGCCTATGTGCTTCTAGAATGATATTCTATATGTAAAGTATGTGTTTGTCTGTTTGGTAGACTTGTGTCCCTTACCTTATACATGTACATTGTGACTATGAGATTCTTGACTTAGGATGCTAACCCTTCTTAGTATTTTATGTAATAAGGACATGTGGCCTTGAAAATAGTGAGAAGGTCAAATTATGTGGAGCCATCAACCTAGTTGAGAAGTTATGATATCCTTGAAGTCAAAAGCCGTAATGGTATCCTTCTCGTATGAATGATGGACATAAGGTTGATTGGATGGAACGACATGAAATCATCCTTAGAAAAATCATTGAGCTATCCTCTTAATCATTGAAGGGCAACCCTAGGGGACCTCTTTGGTAAGGTGAATGTGATTGGGTTATGAAGTAGATTTGGAACCTCTTCATGTGATCTTTATGTGAATTACTCTATGAGAACAAAGGCTAGCACCGAGTGAGTATGGTTTGGGAAGTAGTTCTAGTTAAGAATGAAGCTAGAGTGAAAAAAAACCTTCATATTCTTTAACCATGTGCCTACATGGGATGTGTCCAAGTTCTACCATTGGCAAGTAGAACACCCTCCATCGGAGTAGGTTACAACTCCGGATTCCATGACTTGCTACCATGGTCTATGTCGGTTATTCTCATCATATGGGATACCTGCTAGTGTTGGAGAAGTTCTATGAAGTTTAGGTTGTGGTATGGGACGCTACCTAGACATTGCACAATTGGGCTATGAAGATGTTACTGAGTGAGTCCGTAGGTATTTCTCAAGACCATTACTTGAATGTCCTTATGTCATGAATATATTTTAAATGAACTAATTAAGATAATGACTTAAGTTAGAAGGTATGTAAATGAATAAGTACGTAGTCTAGAGAAACTTTATGGATTGCCTAATTAATGTGTGAAGGGGGCATAAAGGATGGTCTCTTCATGTCTTACCTTGGAAAATCTTAAGAATGACTTTATATTGGAAAGTTGGTTGATAAATTATACATGATATAAACTTAGGAAGTCTTAAGAATTATTTAGGTAATCTTGGAGAGGGTGTTTGGGCGTTCTCTTCTTGAATTACTTAAGTAAGTCTTTTGATAACTTTCGTAAGGAGAATGTCATATTATATATGTTAAGTAATTTGGTGTATTTTAAGTGTATTTATCTCATTATTGGTAGTCCCTAGGATTATTTAGGTGTGCTTAGAGAGGGTGTATTAGTGGTCTCACTTTTTCTTACTTAAGTGAGTCGTAGGATAAATTTTAGTGAGAGGATTGTATGCTAAATGAGCTCACTGTGAAGTGACATAGTTCACTGTAACATTGGCTTAGTTCACTGTAATGTTCCTTAAAAAGTGATAAAACGCTTATGTGATATCTTATGTGTTTTCTAAGGTTTTAAATGTCGTTCTTATGCTTATACTATGATGTGTTAATAAAAAAGATCATATTTCCATTAAATGTCCATAATCATGATTTTATGCATTAAGAAATACTTAGTACATGTGTTTGTACTAATTCCATACTTTTATCTATCTTTAAAGTTATTCATAGGTGAAGGTGCTTTTGGGAGCGAAGCTTGGATTATAGGATGTTTCAAGCAAGGTTGAAGTATGTCCTCATTTAACTCCAGAGCATCACTAACTTAGAGTTCTTTTATTAAAGCATTTTAATAGACTTAGTAGTACTGTATTTTCAATTATAGGCCGTGTCCCAAGTATTCTTGTGTCTAAGATTTGATGATATGAGACTTAGTATTTCCTATGGTATTTATCTGAAAGACATTTTGGAAGTATGTTGTGAAAACTTTAAATTCCGCACTACGTTTCACATATCTTTATGCGATGAATGATACGAAAGGGCTTGTACAAGACCTCCGATAGGTCAAGTACGTCGTGTCACGACCTAAGAATGCCCTAACTTCTAGGGTATAGGTGAGGGTCGTGACATTAACTCTTCTTAATCATACTTTAATAAAGTAATAATAATAAAGGCTTTTCAAAAAAAGGGAACTTAGCTTAGCACCGAGTGAACTTGAAGTTGAGGGGTGTCCCTTCCCAATGTGGGAAGGTAGGTTCACAATAATTCTCATGAGGTGGATAACTACAATGACCCTTTTGGCATAAAGAGTGTTTCCATATATGCCTCCAAGATCCATCAACTATGCTTGCCTCATAGGACCTAGCAAGTGATATTACCTAATATGCTAGCATTATTTTAATGTTCTACTTTGGCAATGTAGAGAACCTTTCCTTGGTGTAAGTTTCTACAACACCAAATTCCATGTTTAGGACCCATGGTCTTAGTGTTGGTTAAGGCTATAGTTTTCCTAAAGTAAAATTTACAATGGAAGTAAATTAAGGACCCTAACTAGGATAACCTAAGGGAAGTTGCTTAGTGTAGGTGAGGGTATGGGACTTTACCTACACATTGCACAAGTAGCTCTTGACGGAGTTCTAAGAAGGTGTTCTAATGTACATGACTATGTTTATGTTCCTTATGCATGACATTGTGGTATTTTCTTCTTGTTCTTATGATATGCATGATATGAACCGTAATTAGTCTACATGATGTTGTCTTACCCTATATGCATAATGTGGATCTTATTGAATATATGATGAAGGTATATCCTTGTCTTGTTGATGTATGAAGTACATGTTAATGGCTTGTAGTCTCTTTATATGTTTACTTAGTATGTGTGAGGTTATGGGACTTCACATGTTCATTGCACTAGTAGACTTAGATTGAGATTATGAGTATGGTCTTAGGGTGTCTAAGTGAAGTGAAGTCTAAATATGCTATTGATTGACTAATGCCGCTTATGATGATATTGGTAAGACTTGACTTGCATGTGGTCTTGTAATGAGTTCTTCTATGTGTTCCATAATGTATGTTGCGTCAACTGTAAAGTATATATCTTATTATGTGAAATGTTTCTATGAATGTATGTATTGATTAATGAAGGTTGTATGCATGTTTACCTACTGGCCTTAAGGTGATGCTTTAGTGTGGATAGTGAAATGAAAAATTATCTATAAATTGCACCAAGCATCACTAGAGGGTTACTTGGGAAGTCAATTAGTTAAAGTAAAATGAGCTTACTGTAAAGAGAAAAAGAGCTTACTGTAAAGTGAGGTTACTGTAAAGTTATTCTAGTTGTTCCTTAAATGCAATATATGGCTTATGTGATGTTATGACTATTGTATATGCCTAAAATAAGTATGGGAATTTTATTAAGCTTATGGTATAAAATTTTTATGAAGTTTTCACAAAAGGCATGATGCATGGTTTCAATGTATAATGTCCCTTATAAATGCATATTTTTGCATGGTTGTCATACTTAGTGCATTCTTTTACTAACACCATTCTTCTTCACCTTTTTACACAAAGTATAGGTTTTGGATGCTTAAAGGATGTCTCTTAGGTGAAGGCCTTGATATGTGTTTCCCAAGCTCAAGAAAAGGAATCATTAAGTTCAAGGATTTCCTATGTCAAGTTTTTATAAAGTCTTGTAATAGTTTAGTTTATGATTTTATGTTATAAGGGTCGTGTCCCTAATGTACTCTAATGATGTTGAGTCTAAGATGGCAAAGAGACTTAGAGTCTTTAACAATGTATTATTATTTTATCTATATCATGAATGTGATGTTCTAGCATATGATGTGCTATGAAAAGTTTTAAATTTTCCGCTTAATTTACCTATGACAATGCGATCAATGATTGCTATGGTCTTGTATAAGACCTCAAAGAGATCAAGTATGCCATATTACTTCTACAGGGTGTTCCCTGGTCGAGAAAGGTTATTCAAGAATGAAGCATAAAGATACGTTAATACTAGGAAGCCCACGAAATTTGGGTTGAAAACTTGAAGAATTTGATCTTCTTCCTTGGAGCTTGAGAGTTCTTCAGTGGAGGATTTGAATAGAGAGAGAATTAAAAGAGAGGTGAGAACAATTGGGGTTTTGATTTGGTGAGGGAATGGGTGTAAAGTTAAACAAATTTAATATATAATACACCCTCAAAATACCCAAAACATCCCTACATTAATTGAACCTTTTTAAATAAGTCAAATCTAATTTTTATAGTAAGAATTACGTCGGGGAAAATGTCTTCCTCTTGGAGGTGTTCCCACAAGTTTATGGGAATTAAGTTTTGGAAATAAGGGTACGCGAGGAGGTCTGTGACACGGACAAAATTTCTGGTCCTTGGTGGAGCAGGTCCACGATACGGAGCTACTCTCTCAAGGTACTGTCCGCTTGCTGCCTTGGCAGCTTCTTTCCCAAAGTTGAGGTCCTCCTTAAGGTCCTTTAGGTTGGTCCTTGGGGAGTCGTACATGGACGTTTTGAGCATAAACATTTCTCTATAGGTGTTAGGGTCACATCAATTGACTTTAGGTTCCAAACAACACATAAAAGTATGGACAACATACAAGGACACACAAAAACATAAAAGACTAGTTTTGAACGTCTTGGTCGTCTATTGATGTTTAACTTCAAAACTATTTAAAACTGACTTCTAAAGATATTCTTCACTATTAAAACAAGTTATTGACATAAGAAACCCATGTGAAGCTCTAATTTATCCTAGTTCATTTTGAGGGTCGTTACATTCTTCAAATTACATTCCTTGATTCTTTTGTATTGTAGTCGAACTCCAACACTTCAATTCAACAATAACTTGAAGAGTTGTACTTTAAGTGTCACTCCTTCTTCAATTAAAACTCCTTGCCTCTTTAGAATCCTTATTCAAATCAAGCAAATTAATTCTTCAATTAATCAGATGTTTATTTCCACTGGGTTTTCTCAAGAAATTAACATTTTCCATTTTGTTGTTTCTGCACTATTGTCTTTATTTATTCAAAAAGATTTCTCAAATTCAACTACTCGTGATAGTGCACCTTTGGACCATGTTAAGTGATGTGTTTCATCTTTCTTTTTCAATCATCAAAACTTCATAATATCCAATAGATGAAGAGATTTCAACAAGTAACCCGACCTCTACTAATGAGAGTGTTTCCATCTTACGATATTGTTTCTAGAAACCTAGCTACTACAAGAGACCTTTAATCTCAATGTCAATATCCACTTGGTGCTAATTATAAAACCCGCACATATTATTTCGTACTTATTCTCATTATCCATGGAAGGCATGTCATCTTGCCAATCCAAGCTAGTTCATTAGGATAACTCTTATTCTTTGATTCAATTATCTGAGAAAACCTTTTGACCTAAGAATCCATTCTATGTGAGAAAACCATTCACATCATGCTAGTATGTGTTTATAAGAATGTCCTTTCACACTAAAATGTCAACATTAACACTTTACTCTCAAAGAACCCTTAAAGCATGCACATAATTATCATGAAAACATGCATAATTAAACAATAACCTTTCAATTTCAAAAACCCTATTTTAATAATCAAAATTTGGAATACAAGGGTTAATTATGTATTTTATGATAAAATCATGCAATTCACTCATTACATGCTTAATTTCATAAAAATATTCCTTTAAGATGTAAATCCCACAACATATAGATAATAAATTAAATACAAGGGGATTACATGGGTTCATAGGAGAAAACATCATAAAACCATAGGAATTCATCAATTCATGCTTAGAAGATCATAATCCAATCAATAAAATCAATAATGTAAAGAACTTCTGCTAATTGATAAAAACCCAACTCAATTGGGGAATTAAACCTTTTTATTGAAGGACTCCATGGATGAAAACTATAATACCTTACTATCAAATCCCAAAGAAATTGAGGTATGAAAGCTTGCTCTTGAACACTAGCGTGAATCCCCTTCTTCTTCTCCTTCTTCTTCTTTAACTTCTAGAGAGAGAATATTTTGATAGGAGTTTTGGGAATTCTTTGGGAATTTTGAAGAATGAATTAAATTGAGGTGTTTTTGGGGTGTCCTAAATAAAGAGAAAACAACATAGTATAGAAAGTAATTAATTAGGAAAAGATACAACTACCCCTAAAAATGTGGTCTGACCCATGGCCTCTCCTGGTGTACTGTTGATCATGGTTAGAAACTATTCTTTTGGGCCTCGAATTATGGACCATGACCAATGACCGTGGTCTTACCTACCTTTGGAACATTGGCTGGGGGGCCAACCAATCGACGTGCCTACGATTAGTGGTTCAACCCACAAACAGTGGTTGGCCTCCGTGGTTGGCACTTCTAATTTCCCATAATCTGGTACATTACCCATTTGCGGATCCAAGGTGTTACATATCTTCCCCATGGGGCAATCCATCAGTGAATTACACTTAAACAGGTTCTAAGAGAGTAAGAGTAGAACTAACAACCAGACCTAACAATGCAATGCATATAACCGATGAGGAACTATCAAATCATAGATCTGACATTCTACAAACATTATAAGAGAGCTGAACTAACTCTATCAGCCATTTACGCAAACAATACACGTAAATAAGTAATAAATATCAACTCCATGCTCATTGAACTCAAATACAACATAAAGGAGTAGAAACTACATCTAGCCACCTAATATGCATGAAATTTCAAAATTTCTCAAGTTCAAGAGGACCTACCTTCTCCAATCTTAAATTGGTCTCAATACAATCTCATGGAGTTCATATACAATTCAATCTCAAAAAACATATCTAATGGGTGTTCATCAATTCATCTCATGAAGTGTATAGGCAAATCATACTCAATGCACAACAACATTGTCACACTGCAACCCTAGGTGAGGTGGACAATTACAATATGAACATATTCTTTATAAGTAAACTATGATGAGAAAGTACGATAGTAGGCTGATAGATTTACTAATGAAAATCTTGATTTACAACACATGACGAACAACTTTATCTAATACATATGATAAGAAACTATGAATACAGATGATAACTTTACAATGTCTACAAAACCTCTACTGGAATCCATGACTGTACCACTATGAAAATACGCATAGTAAAGACTTGGAAAAGCCCCAAAAAAGCCTCGAGCTTACCAACAACAGTTGAGTATCATGTGCTTCTATTAGGGAGATCTACTAGTTGAGTATATGTAGATGGAACATGAAATGCAACATCTCCAATAAGGTACGTTTGTACGAAAGAATGTATTGAATATGTAAAGCATAATACAACCATATGTAAAATGAGAGCTCAAGTGAAACCAAATGCCAATAGATAAGGATTAGAGACCACCTTTTCTAATACATATGGAATCGCTTATGTTAAATTATTCTCTTTAATTTTCTGTGCATTATAATATATATAGGACATGATACAAATAATCAGCTGAGCAGTGGTAGAAGAGGATGAACCATTATACACATTTTAACCCTTGGGATGTTGCCCTCATAATTACACAAATTGTGATTGGCCCATGCTAGATTTGTGTCCTTGAGATACCACCCTTTTATACGAATTGGGATCGGCCCATGCCAGGATTTCTCCCTTGATCTTCCAGCCTTCTATTGAAATTAGGATTGACCTATGCTAGACATTTTCCCCTGTGTTGACTCCTATAATTATACATATTGCTTCACTTAGATTCTTTAATCTTTGAGATTGTTGTTTTGATGTTCATAACTATTTCGAGAAGGAAAATGCATGGTGCCCGTGATTAAGGTACCAACGATAGAAGGACATGTCCGACTAAAAGCCATGCAGTTCGAGTGGACCCCTATGAAGGAGTTGATGCTTATATCCATCATTAACAGTTCGAAAGAATACAATGGTTCTAAAAAGTCCTTGCCACCATGCATGGAGAAGTAACTAAAAAAGAACAATGTCGTGATGCCAAAGAAGCAATTGAGGCACTTTCCTTGTAGGATTGATGGAGATCATAAGACCAAGCTAGAATAGATATGTAAACAGCTAAGGAAGTTTCACAAAGGCATTGATCGAGTCAATAGAATATTGGTCACGCATGCGAGAAGGGAAGAATCGATAGTCTATGCAGCAGCAACAAAATGCGGTCATCGCATCAATAAGTGGGGGAGAGTGTCATGACCCACCTCTTTATAATTAAAAATTAGGTATAAAAATTAAGTGGGAAGAATCTAGAGTTATGGAGAGGTTAGCGGAAGACTGTATAATTCCCGAGAGTTTTCCTTAGAAGACTCTAAAAGGCCTTTAGAATTCCCTAGTCTAGTAGAGAGTTCTAGAAGAGGGAACATAAAAGTCACCAAAAGTGAATTTACCATTCATTTCTTTTCACCTTTAAACAATATCCATACATAATAAACATAAATTTTCATATGGCATGAAAAGGGAAAATAACTCGTAATATAACCCAAGTATAGCATGCATCTCACATTAAGTATTTAAGATTTAACATTCTTCCATAACCTCATTTAGGGCACATTAATACAATAGCCATTAAGACTTAGAGAACTTACTATGACTCCTTTAAGCCTACTTGTTCAATGCATGAATGACATCCCATACTAGAACCCACACTTTATAGAACTTTTAAATAAACCATAATGCATATCTCACATGATGGGAATAACCGTTTAACCGACATAGAACATGAGAGCTTGTGATGGAATTCGGTGTCATATAACCCCACACCGTAAAAAAGTGGTACAATTGCCTAAGGTAAGACCATTAACATTCACTTAAGTTGATACACTAGCTAGACCTATTTAGGACATAGTTAAGAGATAAGAAAGAAGTTCATTGAAATCCGTCCTACCATAGGGAGAACTTCCATCATACTTTATCCTTTCGGTGCTTAGCCTACATTCCCATAGAGTAGTCCCATTACATTACATTATCATACTTGAGTGGGCCATCAACATTAGGCCTACCGTCGCAAGGTACATTACAGGGATAGGTCTTTGACTTTCCTAGAAAGGGCACCATTAGGTGTACCGTTTAAAGTTTCATCATTTCAAACAAGAAAGGGTCACCGTCATTATGTCTATAATTTCAAGGTTTAACATCACATTGATCCTACTCATTAAGAAGGGCTACCAACACTAGGTCTACCAGTACATGACATAACCTGGAATACCTCATTATTCATTCATTCATAAAAGATTACCAACATTAGGTCTATCAATTCAAGACATACAATGTATAGAAGACAAAACTTCACATTCCATCATAATCATTCATGTGTGTCAAATTGGGAAATATACTTTCAAGTATCACACAAATATCTTCAAGACAAGATCACTTTAACTTATTTGAATTCACATTCACATGTTTAGTAAGTTAACACCTCCGTCTTTAATGTGGATCAATAGTCAGTAACATTCTACTTAAACTTATATTTTAGTTATAACTTGCCTTCGAGTCCAGGAATCTGAAATCATCAATGCACCAACAATTTACCATAATTAAGGCATAGATTATGAAACAATTCAATAACCCAAAGAAATTTAGACATATTCCAATCATAAGCTTTCATAATCAACAAACCCACTTAATAAAAACTATATAGGAATAGAGAGAAGACATGGGTTCATAGAGTATTTTTATCGTACATCATCAATTAAACAACCATACAATCAATATATGACATTAGTAACCATTCTAAGTCATTTTAGAAAAGAACCCATGAGATTTAGTAAAACCTTAGGATTTCATGAACTTGAAAACTTTGAAAATTATTTTTAAATTAACTCTAATGGTGAAAGCTACCCCTAGATGAAGGATCACTATACCTTTACTAAGATTCCCCAGGAATTTTGATGAGGAAATGCCTTCAATCCAAACCGTAGCTCCCACTCCTTCTCCTTTGAGTTGAGAGAGAAATATTGAGAGAAGAAGAACTTTTGGGGTTTTGATTTGGGTGTTTTGAATAATGTGTAAAATAAGTATTAAAGCACTATATATATGTAACTATTAAAAATTACACCACATCATAAAAGTTAAACACGAAATTACCATAAAGGACTTCACTTGATAGCCCAGTCCAGTCACATGACCACTTGGACGGTCCATGAAGGGGACCATGGCCCGCGGTGGCACCCGTGGTCCTCTAGGTAGTAGCTCAATTTTATTGCCAAGTCTTCATGAGGCCAAGGCATGATCACGGGCCTCCCACGATCCGTGGTCAAGAGCATGAGTCGTGGTTGTGGTGCTGATCTAGCCTTAGACTCATGGATTCATGGCCTTGGAGCCTTGACACGAAGTCACTCTAACGCCTCACTTCAAGTCTCATCGAGGTCACAACAGCCTAGGGAGTCGGTCATGCTCGGTTGACCAGTTGCTCTTCAACTTTGCAAATCTCCCGCCAAGCTACTTCCACCCGATGAGCCTTCCCACGACCCATGGTCATGATCGCTGTCACGACCAGATTCTAGACCCCAGACGAGACCGGCGTTGTTGACCTCTCAGAGGTCGCAGACAAGCCTACATACGTCATCGTTACTTCATCTAGGTTAATTTTAGCGGAAAATTTGAACTTTTGTTTACTTAAACTTTATATTGGAAAACATTGATCTTGTATAATACTATCTACGTAAACTCATAAGCGTTCACAACAACCATCTAAATCCTGATAATCAAATGAAAGATATAGTCATAAATATAGAGTTGCCAAAATGGCACCAATACAACGTCTCAAAGTAAATACGAAAGAAACACTAGTGGAACATACTCCACTAGATCATACCTACGTCTACGCTAGAATAACTCAGTAAACATCCTCGAAAGCATGAGGGCCTACCAAATCCGGATGAAAGCACCACGTCCGGATAACTTATGCGTTGACTCGTAAGCTCTAACGTCCAGCTGCACCTGCACCTAAAAGTAGATAAATGTATGGAATTAGTACACACTTGTACTAAGTATGGGTATATGCAAGCACACACCACAGACATGTATGATTTAGAATAGCTCTCTCCTAACGATATGAGTTATGGAAAGTCAAGTCAATGGACTTGCCAAAATCGGATTAGGAAAGTCATACCATGATAGTAACATGCATCATCATACATATCATATTGCGCAAAGCACATAACATATTGCATATAGCACATAACATATTGCATATAGCACATATCATATTTCATTTCATTCGTTCGTATGCCATGAGACCTTGGAATCATGGACTTAACATTAGGACTTCCCAAAATGAGGGCTCAACATAAGGGACCTCAACTAGGGAACCTTCTTTAGCAAACACAGTGTTTACTTCATTAATTCATACGTACTTCATTTCTTTTCATTCATAGGCTAGTGTAAACACCAGCTATACTTAGGATGTAGTTTAAGACTCTCATTGGGTTCACTGTGCAATGACTAAGAATGACCTAGTGTCATTACTTGAGTCTAGTTCACCTCTTGATTATCCTATCAAAACACCTTTGGTATCATTCATTTCATTATCTATCATACTTTGAGGAACTTCAACTTTAACCGACATAGATTATGTGAGCATCATGAAATTCGGTGTCTTCCCCACACCGAAAAGAGGTGGAGTCACTGGCCAAGGTGAAACCAAAACATCCCTAGCTCGCTTAGGTGGAAAACCACTGGCTAGTTCCCTATGTTGGCAGCATAGTTCAAAGACTAGGAGATTTAGGGAGACCCATACCCACCTTGGTGGACAGTATCATCTCATGACAATTACGTGAACCTCCGCCCTTCCTGAAAGAAGGCATCACCACTCATAGCTAGCGTATCGTTGCTCTGTTTAACGTTCCTATTTACATTCAACTCATACATCGTCGAAGCTTGCTTCTATCATGAGATATTCATAGCTCATTAGATGATTTATCTTCTCTTCCTTAAATATTAAGTGTGAATTATTCTTACACTTACATATAGAGTGTGATTGAGACTTGTCTCTTAATATTCAACACTCTCTTAGGTGAGTACTTTTTGGTGACCTTATATTGGCGTAGGTACAACTTGTCTCACTTGCACTAGCCTCATATTGTGGTGTCACCCTGTTCTTTATTAACATCTTTTCATTTTATCTTTACTCACCTTTCATTATTTGTTCATCGTATAACATATATATACTCTCTTGGAATTTACATTGACGGACATTGATTCTAGGCGTAGATATAGCTAATCTCACTTGAACTAGCCTATCCTCATGTAGCCACTCTTTCTTTGCTTATTCATCGTTTAACATAATATACTCTTTTAGACATTTCATTTTGTGACATTGATTTTTAGGCGTAGATGCAGCTTGTCTCACTTGCACTAGCCTATAGTCATGTAGTCACTCTTTTCTTTACATATTAATTATGAATTCATTCTTAACACTTTCTTTTGGAGTATGCTTGAGATTTGACTCTACATCATTCTACACTCCCATTACGTGAATGTTCATTTCATCATATGCCAATGCACTTGGCCTTTTAGTATGTTTCACACTCTTACTTAACCCTCCTGGGTTCACATCATTTCATTACATACATCTTAGGTTCACTTACTTTTAAACGTACGCTGGACTTATGGATCCATACGTACAATCCATGAGACTTCATTTATAATTCGTCTATATGACTCATTCTTACCCAAGATTATGTGGTACAAGACTTATGCATCTTGTAAGTAGGCAAAGGTCTCGAGTTAGATTCCTATGGGCAGCATTTAATTAAATATTTATTCACGTAAGACTTATTTATCAATACGGAATTGGGCAAGGGAACCATATTTCAAATCCCTTGTATAACACTTAGTTTTCTTTATAGTTTTTGTTGACCTGAAAGTCTTGGCTAGGGAACCCGAGATCCATTCCCCACACCTACACTTCCTTTCTTTTTTTTTCTTGATTTTTGCCTTAAAAATTTTGGCCTGGGGGGACCCAAGATCGAATCCCCACGCCCACATTCTTTTCTTTTTCTTTCTTTACTTTATTCACTCGTTTAGACTAAGAGGGTGTGGGATCGAACCCCCACAGCCTCATCTTATTTTAAATTTCATTTTTCTCCTTACCTTCTCATTCGGCCAAGAGGTTGTGGGTTCGAATCCCACATCCCTCATTTTTATTATTTCTTTATTTTATTTTTCTCCTCTCTCCTTCATCCGTCCAAGAGGTTGTGGGTTCAAACCCCACACGCCTCACTTCATTTACTTTCATTTTTCTCCTAACTTTTTACTTGGACTTCACCCCATTTCGAATCCCCCTTACCTCAATTTATTATTTCATTTTTTTATAACTTGTATATGGTGAGGTCTTGGTTTCAATCCCCACTGACCTCATGCATTTTAAAAAACATTTTTAAACGTAACATTTTTAACAGTAAGCTGCCGAAACAAAAATTCCAGAATGCTTGAAATTTGTTCACCCTCTTTGCAGTCCATTTTCTCAACTTTTAAATGTTAGATTTAGGACAAATTTTCGTGTAGCATCTAGTGCATCTTTAGGTAAGTTTTCATGGTTACTTTTGGAAATTTGATCACCTTTTTGCAGTCCATTTTCTCACCCTCTTTCACGTTAAACATTAAGACATTTCGAGTAGTTTTTAGGGAGATCTTTAGGTGCATTTTCAAGGTTACTTTCAGTCAAGAATTTTCATTCAATTCAGCAACTTTGAACTCATATGAACATCACGTTTTTAACATATTCATACACGTAAAATACAACAATTTAACATGCAAATTCCATGCTTCAAGCCGAGACCAAAATTACAGTACACACGTGCACCCACAAGTTAACATATCACACATTTTCGGAAAAACTTCTTTCATTTCTACATAATTCCGAATACACATTCAAACACGTAATCACAACCAGCCCTAAAATCATCTACCAGAAGTCATATCAACGCATACTTGAATCTTTCAAAGGATCTAATGACAGGGGCATGCAACAAGGATCTAGTGAATAGTCTGAACCTTAGGGGTCTCTTGGGAAAGGGACAAAGAGGGAAGAAAACACATACCTTTTCTCGTCGTTTAACACCTTTCAAATCTGATCTCAAGTGTTGCCAACTCCCACGAAAAACAAATGCTTCTCCAACAAAACTCACGCGCAAACCGTTTGAATGATGCTTTCGCTTTTCATTTTTAGTTTAGTTTTTCTTTTGAGTTTTTGTGTGCAAGTTCTTCAAGTGATGAACTTTGATTTTTTTGTTATTTTTGCTGATAAATAACATGAGAAGAGAGTGGAGAAAGTAGTGAGAATGAGAGTGGAGAGAGATGAGAGTAAGTGTAGGAGTTTTAGTTGAAGACTTTGTCAAACTAGGACTCCTTATTATTTATTAATTAAAAATCTGATTTTTTTAAGGTTTAGGTGAAATGACTCATCATTCCCTTACTTAAATCAGATAATTAATATTAATTAATTCAATTTAACACTGCTTCCACCAAGGATCGAACCCGGGTGAAGCTTAACTTGCGAAAAGGGTCAAATTCGGCCAACCCTACCCGAATTGCCCACTTTTTTATATTAATTAATTAATTAATTAAATATTTATGGAAATTACAATACTACCCCTAGCCTGAAAAAGACCATTTTACCCCTAGACCCTCCAAACCTAAGATTACCCCTTTCAAGTCCGATAAAAACTCATTCGGGTGAATATCTTCAATTCGGGTGCCCTACATGGTTGGTTCTCACCTTGCCTAGCTCAACTAACTCACCAAGTTAGTTGTCTTGGCTAGTGCATAGGTTCTGAGGTCTAGTTTTACGCGCAACAAGCCGTGTGAACCCGGTCTAATCCATGCATTCTAGGTACGTTTAAGCATTACTTAGCATAGTCATTTTCAGGTTGTTACAATCGCAATTTGTGAAGTGGCTCGTGAAGGGGTGCCTTGGATTGACATCATTCTAGTTCTTACTGGTTAGCCTACCACGGGTGGCACCATGACTCTTGGTGACCACGATGGACCTTGAAGACCCTCGTGGTCTAGGAAAGCAGTCTCTAGGCCTAGTTTTAGGTAGCCTAGGTTCCCAAGCCATCGCCTATAGTCAAAACCTTTAGTCCTTACCCTTAAACCTGACGTTAACGCCCACAATTAAGATATAGTATAACCTATCATTTTCCGAGTGGTCATAATAATTATAGTATTTCCTAAAAAAGTTAGATGGAATGGACACATAAAGTCATAGGTTTAATCTATCGGGGCTCTACTTTCCCTTCACTTTTATATTATGACAGTTTTTAAAGGTGAGTTATAAGAACGCATACTTGTTAATATAAACTCTAAAGTTGTATGTCGAATTCTGATAAGGCATTATGCTAAGTTATTTATCTATGGTTGTCATAAGATTTAAATATATTCCCAACCTTTTGTTGTCAACCTTATCAATGTATAATGATACAAGGAAACATTTTCCCAAATTGTTCAAAGCTCAAGTCAATAAGAACAGAGGGGCATAGTACACAGATAAACAAGACACATTGAGTATAACACATAGGCACACTAACCTAAAAGGGAGAACATTGTAGATACACATTAATATATAGAACTATGTGGTGTACGGACGCATATGAACTATAGGGTGGCGTGTTAGCGAATGAACTATAGGACATGTAGAAAATGGAGTAGATGAGCAAATAAGACAAGTCTAGAAAAGTTATAAGGCCTGTAGTTACTTAGGAAAGTAGGCAATGGACATGTGATCTATATAAACATGGATATTGACGCATACTACATGTAAAAAAGGGATATGCAAGCCATAAAACGCATGATTACTATTTATTCATATAGCATATTATCTATTAGCATGTAGTACCCACACAATATGGACAAGTGACATGTGAAAAATAACTAGTTAAATAAATAACATGTAAGAAAAATGTCCTGCAAAAACATATAACTATAAACAAGGGTGCTCCGAAGCAGATAACACTTACATGTAAGCATTCAATGACATTCGGTAACATGTGAGAAAGTGATCCACAAAGGAAAAATTATATACGAATATATAACTTATAGAACATGCATAATTATATAACCAATGCTCTTTGGAAACTACGAGATATCATACAGAACCACTCTGTCATATTAAAGGCAAACACATTGTCTTAAGCATTAAGTCACGGGTAGGATGGTTCTGCTCATATTCCTTACTTACCTCAAAGAACGTTCAATTGATTTCCCCAATTGCTCTCTTCAATATCGTATGAATTATTATATGTGTTATGCTATTGGAACTTTGTTTCCTTGTAGGTCAATCTAAATACTACAATTAAGTTAGAGGAGAAAAAAACCACAATAATTCATCTATACCAGTAGGAGGCCAAGGTAAATTTTAGCTTTGTCACTAGCTTGTCTTATATCACGCTGAATATCTGGTGCCTTTTGAAGGTCAAAATAGAAAATAAATAGAAATTCTTGAATGCAACATACACCATGAACTCTAATGACATGTAAATGTCACGTATCTATAAAATTATATCATGATTCATAACTTTTTAGAGTTAACTGCTTTGGGCTTAATGAGATAGGTCTGGCCATACTAATAGATTTCCTTTCTTTTATAACAAGTGAGTGTGCTACGACTCTTTCCCATGCAAGATAGAAAATAATAACAACTAGCATATGATCCATTTTTCTCTCCCTTAACTGGACTATGATTAAAGATTACTTCAGACATATATAAAATGAATCTTGTAGTATCCCTATTCAATTTGATGGAATTGTATACATGTGGATAATGCTCTACTTCTTTTATGTACTAATGATGTAGATGAACTTGGTCCATGTATCTTCTATCTAAGTAACCTTTCCATTCCCTTTTTGCTTGTTGTTATCGAGACCAAATATCAATATTTGAATCAATATTAAAATTAATTCTCCGTCTTATAAAGGTTCAAAAAGTTATTTCTGGATGTGCCTTTATATTTTTTTAGTGTTGAAGAGTTAACATGTTATTCTTGCGTTATATACTTAGTGTAACACCTCGAAAGTCCTATGAAACTAGGCTAGAGTCTCACCTACCTTATAATTATTAAAATAATGATTTCAGACCTAGACTAACATAATAGATTTGATTTAGAAGTATTAGAGCTTAAATGTCAAAGAAAGACCTTGACGTCCGGTAACTAGCGAAATTGAACTAGTAGAACTCCTTGTGTTTTGTGAAGGTTTGGAAGTTTTTTATGAAGTATAAATCTTGTATAAAGACTTCAAATAGTTAAAATATGGTATATAGGGTCCAATATTGCAGTCACTACTCCCCAAGGACCACCCGAAAGGTCCTTGAGGAGGACCAGAACATTTGCAAGCAGGTTGCAAAGCAGCCTGCGTGCAACCAATATATGGAGCCCCTTGCAGGTCGCGCAACAAACAATGGCTAAGCAAATTTCTCCTTGCGAGCGGGGACTTCACGAGTCTCTCTGCCTCGAACCGGATTTTAGAAAAAAGATGTGGAACTGTCCACGCGACGCACAACCACTTCCCAGATTAGTTCGCATCGTTTTTAAGTCACTTTGACTTCACAAAAAGACTAAATTAATTGAGGGTTCTTTTGGGTAATTTAGGGGACGAGTATATATTGTTTTTAGTTCAGTTTGAAGTCATTTTCACTCACTAAATAAAATCCCAAAATCAAAACCCAAAAGCTCTCATCCCTGTGAAAATTCTCTCTCCATTCATCATCCATTGAAGAAGCAAAGAAGCTTGAGGAAGAAGACAAAGTCTCCAAGGTTCTTGCTCAAATTTTGTGGTTAAAGATTCATTAAGGTATGAGTTCTTCACTCTTGGAATTCCTTACCCTAAGAGGACCTCGCAAAGTTGATTTCTAAAATCACCCAATTCCAAGGGTTTTCTTCTACAAATGGGTTTTCTTCTAAACTATAAATTTATGATTAATTGTGATGAATTGTGATTAGCTATGGATAATTCTGTATATATTGTTGAGTAATTGATGTTGATTAGAGGTATTTTGTGTGTATCATGTCCTTTACGCCAATTTTCCAAATCTTGGATCTTGCTTATGAATTGATGGAATTGATGAATGTATTGATTGTTAGACTTGTTTTAACTATTCTAATTCATTCATGGACTGACTAGGGTCATGTATTGTTGGGATTGGATCTATTTCTTAAAGAATTCATGATGAACCATTTTTCTCTATCCCTAGGTTATGAATTGAAGTTAATTTTGATAGTGATGATACAATTGACTTAGTTCTGGTATAGATTACTACTGTTTGATGATATTACTCCTATTGATGGATGAATATGGTTGGTTTGATGATACGACCTTGAGGAAGGCTTTGAAAGTGAATTGGTGATAATTTATGCTCTTGAATCCTTACTTCAATTGTGATATCTTGTACTTGATGATGATGGTTAATTGAAGCATTACATATGATTAGATTACATAGGTGATGGAATGATGAATTTAATTGAAATGTCTTGACTATATAAATTGACAGATTATGATTAGGGTAGGATGATATAAGGTGGATTGTGAATCACTTATGTTCCTTACTATGATGATGATGGTGCGTTAATCTTACAAATGAAGGGTTGTAATAAAAGGACATTCTCATGCAATACCTAATGAGCTAAATGATATGCTATACAAGGTGGTCAGTATCCTTTGACCTACTTTAAGCTATGATTGACAAATAAAGGCTTAAGGACATTTCTAAAAGGGACTTTAGCTTCGTACTGAGTTAACTTGACAATGACAGGTGTTCACTCCGCTTAGAGGGAGATTCACCCGATGGTTCCACATGAGGTGTTGACTCCCCTTGGAGGGATATTCACTCTATGTTACCTCATAAGGTGTTGACTTCCCTTAGAGGGACATTCACTCTATGCTTTATGATGATATGAGGACTCCAATGCTATTAGGCATGTAGACGGTTCAAAACATGTCTCCTAGTTCCTTAACAATGTTGGTGCCATAGGAAGACTAGCTAGTGGATCCACCTAGAATTTTATGTTAATGTTTTAGTTCTACCTTGGAAAGTAGAGCACCGTCTTTGAGTGTAGGGTTCAACACACCAGATTCCATTTTTAGCTAACATGGTCTATGTTGGGTAAGGAAATTGTTCCCGAAATTAAAATGAATGACTAGATGAAGATGGACATTGATTAGGATGACTTGAGGGGTCTACTTAGGATAGGTAGAGGTATGGTACTCTACCTATACATTGCACAAGTTAACTCTAAAAGGAGTCTTATGAAATTGTCTTATGTATTATGAAATATTGGCTTTATATGATGAAACTCTTATATGATGTTGGCTTTGTTAATGAATATGCTATTGGTCTAAATTGCTATATGTGGTGATGAATACTTATGAGGATATGTTGTTTGAAGAAAAGCATTACTTATGATCTCCTACCTTGTCTACTTGATTATGTGAGGTTATGGGGCTTAACATGAGCATTGCACTTGTATGTTTGGGATGGAATTGTTTGTAAGGGTTTTGTATGTTATGTTGATATGAACTGTTGAACATGATGTGTTGATATGGCTTTATGTTGATGTTATCTTTTGTTGTGAACATGTCTTGTGTTATTATGATCCTTATCTTGTATATGTTCTGTTGTATGTGCATTAAAGGGTTTCCAAATGACTTAGCATGTTTTCTAAAGAAATAGTCCCTTTCATGCATATCTTCAAATGTTTTATGTGCATATATCCATACTTAGTACAAGTGGTGTACTAACCCATATTTCTATGTTTAGTATATAGGTTCCAACAATTGAGTTCCTAGGATAACAATTGAAGAAGACCTGGACTCTTTTCTCCATGTGTTGGTAGGTCCTAATGTTCAGGGATATTACCTTTTCTACATTCTATCTTTCAAGTTGTATTGTCATAAATACACTGTTCCTTCCTTTATCATTGTAAACATTGATGTAAGCCTATAATGGCATATTGACTTTGTATTGGCTATTCCAACCTTTGTACTCGTTTAGATGGTTTTATGTGAGACAATCTTATTAGACTATCTTTCGTATATTGGTTATGTGGTCGAAATGAGAAGCCTAAGTTTGCTTCCTATGCGACGAGTATAATTAAACTCCATATGTATATATGATTACTAAGCAAGAGGTCTATGTATACCTCAACATGTAAGAAAAGCATTAATTTTTCCACATTTTAACCTATGAAATGTAATGACGAATGCTAAGAGTCTAGTCTTAGTACTCTCCGAGGACAACGACGCCGATTACAGCTAGGGGGTGCTCCCCGGTCGTGACACTGACAAATCACTCTTTCATAACCACCTATGTCCCTCCTCTATAGAATCCTCATTTCACTCCTACTTCTATGTTTAGGAGATTTGACGTATCCCATCTCTTTATAACTAGAAGCTCTACGTACATATTTGGTACTTGTAGTTTAAGCCTTCCTTCGAAGCATTCTTGAAAGTTTGACAATATGGGTCATGCTCGCCTAAGGAACTCAATGAGTCACCGATTAACCTCCAGCTCACTGAATGATGCAGCTTCTTCACTTGTTCTTCCTTTCTTCGTTGAACCTCCCACACTCCAAGCTATCATCCAGACATGGTACTGCTCATTTGGGATCTCATTCGAAGTGTGTATATTACTATTCACGGGATGGAACCCCTCTTTTCCATCAACTCAAACTGAAGAATCTCCATATTTTTGAACAATCCTTCCATCTTTTGAAGGTCCCAAACTTGTCTTGGAGTTAATGGCCTTGAGGCAATCTGAA
Organism: Solanum lycopersicoides; assembly: GCA_022817965.1. Classification (NCBI taxonomy): domain Eukaryota; kingdom Viridiplantae; phylum Streptophyta; class Magnoliopsida; order Solanales; family Solanaceae; genus Solanum; species Solanum lycopersicoides. The sequence continues at coordinate 8,877,737 of JAJJBR010002753.1, forward strand.
ATGCATCATTCTCCCCTTCTTCAAAAGGATACATCCTAGAATCAAAACATTGAAAAACAATACAAAAAAATAATAAGAAGATCCTCATGGTATGAAGGTTATAGTTAGCAATAATCGTTCTATCACCATGCCAATGATGCACAAATTAAGCATATAACCAAGAATCAAAATGATTAACAAAAGGTTTCTAACCCATCAAAACAAGAGATATTTTTCTTCTTAAGACACCTTATCAAAGGGGTAGAGTGAGGAACCATTAAACATAGGCAACTACACATAAGAACCCTCATTTTATTAACATTTATACAAGCACAATTCCATTTTATGTCAAGTAGCAGAAAACCTTCATACCTAAGTGCAAAGTCATAAACAATGTTAACCAAAATTAAGACTCCATCCGCTGACTAGCCAACTTCAAGGAGATAATCATTCCCAATTCAAGAGCGGGGTAAAGTACAAAAGTATTCCGTACATAAATTGGAAAACATACCTCATTTAAGCACAAAGGATAAATTAATAACTCCAATTAAGAATTATATGAAGGAAAGAAAGTGTGACTACCATACTCATCACAATTTTGACCAACACTAGGGTCAAATGGAAAATAATTATATAGCATTGAGTTAAGGAGACACCAATTTTCCCTATTGATACTATGATTAACACAAAATATGTTATACACACAAGCATGAGTATCATCATATGAATAGAGAAAATAAATAAAGGTGTCATGCACATTGGGTCATCTAAGGTGTTCCTATGTACAAGATCACAACTAGGTTCAAGGATCCTAGTACTCATTCAATCACATGAAGGAAAACACAAAGACATCACATAAAATTTAGGAAAAACTTCACCTTCTTCTGACAAAAAAAACGCCTACCCACATAAGATACACAATCAACAAGATCACACTCAAAGCAATAGTAAGGCAAGGGGTTTAGAAATCTACCCTTCCCCGTACACAATGTAGGCCCCTAAAGTTGATTGTAAACTCTCAAGAAGGACTTTCAATCATAGGGAAAAGTGTTAATATAATCATCCAAATTATGCATGTCCTATTGACCAAGAATCACTACACAAGTGCCACAAGTTAAGTCATTACTGGGTTCTAATTGTCATGACCGGGGAGCACCCCTAGATGTAACCGGCATCGTCGTCCTCGAAGAGGACTGTCACAAGCCCTTAACATTTTCATAACATATCATAGGTCAAAAATAAGGAAAATAAAAACTTTTTATCTAGTGAGGTATACATAGACCTCACACATATAATATATAGAGGTTACATAGAATCCTCGCTTATTGAAGCTTACATATGCTTCACGTTTAGGAAACATAACCAATACATAGTAAATAGTCTAATAACATTGTCTCATATTAAATACTCTAAAGAGTATTACAACATCTGGGCATAGCCCATACTTCAATACAAAGAGCCACATATAGGTTTACACCAATAGTCTCAAAGATAAAGGAATGAAATAGTGTCTTTAGACATAATAACTTCATAGCTAGAGTAGTGAAATGGTACCATCGTAGAACATTGAGAACCTACCAATAACTTGTGGAATTAGTCCAAGTCTTCTTGAAAAGTGGCCTCCTACATTTCAATGGCCCAAGCCTACATTTTTTGGGAAAACGTAAATAATATGGGTTCGTACAACCACATTTACTAAGTATATGGAAACATATGCAAGTAAGAACATATACAAGCCAATAGACATAACATCACTCAAGACAAATCCATATTCAACAAAAGACCAAGTCGTCATAAAATCAAGTCAACATGGATATTATCAACATAAGGTCATATCGATATGAATTGCATCCCATTAAGAACATATAATCATAACAACTCTAACATAATGTCACAACAAGAATTCATGTATAAGAGTTTATAACATCATAGCATATAAGACCCTTACTCACAACCCCTTCCCAAGTCTACAAGTACAATACTTATGTGAACCCTTTTAACCCCACATAATCAAGTAAACCAAACAAAGGATTATAAGCAACATCAACATTTCATATATCTTCATATAATTTATGTTCTTCATCATATATATCAATATACACAAATAGCATGTTTATCAATGAAACTAACATCATATAGGATCATCAACATGTAAAGTCATCATATATATTTAATTCATATAATAAGGGCATACGAACAACCTCGTAAGACTTCCCTCAAGGCCAACTTGTGCAATGTATAAGTACAGTCCCATATCCCTACCTACACTAAGTAGAACCCCTTAAGTCACCCTAGTTAATGTTCAGTTTATTACTTTTATTTTACTTTCGGGAACATTTGACTGAAACGACAATATACCATGTGAGCTACGCATGGCATGCGGTGTCATGAAACCTTACACCGAAAGAAGGTGGTATACTTTTCAATGTAGAACCAAAATAAGAAAAAAGCATTCTAGGTGGATCCAGTAGCTAGTATTTCTATGGAGGCAACATATTTAAGGAACTAGGAGATATGTCTTGAACCCTCTACATTCCCATTAGCATTAGAGTCCACATATCATGAGAAATTTGGTGAATATCCCTTCCATTAGGGAGTTAAGACTCCTCATTGTCAAGTTCACTTTGTACTAAGCTAAATTCCATTTTGGAAATGTTTTATGCCATTCTAAATAATTATATCTTAGTATAGGTCATAGGCTACTAACACCTTGTATAATCATGTCATTAGCTCAATAGGTATTTCATGAGAATTTCCTTTAATAAAAACCCTTCATTTGTGAGATTAACATATCATAGTCATATCATACGAAGGCACACGAGTGATTAATATTCAATCTTGTACAATCATACACTTAACATGATATCACAATTCACATAGTCAAGAAATTTCAACACATTCATCATAGCATAATTCTCTTAATCTAATCACATATAATGCTTCTATTGAATACCATTATAAAGTATAAGAAATCATCATTGAAGTAAAGAACTCAGATTATAAAATCTTACTACATAGCCTTCATAAGCAACCGTCAAGATCTTACCACCAATCAAACCATATACATCTAGAAAATTTCTTAATAACATAATATAACAGTAATATATGCAAGAAATATGTCAATTGTATCATCACTAATCAATTCAACCTCAATTAATAACCTAGGGTTAGGGGAAAAGTGTTCAATTATGATTTCCTCCATGGAACTAGGTCAAATACTAGAACTACATCAATTAACCCATAAAAAATCATAATCTATCAATAATAATAAAATGAAACAAACATCAAATCAATTTGAAAGATCAATTAAGAAATCTGAAGAAAACCCATCTTTTAGACCTCATTAGAAACCTATTTTGAAGAGCCTTTTGGGGAAAGAGATCCCCAAGATTTAATAGCTTCAATAACTTAGGATTCCTTAGTGTTTGATGGATAAAATACTAAGTCTTGAATCCCTAGTGATCCTTGAAGCTTGGTCTTCAATGGAGTCTTTGAATAGAGAGAGAAAGTAGTGAGAAGTTGGATAGAATTAGTTTTGGGAATTATGGTGAGTTGAGTTAGTTAAATGAGGTTTAGTATTAATATAGTCCCCCAACTAACTTAACTAACAACCCCTTAACTCTTTCTTAATCATAAAACTAATTAACCAATTAACTACCTAACTTAAAAACATGGCAGTCGACTTGGACCTTCAATCGACGACACTAGGTCCATGATCTGTCAACTGGACCACGGACCATCCTGCTGGTACGTGGTTTTGGTCAGAGAGTGTATGTTTAGACCCTTTGTTAATTATGTATAAGTCCTAACAAACGACCATCATTGACGGGTCGTTGACCCATTGACGACTCGTCTATTGGTTCGTGAATGTAAGATCTCAAAAATGACTTAGGTGAAGTTGATCCTAAAATGGTTTTTATGATAATATATGGTCCTAAAATTGTCTATATAGTTTTATTCAGGCAGTGTCTAAGAGTTTAGGTGCATTGGAAGTCAAACGTCAAGGGACGACTAAGACGTTCGACGACTAAGCCACCTAAGAGCCTCAAATGTTGTTTTTTGTGTTTATGTGTGATTCATGATGTTATGATGTTATTAAATTAGTTAGTATGATGTATATAGGCAGTTTTTAAAGTTTTATGAAGTTTGGAGGTCAAACGTCCAAGAACATCCATGACTTTCGAATAATGTGCCTCAAAATGACCTTGTGTGTCTAGGCATGTTTCTTTGAGTTTTACGTGTTAGTTTAGGGTTAAATTCATGTGATAGGTCCTAAAATAGTATATAATAATGTTTGGGTTGGAAACATTTGGGAAAATATCCCCAAGGACCATCGAAGGTTCCTTGTGGAAGGACCCTTCAAGATGCCCAAGACTGCCTAAGACATCCCAACCAACGGTTGGCAATCAACGCCCTGTTGGTGGTGGATCATCAATTGGGATTTAGTCATGGGAGAGGAGAGGCAAAATACAAGACTCAATCCCAGACCACGGACCAACATGATGGTCCGTTGGTCAAAGGACGGGCCGTCTATGGCCCTACCGTCTATGAAACAGTCCCTTCGTGTAGTCCACTGTTAAGTGAAGGGTGAATTGGTAAATTTACCCAACGTCAAAATAAGAGGTTTGGAGGTTCCTTTAGGGTCTTTTGGTAGTTTATACATGTATATATGTCTTTAACACTTAGAGGAATTCATTCTTCCAAATCAAAACCCCAAAATCCATTAGAAATTCCTTAAGACTCCATTGAAGCCAAAACTCAAGGAAGACCTTGGATTGGAGATATCAGTGGTGATTAGTAATCAAATTGGAGGATTAACATCATTGAGGTATGATTTTTGATCCTTGAAACTCTATTCATCAAGGAGCCCAAATTCAATGAAAGTTTCTAAAGTTTTCTAAAGCTTAATTGTCCTATTTCATGATCTATCCATGGATCTTGCATTAAAGGATTTTAATCATTGAATATTGATTGAATTGTTGTTATTAAGATTATTTTCACTCAATTGACCTATGAACCCTAGCTTTTGACTACTTTATGGGTAAAGTGATATTGTCTTAATGCTTATGAATTGTGGTGTAGTTTCTTATGGGATATCTAATAATGTAAGAATTGTATTCAATTTATATCTAATTCTTCTAAGATTGATAAATCTATATATATTTGGCTTATATTTTCATTAAGTATTATAGTTTATGTATTGAATTGATGTTCATGGCCATGGGTAAGGGCCTTATGGTATTGAATTGGATGATTTAGACATGGATTGAAGTGGAGAGAATGGATTGGTGGTACGCTGACCTATTAATCTTTATTTAAAATGTTATATCTCTTGAATTATGTTGTGATTTTGATGGACCACTTACGGTGGCGGTGTTTTGTGATTGATGTGGCCTTGTCGGTGTTATTTTAAGTATTATGATGATCATGGCCTTGTCGGCACTATTTGAAGTAATGTGATGATTTGTATAGTTGATTATGTGATGTATGATCATATCTATATGTGTGTGAAGTAATGTAAAAGTATGTGTTCTTCTATTGATGCTATTTAGGTGATCATGTTAGACTAATGACTATGTGTTGTGTGTAGTCTTAGAGTTGATGCATGATTGTTCCTACTTGACTATATGAGTCTATGATAGTTATATTGATTATGATATAGTAGTGTATAGGATGACTTAAATATAATAATGGTTGTTCCTATGTGCTTCTAGACTGACATGTAATATGTGCTAAAGTGAAGTAATGTTGTGTCTTGTTTAGGTAGACTTGTGTCCCTTACTTGATGCATGTATGAAAGTGAATATGTGATCTCTTGACTTAGGAGGCTAAAGCATCTTAGTCTGGAATGTATGAATGATAATGTGAGACCTTGAATGATGATAAGAGGGTCCTTTATGTGAAACCTTGAACCTAGTTGTACGGTTATGAATCTTGAAGTCTAAAGCCGTAATGGTATCCTTCATGTAATGAATGATGGAATTAAGGTTGATTGACTGGAAAGGCATCATATGAAAGCTTGGGAAATTCATGATGAGCTTCTTGTCGCCATTGTAAGGCAGCCCTAAGGGACCTCTTTGGTAGGGTAAATATAAATGGGTTATTAACCTGATATGGAACCCTTTTGTATGAACCTTTAATGTGAATTAATCTATGAAAACAAAGGCTAGCACCGACTCAGTATGGTAAGGGAAGTAGTTTTAGTAAAAGGATGAGTCTTTAATACAAAGTAATCCCTTCATATTCCTTAACAATGTGCCTAAATGGGATGTGTCCAAGTTCTACCATTGGCAAGTAGAACAACCTCATATGAGTAGTATAGAGCTCCGGATTCCATGTTTTGCTACCATGGTCTATGTCGGTTATTGCTTATTCTCATTATGTCAGAAACCTATCAACATTAGAGAAGTTCTATGAAGTTTAGGTGGTGGTATAGGACGCTATCTAGACATTGCACAATAGGCTTTGAAGATGTTACTAAGACTCCCTAGGTCTTCTCCAAGACCATTACTTGAATATCCTTTATGTGATGAATGTATCTTAAATGAACTAATGAATGTAATAACTTAATGATAGAAAGCATGTTAAATTAGTGAGTACCTAATCTAAACTGACTTAAGGATTCCTTAGTTAAAGTGTGAAGAGGGCATAAGGGATGATCTCTTCATGTCTTATCTATGAAAGTCTTGAGAATGACTCTAGTTAGGGGAGTTGGTTGATTCTTTGGACATCATCTAAGCTTAGGAAGTCTTAAGGATTACTTAGGTAACCTTGAAGAGGGTGTATGGGCGTTCTCTTCTAGAATTACTTAAGCAAGTCTTTTGATAGCCTTGGTAAGGAGATTGTCACATCCTATGTTATGTATTTGGTGTATTGTATGTGTGTATGCGCTTCATTCTAAGTAGTCTTGAGGATCGTTTAGGCATTCTTAGAGAGGGTGTATGGGCGGTCTCTCTTTGTATGACTTAAGTGAATCTTAGGATAACTTTTAGTGATATGAATACATGCTAGAAGGTGTCTTAAATGAAGGAAGGCAACTTCACTGTAACAGTGAAGGAATTCACTGTACAATGAGTTGAGGTTACTGTAAAGTGACTTCTAAAAATATGATAATTGGTTTAAATGTCATCTTATGTGTTTCTAAGTTGATAAATGTTGTTCTTATGATTATATTATGATATTTAAATGAAAAGATGCATATTTCCAATTAATGTCCGTTTTCATGATTTTTATGCATTATGTCATACTTAGTACATGTGGTTGTACTAATTTCATGGTTTTATCTATCTATATAGTGCAATGACCAAGAAAAGCAACATAACCTTACTCAATAAAGTAACCCAACAACAACCATGACTAATAACCCACTCCACATAGCATAACATAGTCTTTAATATACATAACTTCATACTTTAACAACAAAGACCAATTACACGTTCATGAGCATCATCATCATCATATAATATCATTTAAATGCAAGATCAGCATATCATCTTCATTAGCGATTATCATCATATACATACATAATATTAATCTCCTAAAGCTTCTATCAAGAGAAACTAGTGCAAGGCATAGGTAGAGTCTCATACCCCTACCTAGGGTAAGTCAAACCCCTCAAGTCACTCTAGTTGGTTTATACTTCATTACTTCATTTTAGTTTTGGGAACACTTGCCTTTACCGACATAGACCACATGAGCTAGGTGTGGAATCTGTTGTTGTAATACCTTCACCGATGGAAGGTGGTCTACCGGACAACATAAAACCAAACATAAACATAGCTTTCTATGTGGATCTACTAGCTAGTCTTCCTATGGGGGCAACATATTTCAAGAACTAAGAGATAGGTATATCCCTCTACATACCACTTCGAAATTGGGGTCTCCTCTCATGGAAATCCATTGAATGATTATCCCTCGAAGGGTAGTCAAAATCACATAGAAACTATAGGGTAACTCTTACTATATGGGAAATCATCACCTCCCATTGTCCAGTTAAATCGGTGCTAAGCTAAGTCCATTTTTGAAATATTTTTAATGTCTTTATTTAGCAATCATAGCTAGTTTAGGTCATAGGGTCTAGCCCTTGTATAATCATCATCCTTGTTGCTCAATAGGAATGGCATGAGTATAATCCTTTCATCACAATCCATAGAAGTGTGGTGAACACGTTTACATATCCATTCATAATAAGGCACATTGGTAGTCATGAACATCCTTATCACATTTCATCTTAATCAACCTCACAACCATAGTCAAAGATATTTCAATTCAACACCATACAACCCTATCAATCCTAAACAAGGCATATTCCAACACAACATCATGACTTAATCACAATTAACCATAGTTTGAAGTAAAGTATAGGGATCACAAGACTTACCAAGTCTCCTTCATAGTTCATCATCAAGGTCTTACCATAAACCCATAACTCAACCCAATTAGGGGAGTAAAATCATCACCCAATGATAACCAATAGAAATAATAAGGCCAATTGCATCACTATATAACAATTCAATACTAGATCATAGCTTAAGACAAGATACTTAGGTCAATTTCACAATATACTTCATAACCTAAATCAACATATCAAGAACTAGCATGATAGGCCTAGAATTCATATAAATCTATTAATAATTGATAAAATAACATAATAGAATAGTAATTTAATTAATAACAAGGTCAATTGATTGAACATTATACAATACATGTCAAGATCACAACCTAGGGTTAAGGGTTAAGGGTTCTACAATTTAGAACAAACCATCAAGAATTATCATAATAAATTTAAAATACATGTTAATCTATTCATTATATCGTAAAGAAATCATAAACAACTTAGTTCATAACATCAATTTCGAGATTAGATGAAACCCACTTGAAAACTCAACTTTTAGAAATACATTGAAGGACCCTTTGAGGAAAGAAGTCTCAAAGGTGAATTAGATCCAATACCTTAATGTATGATGAAGATTTTATGGTGAAATCATCCCTTTACAGCCCCTAAAACCCTCCCCTAGCTTGGTGTTCAATGGTGTCTTCGAATAGAGAGAGAAAGAAGACACAAGGAAGAGGATTTGTTTTGTGAGTTGTGTTTAGTCTAATGGGGTTGAGGTCTTTATATGGTGGATTAATAACTTAATTAGACTCCATTAAGCCCCTAACTAATTACCTAACCCCTCAATAATTTAATAGAACCCAACTAAAAACGTGCAGAAAATGAACCCTAACAGACGAGACCTCGATCAACAGTCCGTCTTTGAGTCGACGGTCGCTACCCCCTTCCGTGCTGCACACTCATCGTTTTGGTCAAAGACTATGCAGGTGAGGGAATTCAACAAAAATTCTAAGTGTTGGTCGAAGTTTGGCAACGATGCTCCATCGATCCACACACGAATCGACGACTGCCTCTCGTGGGTGCACACTGCCCAGGCAGTGTTGACCCTAACGTGCAAGGGTCATCCTCAAGGGCTCTTGGTTGGTCCTTGGGGAGTCGTACCCATGCATTTTGACCATGATTCAACTTTAACACATGTTATACACCCTTCCACCAAATTTCATGAATTTCCGAATCCTAAAAGCTAGTCAAATAGGGTAAGGCACGCTAGTACCTTTTTGAACTAATTTTCGGACGTTCTTGGATGTTTTGGTTTCTAAACTTTCTAAATGACCTATATTCATTATGATGACCCTTAAAATTGTGACTAGACTTCATGGAACATATGTTAGGCTTTAATACAAGTCTTGGATTTTCAAAGTGTTACATAATATGACCAAGAAACGCCACCGATCTTAACCAAATTCATATTTGGTATTCTTTGTAAAGAGTTGATGTTCCTTGAGGACTTGAAATACGAGCCTTAAATGGTCCATATGTTCACCCTCACTCTTAGAATATATCTAGATATCATCAATGAAGACAATCACAAAGGAACTGATGTAATTCCGGAACACTCTATTCATAAGGTCCATAAAAGTCGTCGGGGCATTAGTGAGACCAAAAGACATCATAGGAACTGATAATGACCATACCTAGTTCGGAATGCAATTTTAGCTACATCATCACCTCTCACCCTAAGTTTGTGATACCCGACCTCAAATCAATTTTATAAAAGTAGCTTGCCCCTTGGAGTTGATCGAACAAGTCATCAATCAGAGGGAGAGAATACGTGTTCTTTATGTTTTACCTTATTAAGTTGTCGATAATCAATTCACATCCTAAGGGACCCATCCTTCTTATTTATAAACAACATCAGAGCACCCCATGGGCAAATATTAGGTTGTATGAAACATTCGTCTAATAAGTATTTGAGTTGAAACTTTAGCTCTCTAAACTCGGTTGGATCCATCTGGTAAGGAAGGATAGAAATAGGCTTCGTATCTGGTAATAAGTCAATACCAAAGTAAATTTCTTGTTCTAGAGGAATTCCGAGAAAGTATTCCGTAAAATCCTTCACTACAGGGATCGACTCTAAATGAGGAATGTCAGACTCACGATCCTTGACCCCCACAATATGGTAAAGATACCCCTTAGATATCATTTTACAAGCTCTTAGACATGAAAGGATTTGACATCTAGGGATTGAGTTACCACCTTCCACTCTAAGACTTGTTCATTAGGAAAATTAAACATAACTACCCTTGTTCTAAAATCAATGGTAGTAAAAAAAGCACGCAACCAATCCATTCCCAAGATGATATAAAAATCAACCATATCATATTCTACCTAATCCACCCATGTAACTCTATTGGTCAAAGATATAGGACAACTCCTGAAGACTCTTGTAGCCACAACGGAATCACCCACCGGGGTAGTAACCACAAAAGGTTCAACTAAAATATCGGGTAGAACATCAAACTTTATAGCTACTAGAGAAGTTACAAATGATAAAGTAGTAATGGGGTCAAGTAAAGCATAAGTATCAATAGAGAAGACTTGCAATATACCGGTGACCACATTGGGAGATTCCTCTTGCTCACCCCTAGAGCGGAGAGCATAAGAGCGGTTCCTCTTCACAACATCAGAATTAGGACCGCTTGCTTGAGCTTGGCTACCCTCCGTTCCTCTAGCCTTAATCAAGGGACAATCCCTAACCTTATATCCCTGTTTTGCACAGCCAAAACAATTATTTGTTCCCACCAAGCATTCGCCCATATTCTTCTTAAAACACTTGAAACAAGTAGGTTTCTCACTTGGGGAATTTACACTACTTCCTTTTTAGGACCTACGGTTAGACACCATATCCTTGTTAGCCTTACGGAAATTGGAAGTAACCTGGTTGGAGACCCTCTTCTTACACCTAGGCTTGTCCTGGATTTAAATCTCACCCTTGGAAGTACCTCCCTCATAAGACATGGCCTTCTTAAACTCCCTATTCTTCCTTTTGAGTCTAGTATCCTCAACCTGTTGAGCATGCACCATCGAATGATAAATGTCCATATTATAATGGCGCATCGCCAAATGACACTATTCAACTAGATCATCGGACACTCCCATCACAAAGAGGCTCATCTCATCCCTAGGATTGTATACAAAGGAATGCCCTTACATGGACAATTTAGTGAACTTCAAGAGTGTCGTACGGCAATGCTTCTTAATTACATGGATATATCTAGGCTCATAGTGTATGCACAATAAATTGAAGAGTCCAAAATTAGGGAGATAAGACCAGAGTGTAAGAGGCCTAGGTCGGATGATTCTAGCCACCAAAAACCTAGGAGGAGGTTCTATTACCAAGAGTCTTCCATGGGGAACAAGGATAGAGTTTCCAAAAAATTCCCAAAGTGGTGGCCATACTTTTGAGAGACCTAAGTGTACTACTTGTGGGAAGAAACACTTGGGGAAGTGTCTTGCCGGAATGGATGTTTGCCTTTGCATATGGTATTAAGACTCACAAGATGAGGGACTGCCCCAACATAAATGCAAAGGGTAAAGGAGTCAATCAAGCTACCCTAGATCCTAATACTCCAAAGAAGAACCCTCCCTATGGGATGGGAGCTAGGAAGGAGAACTAATCCGGATTTAATAGTCTCGGTAAGTCTTGACTCTTTATGATTGTTGTTTTTATGTTATGAGATGAGTTTATATGGTTTTATAGTTCATATGATCATGACATTTTGATGAATTGCTCAAGGAAAGGATTTTTGAAAATTTTTGCATGCTTAACAGTGTTACAGTGAATGCTCACTGTAAAATTCTTGAATTTTGAGAAAAATTGTCTTGTCTTCATTTGAAGTTTCAATGTGTGTAAAATTTATATAAATGAGCATGTTTAATGTTGGATAAGGTAGTTCCTCCATAAAAGAAGGATAAGGGTGAGCTTTGAAATTGTGAAGTGATGCAAAAGTTGCTTATGTTGCAAAGTGTGTGAAAGTGTGAAATTATGCTCCTTGCTAGTTGGTTATTTGATTATGGATGTTTGACCATGATTTTAATGTGTTATGTGTTGATAATGGAGTCCTTTGATGGTCTTAAAGTTTTTACTGTCATTCGAGGACGAATGTTATTCCATGTGGGGGAGAGTGTAACACCCTAAAACGAACTAAGGTGAACTAGAGATTTGTGATGAGTTCTTGAGTTAATTTTAAGTTAAAATGAGTTATATTGATGTTATTAGGCAGTGTGTGAAGTTTGGTTACGTTTGGAGGTCAAACGTCCAAGAACGTTCATGACGTTCCGAAGGTGTGTCTTAGAAAGTGATCATGTGTCTTGATGTATTTGAGTGATTTTTACGTGTTCGTTTCGTTTGAAATTGGTGTGAGATATTCCTAAGACCTAGACGACTATTTTTAGGGGTTTAAAGTCCGGGTACGACTCAATCTAGGACCCACGAGGGTCCCTAGAAGAAGACCCCAACTCTAAGACAAAAACTGCCAAAAATAGTGTCCATCGATGAGCCAGTCGACGGCCAGTAGACCAGACGATGGCTCGTCTACCTGGTCACTTGTTTGGACATGAATTCCTGCAGGTTTGGGAGTTGCTGACCCAAATCACGATCCCTCATCAATGGGACGTCGAAGCATCGACTGTCCGTCGTTGAGAGGCGTCGATGGGGGCCTGCAAAAATTGTCTCGTCTGCTGCCATCTTGGGGTGTTTTGTGTAAATTCACCCCAAGTCTTTTAGGACCCTAGGATGATATTTTTATGGTTTTCAAATTATATTAGATTTGTCTTATGTCCTAGACCTAGATAATACCCCTCACTTCAATATTCTCTAAAGACAAACTCTCTCAAAGTCACCATTGGAGCTAAAACTCAAGAAGAACTAGGAGGGCTTGTTTGGACATGTTTCTTCATCAAAATTATTGGGTTTTCTTACATTTGAGGTATGATATCCATCCTTGAACCCTCTTCCATTCAAGGAGTCATTTCCAAAAGAATTCAAAAAGGGTTTTCAAATCCTATCTTCTCCTAGTTTTGATTTCAAGCTCGGGTCTTCTTATAAAAGTGTTTTAATGATTCAAATATGTTACTTCTAGTATTAATAGATGATTTTAACGTCAAAATCCTAATGAACTCTTGTATATGCATATTTCCAACTTTTGTTTTAAAGAGTGGGTTAAATGATGTTTGTGTAAGGTGTGAGTTTTGGTTTCTTATGCTATTATTATGATTTAGCTACTGTCCTAAGGGCCTTATTATGATGAAATATTGAGGAATTGGTTATAGGTGGTGATGGCTTGGCTAAATGGTGAGTTGCTTATATTATATATTTCTTATTATGAATTGCTCTTGAGTGGTATGGTCCACCTTCTTGGTGGCGGTGTTTACTTGATGTCTTTGGATATATTTGGTATTTATTGTGAGTGTGTCTTTGAAGGCTTAATGTGTGAAATGAAGTTATAATGAAGTTGGTCCTTGTTGATGTGTATTATGAAACTTGAATTGAATGTCTTACTTAGATTATGTCTAAAAGAAGTAAGTGTATATGTTGAGCATGCTAGTGTGTTAGATATGATGAATGAAGGTGTAAGCATGTCTAGAATTCCATGTTAAGAAAGAAATGATTTATGGGAAAGGTGTGTTCGCATGTACACACCCACACACTTTGAGTGAATGAATGAATGAAGTTAAAGAATGTGAATGAAAAGGGGAGTTTTGGGGTGAACACTCATTGTGAGTTGAGATGAAGTGTTTAGTAGCAACCTCACTACCTTCGAAGAACTTTCTAATGTAGGTTAGAGGATGAATACCCATTGTGAGTAGATATGGTGTGTTCAAAAGTTATCCTCGACCTTTAGTAACGAATTTTAAAACTATGTGGGGGAGTTATGCTTAGCACCAAGAGGATTTGAAGAAGGGGTGGGTGCACACTGTGAGTAGAGATGTTGTACCCAATGTACCCCAAGAGATGAGTACTCCTTGCTAGTAGAGAGTGAGTCACTTAGTAGCAATCTCCTTATCCCTTAACTATGCGCCCGCATAGGGGTGTATCTATTGGAAAAGTCATGTAAAAGCTAAGAAAATGACCCCATCCTAGGCAAGTGGGGAACCCTCATATGATAAGGGAAGTATCGTATTTCCATGTCTATCTCTCATGGTCTATGTCGGTTAAAGTTATTACCCCATAAGAGAATGAATGAACTAAGTCTCCTAAAATAACGTACTACTTAGGGTAGGTGGTGGTATGGGACGTTATCTATCCATTGCACTAGGTAGACCTTCCGAAAGGGGAGTCTTGGTGTGTTTTGTGATAAATGTATGAACTATGTCTTCTAAAAGAACGCACTATTCAGGGTAGGTGGTGGTATGAGATGCTATCTATCCATTGCACTAAGTACATTTTCCAAAAGGGGAGTCTTGGTGTGTTCTATCATGTGTTGTAAAAGAAGTTGGGTAAGGTAAAGTCTTATATTAAGAAAGTATGTTAAGGCTAAGTTTTGAATGAATGAAGTTAAGAGTGACTAATGTAGGGTGCTCAATCAAAAGGAATCCTCAAGGAGCATTAAGTGGGAGTAGTAGTATGGGATGTTACTATCGCATTGCACTTAGTGTAACTTATAAGTCCTATTGGGGAAGAGTACTTACATGAAATATTTCTTATACGAATGTCTTTAAAATATCTAACCAAGAGTGTAAATTTGATTCCCGGACTAGGTAAGCCTATGGTTGCTTGTCTTAAGGATCGCTTTGGTGTGTCTTGAAGGGGGTGTATGGGAGGTCCCTTCTTGTCTTACATTAGGGAGTCTTAGGATAACTCTGTTAGGAAGTCCTTATGGAAAATAGGTTCACATGACTTGGGCTGTGTCATTCAATTGTACATTTTTTCACTATATTCACTGTAAGAATTTTAACATTACTGTAATATGCATTTTTCCCCCTAAAAATTTGTGAGAGTCCTACTTTATGTGTTAAATGACGATTCTTTATACTATTTCAACTCTAAATCATGAAAGTTTTTAAAAAATTGACATGAAATCTTATTTTTACTAAATGTCCCTTTTCGCATGTTTTTGCATATGCCATACTTAGTACATTGTCTTATCCTTAACCCATACTTTTCCATACTTAATTAAGTATAGGTTGGAAGCTTTCCAACGACGTAAGAAAGACAAGATTGGGATAATTTCTCTCAAGGACTAAGTATGTCCTTATATATATTGAGGCATAGTTTATTTTATTCTTAGTTTTTAACCTAAAGTCTTATTATGTATTTTCATTTAATGTAAAGGGCCGTGTCCCTAAGATATCTATTATCCGTGTCTTTAAGTTTGCTTGCTGTAGAGGAGATCAATCCTTTTACGGATTTATAAAGAGATGTTCTATTTATAATTTATAGTCGTGAAAAGTTACAATTCCGCGACTACTTTCATGTCTTAGGTCAAGTACGCAATTATTCCGAACCATGTGTTCTCCGTAACATTCTAGGGGGTTTCTTTCGTGTTGTTACACAAACAATCCACAATTATACCTCCTAAATGAAGCTGATACATTTTTGTGGAACCCAGATGAATAGAATATCGGTAAACCATGAGCTTTTTCCAAATTTACATTCTCAAATTATCAACATCCGATGTGCACACAATCTACCTTGGTACCTTAGCACAACATCCCTCCCTTAGGAGAATTGACTCATTGAATTTCTAAGTACCGATTCCTTCAACTCCATCAATAGAGGATCAAGGTGGTGGCTTAGATTTTACCTCAACCACTAAAGATGACTCAGAAATATGATGAACCAATAAAACCACCTTTAGGAGAATCTTCCAAACCAATACACCTGCCGGAGCCAATCCTATTGAAATCTTACAGTATGTATTCTCTACCTTTCTTCCACATGAGAACACTACCCATGGTCGTACGACTTAGAGCATCCACAACAAATCTTGGCGTTTGTCGAGTGGTAGAGAAGCCACTCATGTCGTAATCCTTCAAAGAGTGTTCCAACTCTTCTTTGTTAAGAGATTCAACTCCTTTTGAGTTAACATATATTGAATACTTTTAGGTCGGTATATACATCCACATGAACACCATATAGGTAATGTCTCCATATTTTCCCACATGCAAACACATAAGGGGCGCTAATTCAACATCCATGAGTTGGATATTCTTTTTTGGCATGGCACTTGATTCTCTGAGGCATAGGATACCTATCTTACCATGTTGCATAAGAAAACAAACCATCCCTATCCGGGAAGCATAACATGACACGGAACCACTTAAAACTTAACACTCTCTTTGAGTCAATGTAGTCAATTATAAGAATGGATGCAAACCCCCCTCAATACAGGAACCTTCTATAATACCCGGCCTACACCAAGCAAATTTCATGTCGGTTGGATTGTCAAGCGCGGACAATGTCTTAACCTCTTTAAGTTGTTCTATCGGATTGACCTCTATACCCTCTCTTGAGAAAATATGACCAAGAAACTTCACGATACATAACCAGAAATCATTTTTGCTAATACTGTTGAAAGAGTTGATGTTCCTTGGTATTTGCAATACAATCCCCTCCAATGGTCCATATTGCTCACCCTCACTATTCGATATATACCAAGATATCATCAATGAGGACAATCACAAAGTAATCAGTCGTAAATTCATAGAACTCTCTATTCATAAGGTCCATAAAAGCCGGTCGGGCATTATGTGAGACCAAAAAGACATCACTAGGAACTCATAATGACCAGACCTAGTTCTAAATGCCGTATTAGGTACAATCATCACTCTCACTATTAGTTGGTGATTACCGCTACCTCAATCGATTTTACAAATTAGCTTGCCCCTTAGAGGGTGATCAAACAAGTAGTCAATCCGGGGGAGAGGATACTTTTCCTTTATGGTGCATTATAAGTTTCGGATAATCATGACACTCCTATAGGGATCCATCCTTCTTCTTTAAAACAACACCGTTCACACCATGGGGATAATACTAGGTTGTATGAAAATATTTGTCTAATAAGTCTTTGAGTTGAAGCTTTATCTCTCTGAACTATCGAGTCGGAGCTCCGGTAAGGAGTGTTTGAAATAGGCTTCGTATCCGGTAGTATCATACCAAAGTCAATTTCTCGTTCGAGAGAATTTTGGGTAAGTCATACTGGAAATACTTCACGTACGAGGATTCGATTCTAAGGAGGATATCGAACTCAACATTCTTGAACTCCTAAATATGGTATAGCCACCCCTTAGAGATCATATTTACCAATCTTTTAGATACGAAAGGATTCCACATATAGGGATTTGGTACACCTTCCACTTTAAGACTTGTTCATTAGGAAAATTAACTAACTACCCTTGTTCTAAAATAAATGGAGCGAAAAAAATCATGCAACCATTCCATTCTAAAGATGACATAAAATCACATATCAATTCTCTAAATCCACCCATGTACTCTATTGAGGCAAAGATATAGGACAACTCGTAAAAGACTTTCAAGCCATAACGAGTCACCACCGGGTAGTAACCACAAAAGGTTAAACTAGAATCATCGGATATAAACATCAACTTTTGTAGCTACTAAGATACGTTATAAATGATAAAGTAGTAATGGGGTTCAAGTAAAGTTCATAAACATCAAGGTAGAGGAAGACTTTGTAATATGCCAGCGCCTACATGCGGGGGTTGAGATTCCTATAGCTGAACACCTAAGAGCGGAGAGCGATAAGAAGATGGTGAGTATCTACTTTGGAGCATCAGAACTAAGGACGCTGGCTTGCTTGAACTCTTTTCTACCCTTCTTTGACTACTATAGCCTTAATGGTGAACTGCTAACCTATGTCCCATTGTTAGCACCAGCATATCGACAGCATGGTCATATCTCAAGCACTGAACAGTCAGTTATATCACTTGGCTGCAGTTTCCACTAACTCTTTTGAGGCTAGTTCACTTCCGTTGCATTAGCCGGAACAGAAGGAGATGTTGAAGGAAACTCCTCTAGACCATAGCTTGTTGATTTATCCAGCGTCTTGGTAAGAATAGTCGAGATGTGTCCCTGAACTTCTTTGAATGGTATTAGACACCCTGTCCTTATCCTTTTGTAGAGGTGTAGCCCTCTGTTTCTAAACAGCTTGTCTTGATTACTCTACTGGAGAGTACCTCAAGAATTCTTACTCTCTACTTTATTGTTGAGCCTATCTAATGGCACAACACATCGAACGAAAATGTCCATATTGTCCGCATAGGGAGGCATCGAAACCAAGGGCGACAAATATTCAACTAGATCGTCGGACAATTCCCATCACAAGTGAGAGGCTCATCTCATCCCTAAGGATTGGATACAAGAAAGAGCATACTTGGGCAAACGTTTAGTTTGATAACTTCAGAGTACTCTTGCACACTCATACCTCCCTTGACGAAGGTTGACATAAATTTGCTTGCCAGTCTTTTCGCCTCCACTTTTATGTCCCCTGAAATAACCTTGCAGGAGGAAGCCCTTCTAAAAACCGTCCCAGTTGTTAGGATACGCTCTCAAAGGCCCTATGTCTTTATTAAGTATCCTAGTTAGAACCACATCCCTTGAGTTCGACTGATGAGGCTACGCTGGCCTTCGTCCATTTAGAACTCACCTTCCCATAGAACATAGGACTTCTTGTAGACACACACATAAAGAAAGTCTTGAGGGTCTTATTCCACCATATACCAAAATGAAGTACATGGGAGGGGTTCAGTCCTTATTGAAAGTGCCCTAAGAGCGAGAGAGCAGCATGGGTATAGCACTTGTATGCTGCACGGCCAACGTCGTGCCAATTTATCCTTGATACACCCAGATGGCTTGAGCTTGAGTAACCTACCAGTTGGGCTTGGGGTATTCAATAAGCTTGGCTAACGTAGGATATACTCCGTAGTTTTCCTACCCTCTGGGTGGAGGGAATATGTTATATCTTGAGTTGCCATTGTGTCATAGTGAGGTAGATCGTTGGATTCAGGATACTACTTGTCTGTGGTGACGGACTTGATTATCTTGTTGGAGGAGCATGGTTCTTTGAGAGGAAATTCCGCATTAGCCAAATATTCTTCCATTCTCCTTGCGGATGCCCTTTTCGTAGTCAGCACCTATACCACAAGAAAGGTTATAATTAATTGGGATACATAGAGTTACCCACTCTTGAGGCACGAATTTCAAGATTTCCAAAAAGTGAGAATTTCTAAGCATCACATAGCCTCTTATTCATAAGTGTGGCGGTTTCACACCAAAGAACAAGACTCTAACTTAGACGTGGTTTAGTGAACATGAATCCTAAGATTACTTCAACCTCATTCTCTAATACCATGTTTGTCACGGCACGGGAGCACCCACTAGATGTAATAGGTGGGGGCGGGCCTCAAAGAGGACTTGGACAAGCCTTAGCATTCGTCATAACATTACTATAGACCATTCTTCAATACAAAGAGTCAAATATAGTTTTACAACAATAGTCTCAAAGATAAAGGAATGAAATAGTGTCTTTAGGCATAATAACTTCAAAACTAGAATAGTGAAATAGTAACATCCCGAACATTGAGGACCTACCAATAACTGTGGCAATCAGTCCAAGTCTTCTTGCAAAGTGGTATCCAACACTTTAATGGCCGAACCCTACATTGTTTGGGAAAGGGAAAGAAATGGGTTAGTACAACCACATGTACTAAGTATGGAAACATATGCATGTAAAACCATTCAAATCGTGCTTAAAAGGACATTTTAGTCAAAACCATGCTATGTCACTTTTAAAAGCCTTTATGCACAATTAAGAACATATATAAGCCAACAGACATAACATCTCTTAAGAAAAGTCCATATTAACACACAGAACCAACATCATCATAAAGTCAAGTCAAACATGTATATATAACATAAGGTCATATATACATGAATATCATCACATTAAGATTATATAACCATAAAAACTCTAACATAATATCATAACAACATTCATGTACAAGAGTTTATAACATATAGTGTTAAAGTCCTTACTCACAACTCCTTCCAAGCCTACAAGTGCAATGCTTAGGTGAAGACCCATAACCACATAATCAAGTTAACGAAACAAAGGATCATAAGCAATCTACATTTATATATCTTCATATCATGCATGTTCTTCATCTTATATATCAATTTAGATCAATAGCATATTCATCATGAAACTAACATCAATAAGGATCATCAACATGTAAAGTCATCAATTACATTTTATTAATATCATAAGGGCATACAAAAAACATCATAGACCTTCCTCAAGGCCAAATTGTGCAATGTATAAAGTAGAGTCACATACCCCTACATACACTAAGTAGAACCCCTTAAGTAACCCTAGTTAGTGTTAACTTAATATTTTTCATTTTACTTTCGGAACATTCGCCTTAACCTATAAGTAGACCGTGTGACCTAACATGTGAATCTGGTGACATGAAACCCTACATTGAAAGAATATGGTCTACTTGCTAAGGTAGAACCAAAGCATGAACATAGCATTCTAGGTGGATCCGCTAGCTAGTATTTCTATGGATGCAACATAGTTAGGGAACTAGGAGATATGTCTTCAACCCTCTACATTCAAATTACAATTGGAGTCCTAATTTCATGAGAACATTTGGTGAATCTCCCTTCCATTGGGGAGTCAACACCTCTCATTGTCAAGTTCACTCTATGCTAAGCTAAAGTCCCTTTTCGAAATGTCTTTAAGACTTTCTTAATCATCATATCTTAGTATAGGTCATAGGAGACCAACCCCTTGTATAATCAATTCATTAGCTCATTAGGTATTGCATGAGAATTTTCTTTCATAACAAGCCTTGATTTGTGAGATCAACATATCATAGTAATATCACAGTAAGGTACACAAGTGATTCATATTCAACCTTGTATCATTGTTCTCTTAACATGATCTCACAATTCACATAGTCAAGAGAATTCATCACATTCATCATATCATCATCTTCTTAATCTAATCACATATAATACTTCAATTGAATACAATTATCAAGTATAAGACATCGTCATTGAAGTAAAGAACTCATGATCATAAAGTCTTACAACATAGCCTTCATAAGCCTCCTTCAAGATCTTACAATCTATAAAACAATATTCATCCTTAAATTCACCTAATAACATCATATAATATTAGTATATACAAGAACTAAGTAAATTGTATCATCTCTAATCAATTCAACCTCAATTCATAGCCAAGGGTTAGGGGAAACAGTTCAATCATGATTTCTTCCATATAACTAAGTCAAAGAATTATAACTACAACAATTAACCAATAAAAAATTATAATCTATCAATAATAATCAACGGAAACCAACATCAAATCAATTTGAAAGATCCATTACGAAATTGGAAGAAAACCCAACTTTTAGACTTCATTAGAAACCAATTTGAAGAGCCTATTGGGGAAAGAGATCTCAAGAGTGAATAGCTTCCATATCTTAGGATTCCTTTGTGTTTGACGGAGAAAAGATGAAGTCTTGAAGCCCTAGTATTCCTTGAATCTTGGTCTTCAATGGAATATTTTAATAGAGAGAGAAAGTAGAGACAAGTTGGAGAGAATTGGTTTGGGAATTATGGTGAGTTGAGTTAGTAAAATGAGGTTTAGTCTCTATATAGTCCCCAGGTGAACATTTTAAAGCTTTGTGTACACATTGCATATAATTTAACGCATTAGATATTTCAATTCTTTCCATGTAAAAGGGTTAACATTTCCATTGAGTTTTACAAGCCATCCCACATGTTTCCAACAACTCAATGCAAGACCTTTAAAGTGTTCAAAGGCATATATTGATTGCTCAAAATATTCCAAATCATGGTTTATATAGTTCCACTCACCTTGCAGTTCCCAATCAATATAAGCCTCAGTATCACACTTTCATTCAAAAATTTGAAGACTAACTCTTTTGGTACCGATACACCTAACACATACCCTATATATTCCTTGATTCCTATATCCCGACAAGTGTACATTAGAATGAGAAGTGTCGGATGTAGTATCCTTAACCATTTGAGATGCACACTCTCTTACACTGATCAAATGACTATGACTTCAACTAGTGTAACCATACACATCTATTTTACTAGGGAAAGGATTACCACATGCAAAAGAATATAAATTTTCACACGCCTTAGAATCATGCTCCTCATAATTCTTATATAAAATCATCATCATAGGAGATATCACAAGGCTCATCATTGTCCTTATCGTCGCTATAAGAGATATGATAACCATGTTCCTAATATTCTCCTCCGAAATACTAGTTCGCATTCCTATTCAACTATTGATTATGGCTATCACCATAGCAACCATAATTACCATAATCCTCACATTCATAGCCCTTGTAATTACAATCATAGTGTCTTATATCATAGTCACATGGGTCAGAGGCTATTGTTGACATGTTTCCTTATATGTTCTTTGTACTGATAAAATAATCAAACAAGGTTATTAGTAAAAGCACCTCACCAACACTCACATTTTCTCACAGTTGAACACCTCACAATTCGGCTCTACTAATATTGAACCCTATTTCAATCCTGTGGTACAAGTGTCAATTAATTTATTAGTCAGAATAGATTATTGATTCAAGCAGGATAAATGACTCCATTGAAACAAATAGACTTGAATAAAAAATTTAACTAAAATGAAAAAACTAAAAAAGCACACAAAGAAAGCATAAGAAGAAATACAGACACAAGATGAATCAACAACTAAGTAATGACATTTACTAGTTTTGAAATTACTATTTAGAATCAACAGAGTGAGTTCGAATCAAGAAAAATGAGACTAGGAAGTTAAAACATGACATTGTTCACAAAATTAAGCTCGGGTGTCCAAGCATAAATTTTTTGTTCCAAAACTGAAATTCACATCGCCAACTTCCTATCTTGATGAATCATCTTGGAGAATCACCGAAGTACCCTCAGCTCGCCGAATTTTCTAGAGATGCAAATTCATTTGGAGAGCGCAACTACCGTTTGGTGAGTTACCGAATCATCTTCGTAAGTATGACTTAGCTTGCCCAATGGATCTTCCAGCACACTTGCAGCCTTCAATTTTTCACTCCTTATTGTACCCATGTACTTCGTCGACCTAGTACTTACCCCTTTTTGAATATTCCCTTTTGAACCAATAGAAGTACTCTTTCCTTTCCTCTTCCTTTTTGATCAAACACCTCTTTTTTGTGATTCTTCTGCTTGATAATTTGAACATCCCAAGAACACTATGAACACAGGTGAAGACCCAAAATATATCCCTCAATAATTTTAGCTTGGAATTTCACGAAAATTGGAATACATGCCCACCTTTATGTAGGAAATAAACCGAGTGATTTTTAGCTTTAAATTCCTTACCAAAACCTTCAGATTTCAAAACCTATTTCCTTCTTTCATCAAGTCATGAAGATGACAATTAGTATTAAGAACACCAGATTTTCAAACCAAATGGATTTCTACTCTATTTTCACCGAAATTTAAGATATGAACTCATAAGGATATAACTATCAAACTCTAATACCCAAGATTCTCCAATTTCACTTAAATCTTAAAAACCACTTTAAGTTCTTCAAGATTCTTTAATCAACAATGGTGGATACTTCAATTCAACTCCAAATATCACCGATTCTCATATTTAGACTAAAGTAAGGTTAGGGAACACTAATCTAACCTTACAAACTTCAAACAAGACAAAATTCAAGAAGATATTTTTGGGATTTTCTTCAAAAACATTTTTTGGATTATATTTATAACAAACAATAGACTAGGATTCTAAGAATGAATCGGAACTCAACTCTGATGCCAATTGATTTACTTCTCACCATGAATTATGAATAAAAATGCGGATATCAAATATAACAAAGAATGATCGAATAAGAGATGCAAGACAATGATTAATTAACAACTAAAGGATGTATAAAATCATAAAACATCCAATAACAATCCCTAAAAAAGAACCTAATAGACATAAATAAATTGACACAAGAAAAGGAAACCAAAACAAAACTAATGGTATATTAAACCTAAAGACATCAATTGATTAATCTGATATCGAGTCTTTTACAAAGACCTCAAGAAAATTGAATCTCTAAGTGATCCCCATTTCTAAAAAAAAAAGTTTAATAGAAGCTTCACCAAGCTCTCATATCTCTCAAAGGATATCAAATTAATCAATCATTCATTTCAAAAATAGTCTACCTAAAAATAATACCAAAAGTATATATTTATAGTTTTAGGCTATTACATCGTAAGAGGCCCAAAATTTGCCTAAAAAGGATAAAAGGCGGCGTGGATTAGGATCGCCTAATGAACTCAACGAGTCAACAGCTAGTTCGGTGTTGTGAACTTTCTTTGGAAAAATTGTATAATATTTGGCGATCTGAGCCATGGTCGCTTAAGGAAATAGGTGAGTCACCGATTGACCTCCAGCTCGCCGAATGTGGCAGCTTCCCTTTAGTTCCTTGGATATTTAGTTGAGCAGGGATCCCTCACATAAGCCAACAAATGAGTCGTCAAAGTGGTCTCAACTTTGTGATTGAGGCAGCTTCTTCACTCGCTCTTCCTTGCTTTGTTAAACCTCCCACGCTCCAAGCTATCATCAAAATTGGTATTGCTCAATTGGGAGCTCCTTCCAAATGTGTATATTAATATTCAAGGAATGCAACCCACTATTTGACATCAACTCAGGCTGAAGAACCTCAATCTTTGTGAACGATCCTTCCATCCTTTGAAGTTCCTAAAAATGGCTTGGAGTGAATTGCCCTAATGCAATTTGAATTGTATCAAATAGGGTAAATTAATATTTCTTAAAATTTTAGTTAGATGTAGAAACATTGGTTTAGGCTTAGAAGGAGTGATTAAATACTTAAATACCCCTATTAAAAAGATAAGGATAACATTCCATGGGGAAATCTACGGTTGTGCGGTTTGATCTAAAGACCATAGATCGCAACACTGGAATTTATATTGAAATTTTAAGCCTCCGAAAGTAATTCTACGGAACCAAACTATAACCTATAGAAATTTCTAGGAAGTGGTGATAGTTGCTTAACAATTAGTTTATTTTTTGACTCCTACTAGATTTTTCATGAGTAATTGTACAGGTCATAGAAACTTCTACGACCCATATATGTTTTTCGTGTATCACTAACTCAGAAAACTTTACTTTTGTAGTCTTTCGTAAGATGCTCATAACTCTGTACTCCGAACATGAAATGAGGCAAATATGGTTGCATTGTAAAGGGGACTCATAGTACTTTAATTTTTAGTTGAGCCATCTAATTCATTATGTCAGGACATATATGATTGTTCCAAGTTTACCTAAGTAGAATATTATATCAAAATTTAATTAGTAATCAATCTTTCAACTAAATATGTGATAGGGGATTCTGGACCTTTAATTCTTATCAAAATCCATTCCTACACTAAGGAATTGAACTTAACACCAGTTAATAATTTAAAATCACCCGATAAAACCTTATACTCAATGAAGAATGGTTCAAACCATATAATAATATTTTTGATATTGAAATATCAAGTCCTTAGATTCATTCGTCCTCGAATTATTGATTCACTAAGTATAAAAGGGGTAGGAAAAGGTTTAGCAACAAAATTTACAGTAAAACACACATAGAAACTCATGATTTCTTTGGTATGATTGAATACCTTGGACTCGAACAAAATCTGTCGAAAAGAGAGGAAGGAATCTTATCTTCATGTATTATTAATGTCATGGCGCAAGCCTACACCCTGGATGTAATCAACACTCGAGAACCATTGCTAATCCCCTACAAAACCCTTGGTGTGTCTGACTACTTAGTAGAAGAGTAAATTAAGAAAATTTTAGCTTTAAAATGATAAAACTTTTAATCTCAAAGTACTCCAATGATTCAAAATACTTCGAACACATTAATAGTTGAAATAAAGTTTAAAAAAGGAATGCTAAAAACATACTCAAAGTAATCTATGAAGCCACTATATTCCATACTAATATATATATATATATATATATATATATATATATAGTGAGAGAGAGAGAGAGAGAGAGAGAGAGATACATGGATAGATAGATAGATAGATAGATAGATAGATAGATAGTGAGAGAGAGAGAGAAAGAAGTACATAAAGATAGATTTTTAATGGAGTTAAAACTTACGTTCATATTAAAAATTAGTAATGTCATGCCCCGAGCTTCCACCGTGTACGTGGACGGCACCCAATGACCATTTCTGGCCTTTAGCGGACCTTTGGCTTGGCTTACATAACTGAGCAAAAGACTTAACTCAATATAAAGTGAGAACCATTTTAATAAAGATAACTTCAAATAAAGTGTCTTGGCCAAAATGGAACTTAAGTCTCACAAGAGAATATCTCTAATGTAATTAATCACAGACTCAAAACTAAAATGTCTTGTTGTCTATCTATCTATGAAGCCTCTATAATGCTAAGATGAATGTTGGAACAGACCCCACAACATTCTATAAAAGCAAAGTATGAAAAATAGTAAATATGTGTCCTCCAGAATGCAAGGTGGCTCACCACTCGACTCCGAGTGCTTGGCTGGATCAACGAGACGCTGGGTGATGTTGATCCTGGTTACGTGCGTCTGCATCATGATACGATGTAGGACAATTGGCATCAGTACATTGAATGTACGAGTATGCGAGATGGAATGCTAAAACCTAAAATAATGTTTATAAGTCATTTAGGATGTTTTAGAGTCAAGACGTAAAGAAACGTCCATGACGTCCGCAGAATAATGAAAGAGGTGCTAGTGTGCCTTAGCCTATTTTACAAGGATTTAAGAGTCGGAATTTATTGAAATTTAGTAGGAAGGTCTTAAAGATGTTATACAATGTGTTTAAGTTTGAAACTTCCCAGCACGACACCCAAAGGACCACCGTAAGGGTCCTTCTGGAGGAACATTTCAAAATGACCAAAATCGATCAAAAGAAAGTAGCCATCTACGGTTGCCATACGACAGACCGTCATTTATATGATGGGGTGTCGATGTCTCTGTCGTCCCACACTTAGCTATTTTCAAAAAATAGCCAAAATAAGGTCCTAGACACAAACGACGGTTCTGCAGGATGGTGGGAGCAAGAGGCGTCGACATACCTACGGACCGTAGGTTGGGGTATCGTAGGTCAGGTCTGTGATTTTCTATTTTGTTTTAAGTGGGTTCATTTAATTAGTTATTTGGTTAATTAAGGGTTAAGGGGGGTCTAATAAAGTTAATTAATGACCTATATAAAGACATAAGCATAATTATAATAACCTAATACCTTCAAAGACCAAAACTCAAAATTTTCTTCCTTCTCTCTACTATGTCTCTCCCAAATAAGACTCCATAGAATACAAAGGTATAAGGGATTTATGGAAGCAACAAATCCACTTTCCTCCTTCAATATTCAAGGATTAACATGGTATGGGAACCCTTCATCTTTGGGACTCCTTTCCCCAAAGGGTTCTTTCAAATTTGATTTTCAAAAGATGAATTGATTGAACATGGGTTTCTTTCTAATCCGAAATTAATCTTTCAAAATGTATTGTTCTTGATTTCTATTGGCTATTATGGTTTTATTGTGATAATTGTTTGGTAAAATAGGGTAGTTCTTGATGTTAGACCTAGTTCTATGGAAGAGATCATAAATTGACCATATTTCATTAAACCTAGATCATGAATTGATGTTGAATTGATTAGTGTTGATCCAATTGACTTAGTTCTTGTGTTAATTACTATTATGTGATGCTATTAAGTCTATTAATGTATGAACATGGTTTGTTGATGTAACACCATAGAAGAAGGATTGTGAAGGTGAATTGGTAAGACTTATAGTCTTGAATCCTTACTTCAATTGTGATGACTTATACATAATGATGATGTTCAATTGAAGTGTTGATTGTGATTAGATTATATAGGTGATGGTATGATGAATGTAATTGAAATGTCTTGACTATATGGATTGTGAAACTAAGATTACGATGTAATGATACAATGTTGGTTATGAAATACCTATGTTGTTTACTATGACATGATGATGATAATGTGTTAATATCACATATGAGGGTTGTATTGAAAGGATATTCTCATGCAATTCCTAATGAGATAATGTTGATGAACTACAAGGGGTTAGTCTCCTTTGACCTACACTAAGCTATGATTATTAATAAAGGCTTAAACACATTTCAAAAAGGGACTTTGGCATAAAGAGGGTCTCAAGCATGTCTCCTAGTTCATGAAATATGTTTCCCCCATAGGAATACTAGCTAGTGGATCCACCTAGATATTCATTTGTTGGTAGTACCTTGGCAAGTAGTCCACCTTCTTTTGGTGTAGGGTTTCGTGACATCGGTTTCCACATTTACCTCATGTGGTCTATGTCGGTTAAGGCATGTGACACCGAAAGTAAAATGAAGTAATAAAGTGAACTCTAACTAGGATGACTTAAGGGGTTTGGATTTATCTACGCAGGGGTATGGAACTCTACCTATACATTGCACTTGTTGGACTTGAGGGATGTCCTAGGAGTATTTTCTCATATTCTTATGTTATTATAAAGTAAATGATATACATATGTTGACTTTACATGTTGATGATACTATATGAAGTTGGTTTCAATTATGAACGTGTTGTAGGTCTATACTGCTAAATATTTTGATGAATACTCACGATTCTATGTTATATGAAGTTAGACATTACTTGTGATCATTTGGTTGGTTTACTTGGTTGTGTGGGGTTATGGGGCTTCACTTGGTTATTTCACTTGTAAGCTTGGTAATTGGTTATAAGTAATGGTCTTGCATATGTTGTAATGTTATGAACTCTTGTTCATGCATTGTTGCTATATCATGATGTTTTAGTTTCTTTGGTTATGATTTTCTACTATACTACTACACATGTTGACTTGATCTACTTGATGATGTTGGTCTTGTGTTGTGTATGGTCTTGTTAAAAGGAATATATGAATATTGGCTCATGTGTGTTCTTTATTGTGCATAAGTTTTCCAAAAAGGTAACTTAGCATGGTTTTGAACAAATGTCCCTTTTAGAATTATTTTCAAATGTTTATGTGCATAAGTTTCAATACAAAGTACAAGTGGTGTACTATTCCATATTTCTATGTTTTCTACAATTATGTAGGTTCCGATCGTTGAGTTTCTAGAAGGCCAATTAAAGAAGACTTGGATTTTCTTTTCTCCATGTTTTGTAGGTCCTCACCATTCCGAGGATGATGCCACTATCTAGCTATTTAATGTTGTTATAGTCTAAAGACATTTAGCTTCATTCCTCTTTTATTTGGATATTGATGTAAGCCTATATTGGCATGTTGACTTTGTATTGGCTATGTCCAAGATTTGTATTCCTTTAGAT
The DNA here is from genome assembly GCA_022817965.1 of Solanum lycopersicoides. Classification (NCBI taxonomy): domain Eukaryota; kingdom Viridiplantae; phylum Streptophyta; class Magnoliopsida; order Solanales; family Solanaceae; genus Solanum; species Solanum lycopersicoides. The sequence goes on from JAJJBR010002753.1 coordinate 8,907,491, forward strand.
GATTTACTATGAGACAATGTATTAGACTAAATCTTATGCATCGATTATGTTATATAAAAGTAGAATCCAATGTAAGCTTCCTATGAGAGGAGTCTATGTAAACTCCATATATAGTATGTGAGAGGTCTATGTATACCTCACTATCTAGATTAATGTATGAAAATTTTTAATTCTTCTGCGTTTTTTTTAGCCTATTATATGTAATGACGAATGCTATGAGGCTAGTCTTAGTCCTCTCCAAGGACGATGACGCCGCTTACGTCTAGGGGGTGCTCCCCGGTCGTGAGAAAATTGGTATCAGAGCATGAGGTCAAATAAATCTTAAGATTGATGTCTCATTGAACCACGTCTACCTAGAATCTTGTTTATGGGTGTGAAGGGCGCAACACTTATGAATGAAAATCTATGTGACACTTATGAATTCTAACTTATTGGTAATATTGAAAGTCGTGCCTTATGAGTGGTAACACTATGTGTTTCTCTTTCTTCTAATACTTGTCTTGTGGATATAGTATATGAGTACAAAACGTGCAGTTGCAAGGAGAGTGAAGGAAGATTTGGCTAATGCAGGAGCTCTTCCGTAAGATAACCAAGACCCTCCACAAGACAAACAAGTGCCTCCACAAGACCAAACTCCGATCATTCCTCTACCTATGACAGATGGAGAGATACGGTCGGCATTTTTGAATTTGGCAGAAGCCATGACTATCCAAGCTGAAGCGGTAGCCTCTCAATCCCAATCCATGACGGTTAAAGCCAATCAGGAGGTCGGACCAAGTGTTCAACAAAATACTAGTACCACAGCTTCCCGCTTGAGGCATTTCATGAGTATGAACCTTCCTATGTTCTATGAGTCGACTGTGAATGAAGATGACAAAGACTTCATTGATGAGGTCTACCAGATTATCTATTCCATGAGGTTGACTTCAAATGAAAAGTCAGAGTTAGCTTCGTACCAACTCAAGGATGTAGCCTAAACATGGTACACCCAATGAAGAGATAATAGGACCTTGACAGCGGGTCCTATCACTTGGGAGGTGTTTAAAAGGGCTTTATGTCACATCCCAAGACCACACCCTAGAAGTTAGGGCACAATCTCGGATTGTAACTGGCGTATTCAACCTATCGTAGGTCTTATACGAGCCCTTTCATATCATTCATCGCATATACACAGTGAAAAGTAGTGCAGAATTAAAACTTTTCACAAAATATATAATCAAAAAGAGATTATCAGGAATAAAGCAGTTTAGCTACTCATGAATAAAAATGAGTATACCTGTTCTTGTAGATTTTCCATATCTGATTTGTTTTCCATAACTGATACTTTATTTACTAGCTCTGATACCAATATGGGGGTTGGAAGCGGAATGAGAGAAAAGAGTGAAGAGAGAAGGGGGCTTGTTTTATTTATGAAGGCAAATGCCTCCTTTTATACACAATCCTAACGACCTTTCATCTTTACTAATGGATGATTGGCCTTTACTATTTACACAGTTACTTGACTCTTACTATTTACACAGTAACTTGACCTATACTATTTACAGAGTGACACGTCTTTACTATTCATGAATAGTATTTCATGAATTATTACAAAACTACAAAACAAAACAAGACAAACTACTTTATATCTTTTCCTTTTACAATTTTTTCAACGAATTTTTTCTTTATGTCTGCCATATCTCTTTGTCTTTGTTTGCCACCTTTGTACTTTTCTTCTTATCTTCTTGCAACGTGTTTATCTTCTGCAGTATCTCTTTTTTTTTTTTTTTTTTTTTTTTTTTACATATTTCTATTCCAGCTGTACATCTGGTATCGCTGTTACTTCTTCACCATTGCATTTTGAACAACGATGATCTGGATATTTATGACTAATTATCTTACAATATCTGGTTAATAAATTTTGAGAAATAAATTTTTTTTTCAAGGCTCTTGTAGTAGGTTTTTCTTCTGGTCTAAGTAATGATAATATCCATTGTTGTACTTCTGCCATATCTGCTTCTCTTACAGTCCTTGAATTTGAATAAATCATTACTTGTTCTCTAGCATAATAACTCCATATAGCATTACCATTTAAATAATTGTCTGCTAATTCTTGGATAATAGTAGAGATTCCAATAATTCTTTTATTTGCGTAGAAATCTGGTATTTCTATTATAGGTATTTCTTGTTGTATTGATATATCTTCTGGTATTAACATAGTTCTTGTCAATCCTAGCTTCACAACTTGGATCACTGGTTTTATCTCATCATATAATATCTCTTCTGGTGCTGTGTAGAATTTTATGAAAAATAAATCTCCTTTTGTAATTCTTTTATAGGTTAAAAATGTCTTATGTATTTCTGGTATTCCTTGTAACTCTTCTCCATCGTATGTATATACAGTACTAAGTAAGCCATAGTGGTAACATGTTTAACCTAGATTTGAATTGGTTTTTGGCTGGGCAATGAGTTTATTATATCCTTGTAATTTTTGGGTTATATAGTCTTGGTTTAGGTCTGTGGTTGTAACTGACCTTGGATTTTGGTTTAAGAATGTTTGGATTTTATCTATATTTTGTATGTAGGTTTGGGACAAATGGTTGTATATCTTTTTATCTTGGTGTAGGCTTGCTGCATAGGTATTTACTTGGGGTGGTGTCATAACTGGTCTTTGTATTTTTGGAGTAAATGGGTTTGTAAACATAGTATTTAAATTGGTATTTTTGTATTGTGATTTTGTAGGTTGTCCAACTGTACCTGCACTTGTACCTGCAATGTTAGATAAATTGTTTTGGGTTTTTCGGAGTTTCCCAACGTCTCCTACTAGCTCTGGAATTTTATTGTCTTCCGATCGACATAGCTCCGCATTTTTATAGTCATGCTACTGACTGCTATCTTTAGCTTTAGACTTCAGATTAACTTCATTAGTCTTTAGCTTTTGTATCTCTTTGTCCATACTGTCCACTTTATTACAAAGTGTAGTAATGGATTTGAGTATCTCTTCCATCATATCTTTTTCTTGTTCAGTTTGTGTACCTTTGTCTTGATAGGTAATCTGCAACCATATTTTTGTCAGTTTTAATTACCTCAATTGTAAATGTAAAATTTAATATATTTAATACCAATCTCCTTATTTCGTTTGTTGTAACTGAATCATCTATCTTTCTAGTTATCCACCATTTTACTTGTGTGTTATCTGTTCTTACAATAAATTTATTGTAAACAATATATGGTTCAAATGCTAATAAACATTTATATAATGCTAATAATTCTTTTTTATTTATTTCCCATTTTATTTGTGCTTCTGTATAAGATCCTCAATAATATCTACAATGATGTTCTATTTTTTAATTTTCATATTTATATTTTAAAACTCCTCCATAGCTATGATTGCTTGAATCTGTTTCCACAATATAAGTAAATATCTTATTTTCATCAGGAAAATAAAGTTTTGGTAATTTTTTACATAAATTCTTAATATTTTTTATATATTCTCTATCTTTTTTATCAAAATGATATTCAACATCTTTCTTAAGTTTCCTATGAAGTGGTTTTAAATATTCTGCTAATTTTGGTATATATTCTCTTACTTGATTTACTAATCCTAAAAAGGATTGTAATTTCTTTTTTGTATCTATCTCTTATTTTAAATTGATTATTTTTTGTACTATATGTGTTTGCATTTTCATACCATTTTTATCTATTTGTATTCCTAGAAATTCTATCTGTGATTTCATAATTTCTGCTTTCTTTTTACTTAGACTTATACCTGATTGTTTAATTATATGTATAAATTTTTCTAATAACCTAATATGTTCATCTTGTGTTCTAGAGAATAATAATATATCATCTATATAAACTATGCAATTTTCTAATTGATTGAAATAGTTATCCATAAAATATTGATATCTACCTGGTGCATTTTTATATCCAAATGGTAAAACATTCCATTCATAGAAACCTTGTGGTACTGTGAATGCTGTTAGTTGTTTAGATTCTTCTTCTAGTTTTAAATGATAAAATCCTGATTTACAATCAAATTTACTAAAATAGTTATATCCTTGTATCTGTCTTATTTTTAATATCTTATTGGGTATTGGATAATTATAAGTTTTAGTTTTAGCATTTAGATTACGATAATCTATAATCATTCTACTTTTACCTCTTTTTTGTTCACTATGTTTATTTACTATAAATGCTGGACTTGTATGTTTACTATTACTCTCTTTGCTCCTATTTTATATCCACATGGTGTAGTAAACCACCAATGAGTTTTAGTTATAATATGAGGATATAGTTTATCTAAAAATGGCATTCCTAATAACATATCTTTTGTTGTAAATTCAAAATTATACATTTCTTCTATTGTTAATATTTTATCCCATATTTGTATTTTTATATTTTTTGCTTTATATGTAATCATACTACTTTCATTATTAAATCCTGTTACTACCATAGGTATTTTTAATTTTTCCCATTTATCTTCTGGTAAACAATTATATTTACATATATTTATCTCTGCTCCTGTATCTATCATAGGTGTATAATATCTGTTGTGATATCCTTCTACAATAATTTTTGCAAGTATATATATCTTCATTACTCATTTTGTTCTTTTTATAATTATTTTCTTGTTTTGACAGGTTATGATTAATTGTTCATCTTCTATTTTATATGGTTTAAATTGATCTAACCATTTTATTCCTAAAGTAATATTTTGATTTCCTTGGTAAATTTTAAATGATATTAATAATAATATTCCTCCTATAATTATTTCTTTTTCTACTATTTCTTCATTTATAGTTACAATTTCACTAGGTAATCCAGGGCATACATGTCCTGTTTTTATAATTTCTATATCTAAAACTAATTCTCTAATTATATAATTATCTTCTTGTCATGTATTTATTAATATCCTATATCTTTTTTCATTAATTATTCCAGTTATAAAATAATGATTTGGTGTTTCTTCTTCTGTATTTAATATTTTAGGAATTTCATATATTCTTTTAGATGTACTAGCTCTTGATGAAGTAGTTCTATTCAATATATTTGGTATACTTGAAGTGCTTATTCTTTGTTTTACTATTTCTAAATCTTCTTCCACGTCAATTTCTTTATAACTATAATCAGTATTATCTATTATTGTAATTACTTGGTCAAAAGGGTTTTCTATTTTTATTCTATCGTCTGCTAAATATATTTCAATAGGTGTATCTATTCCTTCTCTAAAACATGCTTTTATTAATATTTTTGTTCCTCCTAAATGTACATATTTTATAGGTGTTTTAGCTTTTATATCTTGTATTTCTTGATTTATCATTCTTTTGTTTAATATAGGTATTTGTGCTTTTCCTTTTGTATATTTACAATCTACAATATGTTCTTTTTGACTAACTACATAGTATTCTTCTTTTTGTCTTTTAAACCAATTTTTTAAAGTAGGTATCTTAAGTACTTTATCTACGCTTAAATCTAATTCTTTATTTTTTATTTGTTGGAAAATTGTGTTATCAAATATAATTTTTTGTTCTACTGATTCTTCATTCTGATATTCTTCTTTAGATATTATTTTTATATCATTTTCAGTCATTATATTTCTTCATTTATCATTTCATTATCTAATTCCATATTTATTTCTATATCTTCGGATTCAATGTCAGATAATTCATATATACTATCATTTTCACTTAATTCATAATCTATATAATCTATCTGCATATATTTTTCATCATCCATAATTATTTCTGCAATTTGTTTGCCTTTTAAATTTTTAGGTAATTTACAATCTCTAGCTAAATGTCCTAACTTTCCACAATTATCACAATTACAATCTGATAATTTTCTTTTTGGTCTATATGGTCTTTTTATTTTATAATTTTTTACATAATATCTTTTTCTTGGATTTTTATATTTATATCTTGTTTTGGTTTTTCTATAATTTTTATATTTTCTAGGTTTTTTATAATATTTATCTTTACAACCAAATTGTGGTGCTATTTTATTCTTGCAACATGCTAAATTTTTAATTAATATTTTTTCCATTTTTATTTTTTCTTTTTGGGTTTCACATAATTGTATAAACCATTGTTGTAAAAATTTTATTCTAGCTCCTAAAGTATCTGTTATTCCTTCATTATTCCAATCTTTAATTACTCTTGTACTAAATGGTTCTGGTAATTTTGTAAAATATTGTTGTCTTATTTCTTTTGCTTCATCTATGTCATATCTGGCTTTATAATAATATTCTTTAAATGCACATGTATATTCTTCTATATAACACATATTACATATTGCTAATTTTGACATTAGTTGTCTATTTATTATTTTTTCTTTATTTTGTTCTTTTATTTCTGTAGTCATACCTCCAAATTCATTTCTTATGGCTAATTCATCTATCCATAATTTTGTTGTTCCTACAAATTTTCTTTCTATATATCCTGGTGTGTCTTTTACTGTTATTTTGTTATCTACTAGTTGTTTAGATAAATTTCCTACCCATAATAAGATTACTTTGTTTATATCTATAACACAGTCTAAATCTAGAAAATTATTTTGTTCCATTATTGGTCTAGATATCCATTTCTTATTTAATCTGCTATTCCATATTGCATTTGCTCTGTCTGATCTTTCATAATTATCTGTATAATAAGTTGGTGTTGTTCTTCTAGGACTATTCCTTCTAGGACTACTTCTAGGACTATTATCTGGAGTTTTAACTCTTGATGTACTTGGTTTATTTATATTTCCTGTATTTATTTCTAATTTTTTTAGTTTATCTACTTGTTCTAAAATTTCTGTATATGTTTCACTTATATCACTTATTTCTGAATTTTGATCATTCATTGTATCTAGTTCGTTTATTTCATCATTGATTTCATTTATTTCAAGATTTTCATTTTCATTTAATATTTGTTTCATTTTATTTATTTCACTAGTCAATTCAACTTCTTTTTCTTTTTCCTTTTCTATTTGTTTTTCTTTTTGTTTAGTTTCATATAATAATTTTAACTGAGCTAATTCTTTTTCTAATTCACTTATTTTTGTATTTTTTGTTTCTTCTATCTTTTGTACTTCTTGTTTTGCTTGTGATTTTATTTTTTCAATTTCTTTGGCTTTATCTATATCTTCATTTTCTTTTGTTATTCTTATCATAGCTGTTAAACTATCTTCTAATTTTGTTGTTTCCTTTTCTAACATTAAATATAATTTATCTCTTATTTTTTTATATCTTCTTCCTAAATTTGAGAATATTATTTTTATTATTAATCCTTCTTGATTTTCATAAGTTTTTTCGTCTACTGCAAATTCTTCTTTATTCATTATATTCATTATTATAATATATATCATGTTGTAATTTATATTCTAGGCAATTTATTTGTATTTCTAACTTGAATAGAGCGTTTCTTTGTATTGATATTACTTTACTACTTACTCCTGCAAATATATTTTCTTCTATTCTTTCTTTTTTAAATTCATATTCATATCTTTTTTTATTTATTTTATCTATCAGTTGTTGTTTATATATTTCTTTATTCATATTGTTTCTTCAAATAACCATAGATCTATCAACAAATTTCTTTAGTAATATCTTTTTTAGTAAGCTTTAATAATTCATATTTTCTATACAAATTTTTTATTTTTTTCTTTATCCTTTTTACTTTTCTCTTTATATTATTATTTGTATTCATATTTTAAGAAAATATTTTTTCATAATATTCTTTTTTAACTAAATCCAATCTTTGTATTTCTTTAGCATTATTTTCTATATATTCTAAATATTCAATTTCTTTGGTTAATATATATCTATTTACATTTTCAATTAATAATTTTTCTTCTATATCTATCTTTTCTTTTGTTTCTTTCCATAATTGCAAATATCTATAATTTATCATTGATCTCTATATAATTCTAGATCATCATATAAATAATCTATATCAAAGTCATCTGAAATAATTAGTTCTGACCAATCATAAATTGTTTCTTCAATTATTTCATATGTTACTAATTTATCATAGATTATTCTTCTTATATCAGCATCAAGATCTTTTAATATATAGAATAATAATATCATGTAATTAACATCATCATTTAATAAATAGGTAGTCATTTTATCATATTTTTGCTAAAATTTTATTCCTTCTAACCTCTTTACAGATTATACTTATTTATTATGTAATAATAATAATTTAATAATCATCTCGTCTAGTCACTACTATGGTTTTCTTCTTCAATCAGTTACTCTAACAGCGCCTCAACTCTGTGTACTCCCCTAAACGGCTTTCTCTTTTGCCTACCGGTTTCCACTTTAGGATGGCATAGTCTGGGCTTACCTACTCTCAGAATATTTTCATAGCAAACCTTCTAAAGATGATTATTATAACATTATTAAAGCATAATAAATACTTATAATCAAAAAGAGATTATCAGGAATAAAGCAGTTTAGCTACTCATGAATAAAAATGAGTATACCTGTTCTTGTAGATTTTCCATATCTGATTTGTTTTCCATAACTAATATTTTATTTACTAGCTCTGATACCAATATGGGGGTTGGAAGCGGAATGAGAGAAAAGAGTGAAGAGAGAAGGGGGCTTGTTTTATTTATGAAGGCAAATGCCTCCTTTTATACACAATCCTAACGACCTTTCATCTTTACTAATGGATGATTGGCCTTTACTATTTACACAGTTACTTGACTCTTACTATTTACACAGTAACTTGACCTATACTCTCTTGAATGATGTTATGATCCAAGTCTTGCTTCCCAAATGCTCCTCACCTACAAAGAACTATATAGATAGATAAAAGCATGGAATTATTACAACCACATGTATTAAATATGACATTATGTATAAAAATCATGAAAACGGACAGTTATCGGAAATATGCATCTTTTCATTTAAATATCATAATATCATCATAAGAACAACATTTATCAACATAGAAACACATAAGAAATCATTTTAACCAAATATCACATTTATATAAGTCACTTTCCAGTAACCTATATTCACTGTATAGTGAATTGCCTCACTGTTACTGTGAAGTGCTTTTCCTTCTCTTTTTAACACTTCCTAGCATGTAGTCTTCTTACCTAAGCTATCCTAAGATTATCTTAAGTCACACAAAGAGAGACCACCCATACACCCTCTCTGTATGTGCCTAAATGATCCTCAAGATTATTCATAATGAGACACATACACACCTACAATACACCAACATACAAAACATACATAATATGAAAATGTTCCCTACCTAAGCTATCAAAAGACTTACTTAAATCTCCTAGAGAAGAACGCGCATACACCCTCTTCAAGGTTACCTAAATAATCCTTAAGACTTCCTAAGCTTAGATCATGTCAAACATAACAACTAACTTCCCTAACTAGAGTCATTCTCAACACTTCCATAGATAAGACATGAATAAATCACCCCATATGCCCTCTTCACACTTTAACTAAGGAATCCTTAAGTCACTTTAGATTAGGTACTCATTCATTTACATACTTACTTAACATAAGTAATTACATTACTTAGTTCATTTAATAGACATACATCACATAAAGGACATTCAAGTAATGGTCTTGGAAAAGACCTAGGGACTCTCACTAACACTTCAAAGCCAATTCTGCAATGTCTAGATAGCATCCCATACCACCACCTAAACTTCATAGAACCTCTCTAATGCTAATGGGTATCCCATATAATGGTAATAGGAAATAATCGACATAGACCATAGTAGCGAAACATGGAATCCAGAGTTCTATCCTACTCCGATGATGTTGTTCTACTTTCCAATGGTAGAACTTGGACACATCCCATGTAGGCACATGGTTAAAGAATAAGAAGGGCTTCTTTGTATTCTAGCCTCATACTTTAACTAGAACTACTTCCCTTGTCATACTCACTCAGTGCTAGCTTTTGTTCTCATAGAGTACATCACATTAAGGTTCATACATAGGGTCTTACATCATATTCATAACCCAATCACATTTACCCTACCAAAGAGGTCCTCTAGGTCTACTTTACAATGGCAACAAGAAGCTCATCATGACTTTTCTAAGGATTGATATGATGCCTTTCCAGGCAATCAACCTTAAGTCCATCATTACATTACATGAAGGATACCATTACGGCTTTCAACTTCAAGTTTCATGACCTTACCTTCTAGGTTCAAGGTTTCACATAAGGGACCCTCTTATCATCATTCAAGGTCTCACATCATTCATTCATTCAAGACTAAGATACTTTAGCATCCTAAGTCAAGACATCACATATTTACATTCATACAAGCATCAAATAAGGGACACAAGTCAACAAAAACAAGACACAGCGTACTTTTCTTTAGCACATATTACATGTTATTCAAGAAGCACATAGGAACAATAGTTATCATCTTAAAGTCATCCTATACACTACTATATCATCACATAGTCATCATAGACTCAGATAGCCAATTAGGAACAATCATGCATTCGACTCTAAGATTACACACAACACATAGTCATTAGTCTAACATGAGTACCTAAATAACATCAATAGAATAATACATACTTTCACATTACTTCACACATATAGTCAGATATGATCATACATCACATAATCAACTACACAAATAGTCATATTACTTCAAGTAGTGCCATAATTATCATAATTCGTAAAATAACACCGACAAGGCCACATCAATTCACATAACACCGCCCCCATAAGTGGACCAAACCAATCAAAACATAATTGAAGTCTAATTAACATTAAATAAAGGGAATTAGGGCAGCTTACCACCACTTCATACTCAACACTTCAATCCAATGTCAAATCATTCAATTCAATATCATAAGGCCCTTACCCATGACAATGAACATCAATTCAAAGCATAAACTAAAATACTCAATGAATCTAAGCCAATTCAATAGAGATTTATCAATAGAAGAACAATTAGATATCAATTGAATAGAATTCTTACATCATTATAAAGCCCACAAAAAACTACACATTAATTCATAAGCATTAGACCAATATCAAGTAACCCATAACTTAGTCAAAAACTAGGCTTTATAAATTACATGTATTCATAGGTTAATTAAGTTAAAATCATCTTAATAACGACAATTCAATCACTAAACAATGATTAAAAACCTTTAATGCAAGAACCCATGGTAGATCATGAAATAGGCTAATTCATCTTTTGAAAACTTTAGAAAGCATCTTTGAAAGTTGGGATCCTTGATGAAACGAATTTCAAGGATCAAAAACCATACCTCAATGAAGCTAATCCTCCAATTTGATGAAGAATTTCCACTAAAATCACCAATCAAAGCTCTTCCTTTAGTTTTAGCTTTAATGGTGTCTTAAGGAATTTCTAAGGCATTTTGGGGTTTTGATTTTGAAGAATGAAATCTTCTAAGTGTTTAAGGCTTATAAGCACATTTAGAATACCCAAAAGAACCTTAGGGAACCTCCAATACTCTTATTTTGAAGTGGGTTGAATTACAACATCATCCCTCACTTAACAGTGATGCTGCGCAGGACAACAACACTGTCGACGGTTGGGCAGTTGACGGACCGTTTGTCCACAAACGGACCATCCTGTCCTTCCTTTGATTGGTTCAGAGACTCAACATTGGTCCCTTATCTCCCAGGCTAAGTCCCAATAGTTGGAGAACCACCCACGGGGCGTCTACTGACCCAATGGGTGTCGATTGTCTCCGTGGTTTGGGCTGTCTTGGGCAGCCTTGACACCAATTTTGGGTCCTTCCTCAAGGACCCTTGGATGGTCCTTGAGGATACTTTTCCCGGAAGTTTCCAAACCAAACATGACCATATATGATTTTAGGACCTCTCACATGAATTTCACCTAAAACGAACACGTAAAACTCAACGAAACATGCCTAGACACACAAGGTCATTTCAAGGCACATCTTTCGAATGTCATGGACGTTCTTGGACGTTTGACCTCCAAACTTCACGAAACATGACACACTAACTTTATACATCATATTAACTCATTTAAGTACTTCGCAACATCATGAATCACATATAAACACATAGAACCACATATGAGATACTTAGGTGATTTAGTCGTCGAACGTCTTGGTCGTCCCTTGACGTTTGACTTCTAATGCACCTAAACTTAGCTACTGCCTCTATACCATATTATAGAAAATTTTAGGACCTTAGACCATCTTTAAAACAATGTTAGTCTCTAGTTCACCTAAGTCATTTTTGAGACCTTACAATCTCCCCCACTTGGACAAAATTCGTCCTCGAATGACACTTGCCACTCTCCGAACACTTTCAAGAATATATATTCAACTAGAAGCTCAAAATAAAACCATTCAACACATAACCAAGGAGAAAACATCAATTTTTACATATTCAAGAGATTCACAACACAACAAGAAACTATAATAAATTCTATAACTCATTATGCGACAAAACTCACATCCTTCATTCCAAATAGTAAAAACTTATTTTATATTCATTATTATACTCATACACATCAGCTCTTACCACATTACAACAATTTTAGACCAAAGCATCAATTAGTCACATTTTGCAAAATTTAACAGTGAGCAGTCCAGTGTTACAGTGAATTAGGCCAATTTTCTAAAAATGCAAATTTTAGGCAATTCATGATATAGACTTGCTAATATGCAAGGTAACACCATATAAACATCTTTTACAACATGTTCATAGATCCATAAAATATATAATGGATGAATTAAATGAAATTCAATTTCAACCAAACTCCTAAACACCATGCACATGGAACAAACTCGCACATCTATCTGGCCATACTCCCCCACTTAGAAGGAACTCATATCACTAAAAGAGAAAATAAGACTTACCAACATCATCATCACTCTCATACGGCTTCTCTCCTCTAGTACAGAGTGCATAGAAACACCTCTTTGTTGGAGCATCATCATTTAGGACACTAGGAGCAGCCTTCTTACCATCTTTATTAGGACAATCTCTAACTTTGTGTCCATCTTTTCCACATCCAAAACAACTCCCGGTACCAAATAGACACTCACCATAATGTTTCTTGCCACAATTGGCACACGTAGGTTTGCCATTTTGAGAACTACCTCCTTTCTCAAACTTCCCCTTAGCACCCCTAGATTCTTCTTGAGTTTGAGCCCTCTTTTTTAACCTAGGTCACACTTGATCACTAGCACCACTTCTTTTTGAGTTTCTAGCAATTCTACAAAGTTTAGACGCTTCAATAAATTGTGCACAATCTATGAGTCGAGCTAAGGTCATATCATCATGTATCATAGCCGTACGTCATTCTTCACTCACTAAGTATGCTACCCCGGTCACAAAGCGACTAATTTCATCCCTTGGATTAGACACTAGGGATGGTTCTTATCTAGACAATGTTGAGAATTTCAAAGAGTACTCATCAACACTCATATTGTCTTGCTTGAGATTGATAAACTCCTCCACCTGAACCTCTCTCCTCTCTCGGGGAAAGTACTTATCAAGAAACGCTTCCTTAAATTCTTCCCACTCAATAGGATCCGACTCTATCAGCCTATTATCCTTCCATTAAGTGTACCAAATTTGAGACACATCCCTCAATTTATACGAAGTCAACTCCACCTTCTCCCTAGATGTAACCCCCATAGCACTCAACACCTTGTATACACCATCAAGGAACTCTTGGGGATCTTCATCTACCTTAGAACCAAGAAAGATAGGAGGATTCATCCTCACAAAGTCTCTCTACCTAGAGGTCATAGTGCTCTCTACAACATTCACCCTCGGCACCATACTCAAATTTATTTGAGTAGTCATGGCTTGGGATAAAGCAACCAAAGCCTCTCTAATCTCTTAATTAGTCAATTCCGGAGGAACCACCGGAACCTCATTACCTCCTTCCACATTAGGAGCATGATCACCTTGGGGAGGCACTTGAGCATCTTGAGCACCTTGGACTCCTTGCCCATCTTGAGGAACTTGCTCAACTTGAGGAGCAACTTCCTCATTCACCCTCTCCTCTTCCAACCAACTAGCGACCATCCTCCTAGTATCATCTCGTAGAAACACAAGGAAACACATTTAGAAGGATACTCATAACATTTACTCTACTGCACGACATAGGAGTTGAAAGTAAGGTAAACTCTATCGTCCTATAGCCTCTCGCCCATAGATGTGTCGCGACTCATACCGATGGTCATGACTCTACTAGACGTGACTTGATGAGACTTTTTGATTCCTAACACTACTTTCACCATCCTATGCTCTGATACCAAGCTTGTCACATCCCAAGACCACACCCTAGAAGTAAGCGCACAATCTTGGATTGTAACCGGCGTACTCGACCACTCGGAGGTCTTATACAAGCCCTTTCATATCATTCATCGCATATCCCTAGTGAAAAGTAGTGCGGAATTTAAACTTTTCACAAAACATATCATAGTCTTTAAAAACTCTTTCATATAAAAGTAATAGGAAATACTAAGTTTCAATCTCATCAATCTCCGACACAAGAGTACTTGGAACGGCCCGAATTAGAAAATATAGTACTACTAAGTCTATTACAATACTTCAATACAAAATATAAAATACATATATGCCCTCGAGTCAAATGAGGACATACTTAACCTTCTCTTGAACGATGCTATGATCCAAGTATTGCTTCCCAAATGCTCCTCACCTACCAAGAACTATATAGATAGATAAACGCATGGAATTAGTACAAGCACATGCAATAAGTATGTCATTATGCATAAAAATTATGAAAACGGACATTTATTGGAAATATACATCTTTTCATTTAAATATAATAATATCATCATAAGAACAACATTTATAAAATTAGAAACACAACTTAGAAACACATAAGAAATCATTTTAACCAAATATCACATTTTTATAAGTCACTTTCCAGTAACCTATATTCACTGTACAGTGAATTACCTCACTGTTACAGTGAAGTGTTTTTCCTTCCCTTTTTAACACTTCCTAGCTTGTAGTCTTCTTACATAAGCTATCCTAAGATTCACTTAAGTTACACAAAGATAAACCGCCCATACACCCTCTCTATATGTGCCTAAAATATCTTCAAGATTACTCATAATGAGACACATATACACCTACAATACACCAACTTACAAAACATACATAATATGACAATCTCCCCTACCAAGGATATCAAAAGACTTACTTAAGTACTCCTAGAAGAGAACGCCTATACACCCTCTTGAAGGTTACCTAAATAATCCTTAAGACTTCCTAAGCTTAGATCATGTCAAACATAACAACCAACTTCCCTAACTAGAGTCATTCTCAACACTTCCATAGATAAGACATGAATAGATCATCCCATATGCCTTGTTCACACTTTAACTAAGGAATCCTTATGTCACTTTAGATTAGGTACTCATTCATTTACGTACTTACTTAACATAATTCATTACATTACTTAGTTCATTTAATAGACATACATCACATAATGGACATTCAAGTAATGGTCTTGAAAAAGACCTAGGGACTCTCACTAACATCTTCAAAGCCTATTGTGCAATGTATAGATAGCTTCCCATACCACCACCTAAAATTCATAGAACCTCTCTAATTGTAACAACCCGAAAATAACTATGCGAAGTAATGCTTAAACGTACCTAGAATGCATGGATTAGACCGGGTTCACACGGCTTGTTGCGCATAGAATCAGTCCTCAGAATCTATGCACTAGCCAAGCCGACCAACTTGGTGAGTTAGTGGAGCTAGGCAAGGTGAGAACCAACCATGTAGGGCAACCGAATATGAAGATTTACCTGGATGAGTCTTAACCGGAATTAAAAAGGGGTAATCTTAAGTTTGGAGGGTCTAGGGGTAAAATGGTCTTTTCCAAGCTAAGGGTAGTATCGTAATTACCCCAAATAATTAATTAATTAATATGGTTAAGGGGCAATTTGGGTAGAGGTGGCCGAATTTGACCCTGTAAGCAAAATCTAGCTCCACCCGGGTTCGAGCCTTGGTGGAAGCAATGATTAAATTGATTTAATTAGTATTTAGTGAATTAGTTAAATTAATTAATATCTAATTTTCTGATTTAAGTAAAGGAAAATCAGATTTTTTAATAATAAAATTAAAAAATAAAATTAATGAGGAGTCCTAGTTTGACTAAGTCTCCACCTAACTCTCCTAATCCTAGTCCTCTCATTCTCACGCCTCTCACTCTCATTCTCACGTTTTTTATCAGTAAAAGAACTGAAAATAATATTTCTTCACTCTTGAAGAACTTACACACAAAAACTCAAACGAAAAGCTAAGCTAAAAACGAAAATCAACAACATTCTTCTCGACGGATTATGTTTGGGATTTTGGTGGTGAGGCAGTGGTGATGTGGGAATTGGCAGCATTGAAACAAGTGTTGAATGACATTAAGGTATGGGTTTTCTTCCCTCTTGGTCCCTTTCCCAAGAGACCCCTAAGTTCAGCTTAATTCCAGTAAAAAAAAACTAAGGTTGTCCCCGTTGCATGCCCCTGTCATTAGATCCTTTGAAAGATTTAAAGTATGCGTTGGTATGACTTCTGGTAGATGATTATAGGGCTGGTTGTGATTACGTGTTTGAATATGTATTCAGAAATTATGCTAGAAATGAAAGATTTGTTCCGAAAAAGTGGATTACGTTAACTTGATTGTGCATGTGTGTGCCGTGAGTTAGTCATGGTTTTAAGCCTGGATTTTTACATGTTAAAATGTTGTATTTTACGTATATGAATATGTTAAAAAAGTGATGTTCATATGAGTTCAAAGTTGCTGAATTGAATGATAATTCTTGATTGAAAGTAACCTTGAAAATGCACCTAAAGATCTCCCTAAAAATTACTCGAAATGTCTTGATGTTTAACGCGAAAGAGGGTGAGAAAATGGACTGCAAAAAGGTGATTAAATTCTCAAAAATAACCATGAAAACTCACCTAAAGATGCACTAGATGTTACACGAAAATTTATCCTAAATCTAACATCTAAAAGTTGAGAAAATGGAATGCAAAGAGGGTGAACAAATTTCCAGCATTCTGGAAATTTGTTTTTGGGCAGCTTACTGTAAAAAATTCACATTCTAAAATCTTTTTTTAAATTGTTGAGGTCAGTGGGGATTGAACCCAAGACCTCACCATATACATGTCATAAAAAATTAAATAATAAATGTGGTAAGGGGGATTCGAAATGGGGTAAAGCACAAGTGAAAAGTTAGGGGAAAAATGAAAGAAAATGAAGTGAGGCGTGTGGGGTTCGAACCCACAACCTCTTGGACGGATGAAGGAGAGAGGAGAAGAATGAAATAAAGAAATAATCAAAATGAGGTATGTGGGATTCGAACCCACACCCTCTTGGCAGAATGAGAAGGTAAGCAGAAAATGTAAATTAAAATATGGTGAGGCTGTGGGGATTCGTACCCACAACCTCTTGGCAGATGAGAGAGTTAGGAGAAAAATAAAGGAGAAAAAATAGATGTGTGAGTGGGGATTTAACCCACAACCTCTTGAATAGATGAGAGAGTTAGGAGAAAAATAAAGGAGGAAAAATAAATGTGGTGAGTGGGGATTGAACCCATAACCTCTTGGATAGGTGAGAAAGTTAAGAGATAAATTAAGATAAAAAGAATGAGCTTGTGGGGGATTGATCCCACAACCTCCTTGCCTTAAACGAGAAAGAGAGGAGGAAAAGAAAGGAAATATTATGGGAGTGATGGGGATCGAACTAGGGTCCCCCAAATCTGAAAAATGCAATTATCAAGTTTAATATAAGATTAAGTGTTGCTCAAGGGATTCCAAATCGGGTTCCCTTGCCCAATTCCGTATTGACACATAAGTCTTACGTGATTAAATATTTAATGAATTCTGCCTATATGAATCAAATTGAGACCTTGGCATACTTAAAAGATGCATAAGTCTTGTACCACATAATCTTGGGCAATATAAATCACTTAAATGAACTATGAATGAAGCCTCATAGCTTGTGTGTGTGGACTCATAAGACCAGCATATGTTTATAAAGAAAGTTAACCTAAGATGTTATGTGATGAATGATGAGACCCCAGAAGGGTTAAGTAAGAGTGTGAAACACACTAAAAGGCCAAGTGCATTGGCATATGATGAAATGAACATTCACGTAAAAAGGGGTGAGTAATTATGAAGGGCAAATGTGCTAAGACTAATGAATGTGGTGACAACATGATAAGAGGCTAATGTGAAACATGAGAGCAATATCAAATGAGCCTAAGTAAATGTTACCAAAACATACTCACCAATGAGAGTGTAAAGTTAATGAAGAGACCAGTCTCTATGAACACTCTAATGAAAGTATTTAAGTTAATGCATACTTAATACTAATGATGAGATGAGAAATCATCTAATGAGCAATGATGTTCTCATGCTAGAAGCCAGTTTCTATGATCTATGAGATGAATGTAATGGAAATTTATACTGAGCACCGATAGGCTAGATATGAGTGGCGATTCCTTCTTTCGTGAAGGCAGAGGTTCGTGTAATTCTCATGAGATGAGATTGTCCGTCCAGACGGGTATGGGTCTCCTTATATCTCCTAGTCTTTGAACCTATGTAGCCAATATAGGGATCTAGCAGGGTTCAATTCCCTATATACATTAGCGTGTTTTAATTTCACTTTCGCCGGTGATTTCACCTCTTTTCGATGTGGGGTAGACACAAGATTTCATGGAGCTCACATGATATATGTCGGCTAAAGTTAAAGTTCCCAAAGCTAGAATGAGGCCAGCCTCATGTAATCCCACAATGAAATGAACGATACCAAAGATGTTTGGGTAGGATAATCAAGAGGTGAACTAGAATTATGTAATGACACTAGGTCATTCTTAGTCATTGCACAATGAACCCAATGAGAGTCTTAAACTACATCCTAAGTATAGCTGGTGTTTACACTAACCTATGAATGAACTGAAATGAAGTACGTATGAATGAATGAAGCAGATTCTGTGTTTGCTAAAGACGGCTCCCTAGTTGAGGTCCCATATGTTGAGCCCTCATTTTGGGAAGTCCTAATGTTAAGTCCATGATTCCAAGGTCTCATGGCATATGAACGAATGAAATGAAATATGATATGTGTTATATGCAATATGGTATGTGCTATATGCAATATGTTATATGTTGTGTGCAATATGATACGTATGATGATGCATGTTACTCTCATGGGATGACTTTCCTAATCCAATTTTGTCAAGTCCACTGACTTGACTTTCCATAACTCATATTGTTAGGACAGAACTATTATAAATCATGTATTTCCGTGGTGTGTGCTTGCATATACCCATTCTTAGTACAAGTGTGTACTAATTCCATACATTTATCTACTTTTAGGTGCAGGTGCAGCTGGATGTTAGAGCTTACGAGTCGCCGCTGAAGTTATCCGGACGTGGAGCTTTCATCAGGATATGGTAGGCCCTCATGCTTTCGAGGATGTTTATTGGGTTATTCTAGCGTAGACGTAGGCATGAGCTAGTGGAGTATGTTCCACTAGCGTTTCTTTCGTATTTACTTTCAGACGTTGTATTGGTGCCATTTCGGCAACTCTATATTATGACTATATCTTTCATTTGATTATCTTGATTTAGATGGTTGTTGTGAACGCTTATGAATTTACGTAGATAGTATTATGCGAGATCAATGTTTTCTAATATAAAGTTTAAGTAAACAAAAGTTCAAATTTTCCACTAAAATTAACTTAGATGAAGTAACAATGACCTATGTAGGCTTGTCTTCCACCTCTGAGAGGTCAACACGCCGGTCTCTTCTAGGGTCTAGATTCCGGTCATGACTCTAATGCCAATGGGTATCCCACATGATGAGAATAGGCAATAACCGACATAGACCATGGTAGAAAAACATGGAAATCGAAGTTTTATCCTACTCCGATGAGGTTGTTCTACTTGCCAATGGTAGAACTTGGACAAATCCCATGTAGGCACATGGTTAAGGAATATGAAGGACTTATTTATATTCTAGCCTCATACTTTAACTAGAACTACTTCCCATGCCATACTCACTTGGTGCTAGCCTTTGTTCTCATAGAGAACATCATCTTAAGGTTCATACATAGGGTCTTACATCATATTAATAACCCAATCACATTTACCCCTACCAAAGAGGTCCTCTAGGGCTACCTTACAATGGCGACAAGAATCTCATCATGACTTTTCTAACGATTGATATGATGCCGTTCTAGCCAATCAACCTTAAGTCCATCATTACATTACATGAAGGATACCATTATGGCTTTCGACTTCAAGTTTTATTACCTTACCTTCTAGGTTCAATGTTTCACATAAGGGACCCTCTTATTATCATTCAAGGTCTCACATCATTCATTCATTCAAGACTAAGAGACTTTATCATCCTAATTCAAGACATCATATATTTACATTCATACAAGCATCAAATAAGGGACACAAGTCTACCTAAACAAGACACAACATACTTCTCTTTAGCACATATTACATGTTATTCAAGAAGCACATAGGTACAACCATTATCATCTTAAAGTCATCCTATACACTAATATATAATCATCACATAGTCATCATAGACTCATATTGCCAATTCAGAACAATCATGCATTCGACTCTAAGACTACAAACAACACATAGTCATTAGTCTAACATGATTACCTAAATAGCATCAATAGAATAATACATACTTTCACATTACTTCACACATATAGTAGATATGATCATACATCACATAATCAACTACACAAATAGTCATATTACTTCAAGTAGTGGCGACAAGGTCATGATCATCATAATACTTAAAATAACGCCGACAAGGCCACATCAATTCACATAACACTGCCACCATAAGTGGACCAAACCAATCACAACATAATTGAAGTCTAATTAACATTAAATAAAGGGAATTAGGGCAGCGTACCACCACTTCATACTCAACACTTCAATCCAATGCCAAAATCATCCAATTCAATATCATAAGGCCCTTACCCATGACAATGAACATCAATTCAAAGCATAAACTAAAATATTCAATGAATATAAGCCAATTTAATTTAGATTTATCAATCCAAGAACAATTAGATATCAAATCAATACATTTCTTACATCATTAGAAAGCCCATAAGAAACTACACATTAATTCATAAACATTAGACCAATATCAAGTAACCCATAACTTAGTCAAAAACTAGGTTTCATTAATTACATGGATTCATAGGTTAATTAAGTTAAAATCATCTTAATAACTACAATTCAATCACTAATCAATGATTAAAAACCTTTAATGCAAGAACCCATGGTAGATCATGAAATAGGTCAATTCATCTTTTGAAAACTTTAGAAAACATCTTTGAAAGTTGGGCTCCTTGATGAAACAAGTTTAAAGGATCAAAAACCATACCTCAATGAAGCTAATACTCCAATTTGATGAAGAATCTCCACTCAAATCACCAATCCAAGCTCTTCCTTGAGTTTTAGCTTTACTGGAGTCTTAAGGAATTTCTAAGGGATTTTGAGGTTTCGATTTTGAAAAATGAAATCTTCTAAGTGTTTAAGGCTTATAAACACATTTAAAATACCCAAAAGACCCTTAGGCATATACCATTGATGAAATTACCATTTAAAATACTCTTATTTGGAAGTGGGTCAAATTACGACAGCATCCCTCACTTAACATTGATGTTGCGCAGGACAACAACACTGTCGACGGTTGGGCAGTTGACGGACGTTTGTCCACAAATGGACCGTCCTGTCCTTCCTTTGATTGGTTCAGAGACTCAACATTGGTCCCTTCTATCCCAGGATAAGTCCCAATCTACATAGAACCACCCACGGGGCGTCGAATGCATCCGTGGTTTGGGCTGTCTTGGGCAGCCTTGACACCAATTTTGGGTTCTTCTTCAAGGACCCTTGGATGGTGCTTGGGGATAATTTTCCCGGACGTTTCAAACCCAAACATGACAATATATGATTTTAGGACCTCTCACATGAATTACACCAAATATGAACACGTAAAACTCAACGAAACATGCCAAGACACACGAGGTAATTTCAAGGCACATCTTTCGAACGTCATGGACGTTCTTGGACGTTTGACCTCCAAACTTCACGAAACTTGACACACTGAATTTATACATCATATTAAATCATTTAAGGACTTCACATAATCTTGAATCACACATAAGCACATAGAACCACATATGAGACACTTTGGTGACTTAGTCGTCGAACGTCTTGGTCGTCCCTTGACGTTTGACTTCCAATGAACCTAAACTCTTAGATACTGCCTCTATACCATATTATAGACCATTTTAGGACCTTATACTATCTTGAAAACAATGTTAGGCTCTATTTCACCTTAGTCATTTTCGAGACCTTACAATTTCCTTGATCGCTTCATTCCTAGGAAGAAAAGGGAGGCGAACGTGGAAGAATTCATCAACCTTTGTCAATGTGGTATGAGGGTTAAAAGTTACTCCTTTAAGTTTACTAAGTTTTCCAAATATGATCCTTCCTTGGTGTCTAACCGAAGGTATGATAAGAGTTGCTTTATCACGGGGTGTCCAATTATTTTGTTTAAGAGTGTTGTTCGGCGATGCTCCATGATAACATGGATATTTATAGGTTTATGGTTCATGAACAACAATTTTAAGATACTAGACTCAAGAGGAAGAATAAGGAGATCAACAGGGCTAAGTCTTATGAGGGATGTAGATCCAAGGGTAGGCTTGAGGTTCAAGACAAGCCTAGATTCAAGAAGAGGGTTTCCAACCAAGTTCCTTCCAACTTTCCCAAGGGTAAAAAAGATATGGTGTATAACCCTAAGTTTCAAAAGTCAAGAAGTGAAAGTTCAACTAGCAAGAAACCAACTTGTTTCAAGTGTGGTAAGAAACATTGGGGTGAGTGTTTAGTTGGGACGGATAATTTCTTTGGGTGTGGCAAGAGTGGCCACAATGTTAGAGATTGCCCTAATTTAATGAGTAAAGAGAAGGGAAGTTGTCAATCTCAAGAAAGTTCTACTAGTTCGGAATCTCCAAAGAGGAACCACTTTTATGCTTTCCACTCTATGGGTGAGCAAGAAGAGTCTCCCGATGTGGTCACCGGTATGTTACAAGTCTTCTCTATTGATGTGTATGCTTTACTTGATCTTGGTGATACCTTGTCATTTGTAAATCCTCTAGTAGTTAAAATGTTTTATGTACCACACGATATTTGAGCTAACCATTCCGGTTACAACCCTGGTGGGTGACTCTGTTGTAGCTAGAAGAGTCTTTACGAGTTGTTTTATATCTTTGCCCAGTAAAGTTACATGAGTGGATTTGGTAGAACTTGATATGGTTAATTTTGATGTTATTTTGGGAATGGATTGGTTGCATGCTTGTTTTGCTTCCATTTATTTTCGGACAAGGGTAGTTAAGTTCAACTTTCCTAATGAGCCCGTCTTAGAGTGGAAGGGGGTAATTCAACTCCTAGAGGTCATCTTATTTATTGTTTGAAAGCATGTAAAGTGATCTCTAAAGGGTGTCTTTACCATATTGTAAGAGTGAAAGACCTTAAAATCGACATTCCTCCTATTGAGTCGGTCCGCGTAGTAAGGGAATTTTCGGAAGTCTTTCCGGATGACTTGCTCGAAATTCCTCCCGATTGGGAAATTGAATTTGGTATTGAATTATTACAGGATAGGAATCCCATTTCAATTCCTCGTTATCGGATGGCTCCGGCCGAATTGAAACAGTTGAAGGCTCAACTCAAGGATTTACTAAATAAAGGTTTCATTCAACCTAGTATTTACCCATGGGGTGCTCCGGTAATGTTTTTGAACAGGAAGGATGGGTCCCTTTATGATGTGTATTTACTATCGTCAACTCAATAAGGTCACCATTAGGAACAACTATCCTCTCCTTCGAATTGACGACTTGTTTGATAAACTCCAAGGGGCAAGCTACTTTTCTAAGATTGACTTGAGATCGCGGTATCACCAACTTAGGGTGAGAAGTGAGGATGTACCTAAAATGGCATTTCAAACTAGATATGGTCACTATGAGTTCCTAGTAATGTCCTTTGGTCTCACTAATGCCCCGACAACTTTTAAGAACCTCATGAATAGAGTCTTTTGAAATTACTAGATTCATTTGTCATTTTCTTCATTGACGACATCTTGGTATATTCAAAAAATGAGGGTGAACAGATGGACCATTTGAGGGTGGTAATGCAAGTCCTTAATGAACACCAACTATTTGCCAAGTATAGAATGTGTGAGTTTTTGTTAAGGTCGGTGGCGTTTCTTGGTCATATAATCTCTAGTGAGGGTATTGAGGTTGATCCAAAGAAAACCGAGGCGGATAAAAATTGGCCTATAGCATTGACTTTGTTACGACCCAAAGTACCCCCTAGGCATAACTGGTGTCGTCGTCCTCTAATAGGACTAAGACAAGCCCTTAGTATACATCATAGAACATCATATGTCAAAAATTGCGGGAAAATTTAAAACTTTTCATCTACATCTACTTCACGAGGTTTACATAGACCTCTCACATATGAAGCTTACTTAGGCTTCTCGCATACACAACATAACCAACATATAGGAATTTAGTCTAACACTTTGTATTACATTAAACCATCTACATAAGTATGAATCACAATGGTTTGGGCATAGCCCTTAGTCTATTACAATATGCCCATATAGGCTACAATGAAGTCTCAACATGAGAATGGAATAATTGTCTAAAACATAGACCAAACTAATAAGGCTTGATGAGTGGCTCTATCCTCGAAACTCGAGACGACTCACCAATTGACTTAGGAAAGATCCAAGTCTTCTTTTCCAATGACAACAAATCTCCTCAACGGCCCGAACCTAAAATGCCTAGGGAAAAAGGGAGAAATATGGGTTAGTACAAACCACATGAACTAATTATGGCTCCTATGAACAAAATCATCAATGCATGAGAAAAAGACAATTTAATCAAAATCATGCTTTCTATAAATTTAACTTAACAAACATATATAAGGAGCATAATAAGTCAATTCAACATAATATCAACCCAACATGTAGACCACCCAAGCAATACTTGTGCAATGCCAAAGATAGAACCCCATAAACCTATCCAAGGCTAAGTATCAAATTAAGCAAAGCACTTCATAATTACAACACATTCTGATAAATTTATCATAACATAATTAATACATCAATACTACACATAGCTTATCAACATAATTATAATCATAGAAGAACATTACTAGAACCATCCCTTAGGATCCCACATGTGCAATGAGTAAGAGAAGTTCCATACCCTTCCTCACCCTATGTAGTAGCCTTCATGAAAACCCTAATAAATGTTCACATACTTAACTTGTCCATTTACTTTTACATTAGGGAAAGAAGTGCAATAACCGACATGAGACCATGTGAGCTACATGGAATCCGGTGTTCTACTCCCAACCCGAAAAGAGAGGGTTAACACTTGCCTAAGGTGTAATGATTCGTACGTAGCTATCTAGGTGGATCCCTTAATCTAGAGTCCTATGTGGGCACATAGTTAAGGGTCAAAAAGATTTTTTCTAGATACCTTGACTTACAAACGTGAAGGTTTTCATCTCATACGACAAAACATAACTTGGGAATCCGGACCTACTAACGTGAGGAAACCCATGTGGGAGGCCAGACTTGCTAAACGTGAGACCTCCATCTCATTTACATGCCGTTTCGGTGCTAAGAAATTATTCTCTTTAGTAATCATATTATTTCATAATACAAGTTCACACTAGTCTCTTCTAGACCCTAGGTAAACATCTTATCGTATCTAGCTCATTGGTCATTACAAGTGAGAACAATCCTTTCACTTTAGACACCACATCATAAGTGAGTAAACCTTTCACTTAACACTTTACTATAATCATGAGAAACTATTGTCAATAATATAATAATCATACCATAACATACTTTCATAATTCATAATCAATTCAATAGTCTAGGGGTAAGGATGAGGAATACCTAACATCAACATCTCAACCACACATTAGACCTAGAAGCATTACTATCAATGTAACTCATAATTCATAATTGAATCCAAGAAAAACAAATCAACATACGTTATTGGCCTTCCATGAAGCTTCATGCTTCCATTACCGAGAGTACATAAACAAGGTAAATTCTAGAATCAATTACATAATTAACAACAATGTAGTCAATCTACATATTCATAATCTTCATAATTCACCATATCAATTGAAGGTTTTCATGAAATCGGGGGAAAGAAATCGGTCTAGGGAAATATCATAGGAAATCATCAATTAAATATGAATATATACTTAATGTCACGACCGGAGTGTAGACCCCAGACGAGACCGGCGTCGTTGACCTCTCAGAGGTCGCAAACAAGCCTACTCACGTCATTCTTACTTCATCTAGGTTAATTTTAGCAGAAAATTTGAAACTTTTTGTCTCTTATCATGCATAAAGGTCATTCTACTTACATTCATAGTGTTCACCATCAACCATCTAACATTAAGATTATCAACTGAAAGAAATAGTTCAATACTGCATTAAATGTATAATTGCCAAAATGGCACCAATACAATGTCTGAAATAAAATGGAAAGAAACGCTAGTGGAACATACTCCACTAGCTAAAGCCTACATCTAAGCTAGATAGTAACGGTAGACATCCTCGAAATCATGAGGGCCTACCAAGTCCAGATGAAACCTCCACATCCGGATAGCTGCAACGTCAACCTGTAAACTCTAGCGTCCACCTGTGCATGCACCTAAAACTATAGAGTTGTATGGGATTAGTACACTTGTACTAAGTATGGGTATATGTAAGCACACACCAAGGACATGCATGAGTAAGAATAGCTCTTTCCTAACAACATGATTATGAAAAGTCAAGTCAGTGGACTTGCCAAATTGGGATTAGGAAAGTTAGTGAACTTTCCAAATTTGGATTAGGAAAGTTAGTGAGCTTTCCAAATTTGGATTAGGAAAGTCATGCCATGAGAGTAACATGCATCATCATACATATCATATTGCACACAACACATAACATTTTACACATAGCACATATCATATTGCATATAGCACATAACATCTTTCATATCATTCATTCATACGCCATGAGCCTTGGAATCATGGACTTAACATTAAGACTTCCCAAAATGAGGGCTCAACATATGGGACCTCAACTAGGGAGCCTTCTTTAACAAATACAGAGTCTGCTTCATTCATTCATACGTACTTCATTTCATACATTCATAAGCTAGTGTAAACACTAGCTATACCTAGGATGTAGTTTAAGACTCTCATCGGGTTTGCTGTACAATGATCAAGAATAACCTAGTGTCATTACTTGAGTCTATCTCACCTCTTGATTATCCTATCCTAACACCTTTGGTATCGTTCATTTCGTTATATGCATCATTTGAGGCTGGCCTCATTCATTCATTAGGAACTTCAACTTTAACCGACATAGATCATGTGAGCTTCATGAAATCCAGTGTCTCCCCCACACCGAAAAGAGGTGGAATCACCGGCCATAGTGACCCAAAACATGCTAGCGTACATGGGGATTGAACCCCGCAAGATCCCTATATTGGCAGTATAGGTTCGAAGACTAGGAGATATAAGGAGACCCATACCCGGCATGCCGGACAGTCTCATCTCATGAGAGTTACGTGAACCTCCGCCCTTTCTGAAAGAAGGCATCACCGCTCATAGCTAGTCTATCGGTGCTCAGTATAAAGTTCCATTTCATTAAACTCATACGTCGTGGAAGCTGGCTTCTAGTATACGGACATCATAGCTCAATAGATTATTTCTCATCTCATCATTAGTATTAAGTATACATTATTCTCAATACTTTCATTAGAGTGTTCACAGAGACTGGTCGCTTCATTAACTTTACACTCTCATAGGTGAGTACGTTTTGGTAATATTTACTTAGGCTCATTTGAGATTGCTCTCATCTTTTACATTAGTCTCTTATCATGTTGTCACCACATTCATTAACTTCAACACATTGCTCTTCATAATTACTCACCCCTTATTACATGAATGTTCATTTCATCATATGCCAATGCACTTGGCCATTTGTGTGTTTCACAGTGTTACTTAACCCTTCTAGGGTTTTATCATTTCATTACATAATATTCATTTCATCGTATGCCAATACACTTGTCCATTTAGTGTGTTTTACACTCGTACTTAACCCTTCTAGGTTTACATCATTTCATTACATACATCTTAGGTTAACTTATTTTTAAACGTATGTTAGACTTATGGGTCTATACATACAAGCCACGAGGCTTCATTCATAGTTCGTTTAAGTGATTCATATCTTCCTAAGATTACGTGGTACAAGACTTATGCATATTGTATGTATGCCAAGATCTCGATTTCGATCTAAGTAGGCAGCATTATTCTTGAATATTTAATTCACGTATGACTTATGTATCAATACGGAATTTGGGCAAGGGAACCCTGTGTCGAATCCCTTGGACAACACTTTACATTTTTCTTTTTATTTAATTTCGGTCCACATGACATTGGGACCCTAGATTGAGCCCCAACATCAACATTTTATTTTTATTTCTTCCCTTTGAAATTCTCTTCCTTGGCCGAGGGTTTGTGGGATCGAACCCGCACAACCCCATTTATTTTTTATTTAAATCCCTTTCCTTGACTTATTCGCATTGACCATGAGGTTGTGGGATCGAACCCCCACAACATCTCTTTATTTTTCTTTTAGTTCTCCTTTACTGCCTAGAGGTCGTGGGTTCGATTCCCACGCCTCACATTTCTTTTCTTTTCATTTTCTTTTAATTCTCTTTTACTGCCTAGAGGTCGTGGGTTCGATTCCCACGCCTCACATTTCTTTTCTTTTCATTTTTCCATAAGATTGACCAAGAGGTTGTGGGTTCGAATCCCACTCCTCTCATTTCTTATATTCATACATTATTTTCCAGCCAAGACCATGGTTCGAATCCCCTTCACCCACATTTCTTTTTACTTCTTTATTTTCATGGTTATTAACATGGTGAGGTCACATGTTCAATCCGCCATGACCTCACTTGTTTTAATTCATTTTCACAACATTTTGAACCCTCTTAACTTGACCGAAATTCATCAGTTGAAGCTGGAAATTTTTTTGAAAATTTTCAGCATACTTTCATCAACATTTACACGTAAATTCATAGGGTAATTCGTAGATCATTTAATACGTTCTTAGGTGCATTTTTCATGGATTCGTTTAGCCAAGGGATTATCACTCAAATCAGCCACATTTCAACTCATATGAACACCACGATTTACAGAAACATTTGTACATGAAATACAACCACAACATCACATTTTATAGCCTTAACCCGAGGCACATAGTTACGGTTCACATTGCACACACGTACACATAGTTTCGGAAAAACATCAACATAAGTCACATAATTCCGAGAATACATATAAACACATAATCATCACGAAAACACGTTTCGTTCCTAGTTTTCTAACAGCAAACATAACAAACCTATGATTCAATGGGAGCTAGTGACAGGGACATGCAACGGGGAACAACCCTAGTTTTCGGAATAGATTCGTCTGAACCTTAAGGGGTCTCTTGGGAAAGGGACCAAGATAAAAGATAACCCATACCTTATTTTGACGTTCAAACCTTGAACTTGCTGCCCAAAGCTTCTCCAAACACACGTCCAAATCCAAGAGCTTCAACACCAAATCGACGGAAAAACCCTCTCTTTGTCTAACGTGTTTGATTAGTTGTTTGTTTATAATTTTCGTTGTGAGTTCTTCAAGTGTGAAGAACTTTGGTTTACTTACTGTTCTTGTACTTTATTTGGCAGAGAGAACGTGAGTAAGAAGAGAGAATGATCGTGTGTTTTGAGAGATAGACGTGAGAGAGTGATAGTTTTATTAGGCTTAGGAGTCTAGTTTAGGACTTAGTCAAATTAGGTTTTTATTAAATATTAAAAATCTAATTTCCCTTTTATTTTAAATCAGATAATAAATAATAAATATAAATTAATTACATTAATTTACCAACTTAAATTAAAAACAAATTTAATTCATTGCTTCCACCTAGGTTCGAACCCGGGTGGAGCAAGACTTCACTCTTAGAAACCATTTTCGGCCCTCTCTCCCCAAAGTGCCCCTCCACCTTATTAATTAAATAATTAACTATATATTTAGGGTAATTACGATACTACCCTTAGCCTGTAAAAAGACCATTTTACCCCTAGACCCTCCAAACCTAAGATTTTCTCTTTTTAAGTCCAGTAAAGACTCATTCGAGTAAATCTTCGTATTCGAGAGCCCTACATGGCTGGACCCAACCTTTACTAGCTCAACTAACTCCCCAAGTTAGTTGGATTGGCTGTAGCAAGGGTTCAGAGGTCTGGTTCTACGCGCATCAATCCTTGTGAACCCGGTCTAATCGTAGGCATTCTAGATACATTAAGCATTACTTATCATATCAATTTTTAGGGTTGTTACACTTAAACAACATTAATTCATCATAATTTATCACAATTGATTCATAATTTTGTTTTCCAAAGAAGACCCATGCGTAGAAGAAAAACCTACATTTGGGGGATTTAGAAATCATCTTTTGTAGGGACCTATTGGGGAAAAGGATCCCAAGAGTGATAATCCACGAAATTGGGTTGGAAACTTGAAGGCTTGATCTTCTTATTGGAGCTCTAATGGTCTTCAATGGAGGTTTGGAGGAATAGAGAAATTTGAGAGAGATATGGATGAGTTTTTATTTCAAATTTTGAGAATTTATTTGGGTGTTAAAATTGACCAAAAACTGACCTAATACTGTATATAGTCACCCGTTAAATTACCCAAAAACCCCTCTCCTCCATTCTTGGAAAGCTTTCATGTTGGATTAGTACGAAGGTGAAGCTTAGTACCGCTTTTCATCCAAGACAGATGGTCAAGCGGAATGCACTATTCAAACTCTTGAAGATATGTTGAAGGCATGTGTCATTGACTTCAAGGGTAATGGGGATGACAACCTACCATTGATAGAATTCTCCTACAACAATATTTATGATTTGACTATTCTATGGCACCCTTAGAGGCTTTCATGGGAGAAGTGTAGACCCATTGGGTGGTATGAGGTAGGTGAGTTTGCTCTACTTGGTCCGACTTGGTTTATCAAGCCTCAGGAAGGTTCGGGTTATGAGAGATATACTAAAAACGTTCGAAGTAGGCAAAAATCTTATGCTGACAATACAAAGAGGGACTTTGAAAAGTAAAAGATTGGGTTTATTTGAAAATTTCACCATGAAAGGGTGATGAGGTTTGGAAAGAAGGGAAACTTAGTTCCTCGTTATGTGGGTATGAAATTTAAAACGAGTAGGGAGTGTAGCCTATGTGTTGAAGTTGCCAAATGATTTGCCATGATTCATCCGGTGTTCCATGTTTCTGTGCTTAAGAAGTATATGGGTGACCGATTTCCATTCTTCTCTAGAAGTTTAGGGGTAAAGGAGTACCTTTCTTATGAAGAGGTCCGGTTGAGATTTTGGATCGCCAAGTTAAGAAATAGAGCAATAAGAAGGTTGCCTCCGTAAAATTCTATGGAGGAACCACCTTGTTGAGGGAGCAACATGGGAGGACGAGGCTGACAGTGAAGTCCTGCTATCCTTATCTTTTTCCCTTACTCCTAGCCATGATTGAGGTTAGTGTTCTTATATGACTATTATAAATAAAGTGAACTTATAATATTTTCTAAATATGAACATATTATAGGAAGAAATAATGCCTAAGTTGAATCTTTTCTTTCATGAAATATGTTTCTATGGTTTGCTTTCACTTGATACATGCGGTGTGTTATAAGTATCATGGAAGTTTTTTGATCATAATTGAAATGGAGAAGGTAGTTCTCCTTATATGATATGAAAAGGACTTGAGTTTATGTGTATGGTATCTTGTGGATTAAGTTTCTATGTGTTATTGCTATGATTAAAGTTGAAAGGAGTGAATGATTTCCTCCAATGACCTGTGACTCATATATATATATATATATATATATATATATATATATATATATATATATAATATATATTTATTTTTATATATTAATATTATATATATATATAGATTGTCGGTTGGGCTGCTAGTCTTGAGCCTCTTCTTCTTCTATAAGGGTCTAGAGGTGTCATTCGGGACGAATGTTCCTAAGGGGGGAGTATTGACACACCCCAGAAATTCATGACCTATACTAGAGCCTTATATGTTGAATAATGATTATTTTAGACCTAAATAAATTTAAATAACTTGTTTGAGAAGTATTGGACCATAACATTGAAGAAAGGCCATAACGTCAGAACTAGC
>JAJJBR010002753.1:8941929-9030187 GCA_022817965.1 Solanum lycopersicoides
ACTATTCAAACTCTTGAAGATATGTTGAAGGCATGTGTCATTGACTTCAAGGGTAATTGGGATGACAACCTACCATTGATAGAATTCTCCTACAACAATATTTATGATTTGACTATTCTATGGCACCCTTAGAGGCACTTCATGGGAGAAGTGTAGATCCCCGATTGGGTGGTATGAGGTAGGTGAGTTTGCTCTACTTGGTCCCGACTTGGTTTATCAAGCCTCAAAAAGGTTCGGGTTATGAGAGATATACTAAAAACGTCTCGAAGTAGGCAAAAATCTTATGCTGACAATACAAAGAGGGACTTTGAAAAGTTAAAGATTGGGTTTATTTGAAAATTTCACCATGAAAAGGGTGATGAGGTTTGGAAAGAAGGGAAACTTAGTTCCTCGTTATGTGGCAGTATGAAATTTATAAAACGAGTAGGGAGTGTAGCCTATGTGTTGAAGTTGCCAAATGAGTTTGCCATGATTCATCCGGTGTTCCATGTTTCTGTGCTTAAGAAGTATATGGGTGAACCGATTTCCATTCTTCCTCTAGAAGTTTAGGGTAAAGGATACCTTTCTTATGAAGAGGTCCCGGTTGAGATTTTGGATCGCCAAGTTAAGAAATAGAGCAATAAGAAGGTTGCCTCCGTAAAATTTCTATGGAGGAACCACCTTGTTGAGGGAGCAACATGGGAGGACGAGGCTGACATGAAAGTCCTGCTATCTTATCTTTTCCCTTACTCCTAGCATGATGTAGTTAGTAGTTCTTATATGACTATTATAAATAAAGTGAAACTTATAATATTTTCTAAATATGAACATATTATAGTAGAAAATAATGCCTAAGTGAATTCTTTTCTTTCATGAAATATGTTTCTTATGGTTTGCTTTCACTTGATACATGCGGTGTGTTATAAGTATCATGGAAGTTTTATTGATCATAATTGAAATGGAGAGTAGTTCTCCTTATATGATATGAAAAGGACTTGAGTTTATGTGTATGGTATCTTGTGGATTAAGTTTCTATGTGTTATTGCTATGATTAAATGTTGAAAGGAGTGAATGATTCCTCCAATGACCTGTGACTCATTATATATATATATTATATATATATATATATATATATATATATATATATATATATATATATATATATTTTATATATATATATTATATATATAATATATGATTGTGCGTTGGCTGCTAGTCTTGAGCCTCTTCTTCTTCTATAAGGGTCTAGAGTGTCATTCGGGACGAATGTTCCTAAGGGGGGGAGTATTGACACACCCCAGAAATTCCATGACCTATACTAGAGCCTTATATGTTGAATAATGATTATTTTAGACCTAAATAAATTTAAATAACTTGTTTGAGAAGTATTGAGACCATAACATTGAAGAAAGGCCATAACGTCCAGAAACTAGCAAAATTGAACTAGTTAACGTCCTATTTTTGGTGAACGTTTAGGAGGTCATATGATTTCAAGAACTTGTAAAAAGACATTAAATAGGTAAAATATAGTGTAGAGGGTCAAACTGTACAGTAAGCATACCCCGAAGGACCACCAAAGGATCATTGGGAAGGACCGGAAAATCGGCGAGCAGGCTAACAAAGCAGCATGCGCGCAAGCCATCATGCAGTGATCCCAACTTGGCCTCACAGCGCGGGACCTACACGAGTATCACTGCCTCAACCCGGATTTCAAAACTAAATCGTGAAATTAACCACGCGAGACGCAGCCACTTCACAATTCGTAAAAGTCATATTTTAAGCATTTTGACTTTAGAAAAAGACCTATTTAAGTGTAAATTGAGTACCTCTATCTGAAATGATGGACAAAGGGGCTCCATGTAACCTCACTATCTCTTTGATGTACATTTTGGCATAATCTTCCGCCGAATATGTGACTTTGACAGGAAGAAAGTGTGCGGACTTGGTTAGCCTATCCACAATGACCCATATAGATTCATGTTGTCTTCTAGTACGAGGCAACCCTACAACGAAGTCCATGGTAATATCCTCCCATTTCCATGTAGGAATATCTATATTTTGAGTCAAGCCACCCTACCTTTGATGCTCCGCTTTGACTTGTTGGCAGTTTGGACACTTACCAACAAAATCCGCTATGTCCCTTTTCATACCATTCCACCAATAAAATTCTGGTAAGTCGCAGTACATCTTTGTGGCACCCGGATGTATGGAATACCAGGAGCCATGAGCCTCTTCCATGATCAATTCCCATAAGCCATCTACATCCGGTACACACAACCTTCCTTGGTGCCTAAGCACCCCATCTTCTCCTTGAGAGAAAGACTCATTAGACTTATTAAGGACCGTTTCCTTCAACTCCATCAATAGAGGATCAAGGTGTTACTTTGATTTTACCCCAACCACTAAAGATGACTCGGAGTTGTGGCAAACCACGAAACCACCCTTTGGACAGTCTTCTACTCGAACCCCTAAACGAGCCAAATCTATGTAACTCTTTCGCTAACTCCTTCTTATCATCAACCATATGAGCCGCACTACCCATTGAACCTTGTATTAGTGCATCCGCAACCACATTTTCTTTCCCGGGATGGTAAAGGACACTCATATCATAATCCATCAAAAGTTCTACCATCTTCTTTGGCGTAGATTCAAGTCTTTTTGAGTGAATACATATTGTAGACTCTTCTGATCACTGAACACATCAACATGTACCCCATAGAGATAGTGTCTCCAAGTTTTAAAGGCAAATACCATGGACGCAAGCTCAAAGTCATGAGTGAGGTAATTCTTCTCATGTGGCTTGAGTTTCCTAGAGGCATACACTATACTTTCCGATGTTGCATGAGAAAACATCCTAGACCCACTTGGGAGTCATCACAGTAAACCACAAACCCTTCGGTACCCTCCGATAAAGTCAATAGTGGAGTGAAGGTGAGTTTATCTTTCAATAATTAGAAATTCTTTTCACATGATTCCGGCCATTAAAATTTGGACTTTTTGGGTTAAGGACGTTAATGGAGAAGCGATAGATAAAAATCCCTAAACAAACATCCTATAGTAACCAGCAAACCTTAGAAAACTTCAGATGTCGGTAGGACTCAAAATCCTAGGCCAACTTTTTACCACTTTCGTCTTCCTCGGATCAATCTCTACAACTTCATTAGAGACAATGTGCCCAAGAAATGCAACTTATATCAACCAAAATTCACACTTGCTAAAGTTGGCAAAAAGTTTGTTATCCTTGAGAACATGCAAAACTATCCTCAAGTGTCTCATATAATCGTTCTCACTCCTACAGTATTTCAAAATATCATCAATAAAGACAATCACAACAAATAAAGATACTTTCTAAAAGCTATATTCATAAGGTCCATAAATGCCACCGGGGCATTTCTTATATCAAATAATATCACTAGGAATTCAAAGTTACCATATCTTGTTCGGAATACCATTTTCAGAATATCAACCTCCCTCACTCTAAGTCGATGATAACTCGACCTCAAGTCAATCTTTGAAAAGTAACTCGCTCCTTGGATTTGATCAAACAAGACATCAATCCTAGGGAGTGGGTACTTATTCATTATAGTTACTTTGTTCAATTGACGATAGTCGATACACTTCCTCAAATACCCATCCTTCTTCTTCAGAAATAATACCTGGGCACCCCATGGAGATATGCTTGGTTGAATAAAACCCTTATCTAGAAAATCCTTGAGTTGAGCCTTTAGTTCTTTCAACTCGGCCGGCGCCATCCGATAAGGAGGGATTAAAATAGGATTTGTATCCGACAATAAATCTGTGTCGAATTCAATCTCCCGTTCGGGAGGTATTCCGGGAAGGTCATCAGGAAAGACCTTCGAAAATTCCCTCACTACGGGTACCGACTCTATGGGAGGGACCTCGAATTCCAAATTCCTAGCTCTTACTATGTGGTAGAGACAACCCTTTGCAATCAACTTGCAAGCTTTTATACATGAGATGATCTTATCCCTAGGATTTGAGTTTCCACCCTTCCACTCAAAAATGGGTTTATTTGAAAATTGAAATTTGACTAGCCTTGTCCTAAAATAAATAGAGGCAAAGCAAGCATGCAACCAATCCATTCCCAATATGACATTAAAATCTAGCATATCAAGTTCTATTAAGTCAACTAATGTAATTCTATTGGACAAGAAAATAGGACAACCTTTATAGACTCTATGAACCACCACATAATGACCCACCGGGTAGAAATCGAAAAAGGTTCGTCTAATATGTCGGGTAGCATATCCAACTTCATGGCTACAATAGGGGTCACAAATGATAATGTAGCTCCTAGATCAGACAAAGCATATACATCAAAGGAAAATAATTGTAACATACCAGTAACCACGTCCGGTGAACTCTCTTGATCACCTCGGGATTGAAGAGCAGAAAAGTGATTCTTCTTAGGAGTATTCGTATTTGGGGCACTTTCTTGCGTTTGAGCATTTTCCTTTCCTTGAGTCTCATCATAGGGTAATATCTCTTCATGTGACCACTCTTGACACAACCATAGAAACTACTCGTGCCGAATAGACACTAACCATCATGTTTTCTACCACATTTTGAACAAAGAGGTTTCTCAACATAAGAACCACCACCTTTCCCCTCTTGGGGATTAGAAGTATACACATTACTCTTGTTGACCCTTGGAGCATTAGGATGTAATTGATTGGAAAACCTCTTTTAAACCATGGTTTGTCTTCCACCTCAAATTTAGTGTTATAAGAATTTCCATCTTCGGTTCTTGCCTTCTTCAATTCCCTACCAACTTGCTTAAGCTTTTGATCCTCAATTTTTTCGGCATGGACCATGAGACGAGAGATGTCCATGATAGGAATCAACATAGCCGACCTACATTCATTAACCACAAGGTCGGATATCCCCATTAAAAAAAAGCATCTTAGCTCTAGAGTCCACAACCATAGTAGGAGCATGCTTTGATAGTTGAGTGAACTTTAAGGCTATACTCTTTCACGCTCATACCCCCTTGATGAAGGATGATGAATTCTTGCATTTTCCTCTCCCTTAGTTCCAAGGGAAAGAACCTATCAAGGAAAGTCATTTTGAAAGATCCCCAAGTAATCCGACCTTCTATAACCGGCCTCTCATCCTTCCATTGCTCATACGAAACTTGAACAACATCTTTTAGTTGGTAGGTGGCTAGTTATGCCTTTTCTTGAGAAGAAACACCCTTAACATCAATAAATTTGAACACTTCATCAATGAACCCTTGTGGGTCCTCCTCCACCTTAGAACCATAGAAAGTAGGTGTATTCATCCTTTTGAAATCCCTAATCCTTGAAGTTGTAGTGTTAGCATTGGGGTTCACTTGCACCCTTGCATCCCTAGAAACTTGGGTAGCCAACACTTGAGTCAAGCTATGAATAGATGACCTTATTTCAACATTAGATATAGCCCCTTCTTTAATAGGAACTTTAGGGTTTGAGGAGCTTGAGGGGGAACCGCCTCATTCAAGTTCTCCTCTCCGGACCTTCGAGCATTGTTCTTCCTTGTATTCAATGCCTATAAGAATAATAAAAGGAATAGAAGAAAGGACTAGATAGATTTAAGACTGTTAGGCACAATTAAGGAATAACAAGAGAAATAAAAGTTCCTAAGAATCACATAATCTCTCTTTCATAAGTTTGGAGAGCTTCGCAATTATGAGTAAGACCCTACATAGATGTGGTTTAGTGAGACATAAATCCTAATATTTCTCAACCTCATGCTCTGATACCAAGCTTGTTACGATGCAAAGTACCCCCTAGCCGTAACCGTCGTCGTCATTTTCTAATAGGACTAAGACAAGACCTTCGCATACATCATAACACATCATAGGTCAAATATTACGGGAAAAATTAAAACTTTTCATCTACATATACTTCATGAGGTTTACATAGACCTCTTACATATGAAGCTTACTTAGGCTTCTCGCATAGACAACATAACCAACATATACGAATTTATTCTAACACTTTGTCTTACATTAAACCATCTACAATAGTATGAATCACAATAATTTGGGCATAGACCTTATTCTATTACAATGTGCCCATATAGGCTACAATGAAGTCTCAACATGAGAATGGAATAATTGTCTCAAAACATAGACTAAACTAATAAGGCTTGATGTGTCGCTCTATCCTCGGAACTCAGTAGGACTCACCAATTGACTTAGGAAAGCTCCAAGTCTTCTTCTCCAATGACAACGAATCTCTTCAATGGACCTGACCTAAAATATTTGGGGAAAAGAGAGAAATATGGGTTAGTACAAACCACATCAACTAAGTATGGCTCCTCTGCACAAAATCATCAATGCATGAGAAAAGGACAATTTAATAAAAATCATGCTTTCTATAAATTTAACTAAACATACATATATAAGGAGCATAATAAGTCAATTCAACATAATATGAACCCAACATTTAGATCACCCAACTAATACTTGTGGAATTCAAAAGATAGAACCCCATAGTCCTATCAAAAGCTAAGTATCACATTAAGCAAACCACTTCATAATTACAACATATTCTCATAAATTAATAATAACATGATTAATACATGAATACTACTCATAGCTTATAAACATAATCATAATCATAGAAGAACACTACTAGAACCATCAATTAGGATCCCACATGTGCAATGAGTAAGAGAAGTCCCATAACCTCCCTCACCCTATGTGGTAGTCTTCAAGACAATCTAATAAGAGTTCACATACTTAACTTGTTCGTTTAGTTTTACATCAGGGAAAGAAGTGCAATAACCGACATGAGACCATGTGAGCTACATGGAATCTAGTGTTCTACTCCCACACCTAAAAGAGATGGTT
This sequence comes from Solanum lycopersicoides, assembly GCA_022817965.1. Lineage (NCBI taxonomy): Eukaryota > Viridiplantae > Streptophyta > Magnoliopsida > Solanales > Solanaceae > Solanum > Solanum lycopersicoides. The sequence continues at coordinate 8,948,765 of JAJJBR010002753.1, forward strand.
AACACTTGCCTAAGGTGTAACCATTCGTACATAGCTATCTAGGTGGATCCACTAAGCTAAAGTCCTATGTGGGCACATAGTTAAGGGTCAAGGAGATTTTTGCTAGTAACCTTGACTTACAAAAGTGGAGGTTTCCATCTCATGAGACAACACATAACTTGGGAATCCAAACTTACTAATGTGAGGAAACCCATGCGGGAGGCCGGACATGCTAAACGTGAGACCCCATCTCATTTACATGACCTTTCTGTGCTAAGCAATTATTCCCTTTCGCAATCATATTATTTCATCATAAAAGTTCACATTAGTCTCTTCTAGACCACTTTGTAAACATCTTATCATATCTAGCTCATAGGTTATCACAAGTGAGAACAATCCTTTCACTTTAGACACCACTTCATAAGTGAGTAAGTCTTTCACTTAACACTTTATTATAATCATGAGAAACCACTTTCAATCATATAACAATCATACCATAACATTCTTGCATAATTCATAATCAATTCAATAGTGTAGGGGTAAGAATGAGGAATACTTAACATCAACATCTCAACCACACATTAGACCTAGAAGAATTACTATCTAAGTAAGTCATTATTCATAATTGAATCCATGAAAAACGAATCAACATACCTCATTGCCCTTCCAATAACCTTCATGCTTCTATTACATAGAATACACAACTAGTTACATAAACAAGGTAAATTCTAGAAGTAATTACATAATTAACAACAATGTAGTCAATCTACATATTCATAAGCTTCACAATTCACCATATCAATTCAAGGTTTTCATGAAATTGGGGGAAAGACATGGGCCTAGGCAAATCTCAAAGGAAATCATCAATTACCCATCAATATATACTTAAACAAAATTAATTCAACATAATTAATCACAATTTATTCATAATTTCATTTTTCAAATAAGACTCATGTGTAAAAGAAAAACCTATATTTAGGGTATTTAAAAATAATCTTTTGGAGGTACCTCTTTGGGAAAAGGATCCCAAGAGTGAAAGAAACCATACATTAACGATGATAAAGCCACGAATTGGGTTAGAAAATTGAAGGCTTGATCTTTTTCTTGGAGCTCTAATGGTCTTCAATGGAGTTCAGAGAAAGAGAGAATTTGAGAGAGATGTGGGTGATTTTTTATTTCAACTTTTGAGACTTTATTTGGGTGTTAAAATTGATAAAGCTGACCATATGACTTTATATAGTCACCCATTAAGCTAACCAAAAGACCTCTCTCTTAAATGGGTCTTTTTGTGAAGTCAAAATGCTTAAATACGACTTTTACGAATTTGGGAAGTGGCTGCGCGTTGAAGGGTTAATTTCACAATTTATTTTTGAAATCCAATTTGAGTCAGTGATACTCTTGAAGTCCCCGCATCGCGAGTTAAAGTTGGGATCCTTGCGTGATGTTGAGGCAGGCTGCCTTGGCAGCCTGCTCGCCCATGTATTGGTCCTCCCCAAGGAACCTTCCGGTGGTCCTTGGGGTATCGTGACTGTAAGTTTTAACCCTCTATACTACATTTTACCTATTTGAAAGTCTCAGACTTCGTATGACCCTCCTAAACCATCACCAAACATAAGGAAGTTAACTAGTTCAATTTCACTTGTTTACGGACGTTAAGGTCTTTCTTCAATGTTATGGTCCCAATACTTCTCAAACAAGTTATTTACATTTATTTAGGTATAAAATCATCATTACTCCACATATAAGGCTCTATTATAGGTCATGAAATTTTCGGGGTGTGTCAGACTCAAACAAATAGGAGTTTCTTGGGTCTATCAGGGTACTATAGGAGGTTTCTGGATCATTTTGCATCCATTAATTTTCCTTTGACTAACTTGACCCAAAATAGTGTGAAATTTGAGTGGTAAGAGTCATGTGAATGGAAGCTTCAAAATTTGAAAGAAAGGCTTACCTCCGCTCCGGTGTTGACTTTACTTGATAGTACCTATGGCTTTGTGGTATATTGTGATGCAGCCCGAGTGGGTTTGGGGTGTATTCTTATGCAACATGGGAAGGTAGTATCCTATGCCTCGAGAAAACATAAGATACATGAGAAGAATTATCAAACTCATGATTTTGAATTGGTGGCCGTAGTGTTTTCTTTGAAATATGGAGGCATTACTTGTATGGTATTCATGTGGATATATATACCGACCATAAGAGTCTTCAATACGTGTTTACTCAAAAGGAGTTGAATCAATGACAAAGAATATGGTTGAAATTGTTGAAAGATGATGACATGAGTGTTATCTACCACCCCAGCAAAGCTAATGTTGTAGCGGATGCTTTAATTCGTATGACCAGGTAGTGTGTCTCATGTTGAAGAAGGCAAGAAGGACCTAGTGAAAGATGTTCATAGGTTGGCGAGATTGGGGGTTCGGTTGAAAGATTCCCCAAATGGTGGTTTTGTGGTACATAATCACTCCGAGTCATCCTTAGTGGTTGAGATGAAGTCTAAACAACATCTTGATCCACTATTGATGGAGTTGAAACAATTGGTACTTTGTAAGATGAATGACTCATTCTCTAAAGGGCGGGATGGTGTACTAAGGCACGAAAATAGATTATGTGCACTGGATGTTGATGATTTGAGGAATAGGGTGTTCAAGGAAGCTCATGGTTCTCGATACTCTATCCATCCGAGTACCACAAAAATGTACCGTGATCCTAGAGAGAGGTATATTGGTTGTATGGTCTAAAAAGGGACATAGCGGAGTTTGTAACCAAGTATCCAATTGCCAACAAGTGAAAGCCGAGCATCTAAAGATTAGTGGTATCCAATAAATAAGTGTTCCTACTTGGAAATTGAAAGAAATTGACATGGACTTTGTAGTTGGGTTGCCTCGGACTAAAACAAATGACTCAATTTGGGTGGTAGTGTAGCACTCCAAAAACCCGAGACCTAATCTAGATCCTAACATGAGTTTGTAAGGGCTTATATACTGTTTTTAATACCTAAAATAATGTTTAAAAGTGATCCAAGAATTTTTAGAGCCAAGATGTCAAATAACGTCCATGACGTCCAGAAACTAGCTAAATTGAACTAGTTGATGTCGCTATGTTTGGGGATGGTTTCGGAGGGTCAAATGAAGTATAAAACTTGTAAGAAGACTTTGGTTAGTTAGAGTGTAGTATAGAGGGTCTAAACGTCCAATAACGATGCGCCAAGGACTAACCAAAGAGTCATGGAGAAAGACCCCAACATTGGTGGGCAGGTTGCCAAAGCAGCCTGCGAAAGTCAAGAATCAGTGGGCTGCTGCGCGACGTGAAGCCCACACGGACCTCACTATCCCAAAATTTATTTTTTGGAAATAAAATGTGTTTTGTCACTGCGGCGCTGAGAAACTTCCTAGATTTGGTAAAATCGTATTTTTGACATTTTGATTTCTTAAAAAGACTCATTTAAGTTAGGGGTGTTCTGGGTAATTAGGGGGTGGTTATATATATCCTAAGGGTCATTTTAAGTCATATTTCACTCATACAAACCCAATTCCCAAAAAAAAAAAAAATATCTCACCTCTCTCTACTTCTTCTCTCCCCAATTCCTCCATTGAAGAAGGAAGAAAGCTTGAATAAGAAGGTCAATTTCTCTAGGATTTCACTTCAATTTAGTGGATTAATCTTCATTAAGGTATGAGTTAATCACTCTTGGGATTCCTTTCTCCAAAGGGTCCTCTCAAAGGTTATTTTCAAATTGCCCAATTCCATGGGGGTTTCCAATTCTAATGGTTTTCTTTTAAACTTCAAATTGATGATAAATTGTGATTTCCTATGACTAACGGAGTATAGATTGTTGATTAATTGATGTTAATTGATGAAATTTCATGTGGACAATTTTCCCTTCCCCAAATTCCCCAAATATTGGATCTAAGTTATAAATTGATGGGAATTGAATTATGAATTGATTATTAGACTTTTTTTTATCTATTCTAATTCATGTATTGATTGACTAGGGTAATGTATTGTTCGTATTGGATCTCATTCTTGATGAATTCATGATGAACCCTAATTCCCCTAACCGTAGGTTATGAATAGATGTTAATTGGGATCGTGGTGATGCAATTGACCTAGCTCTTGTATTAATTACTATTGATTGATGTTACTACACCTATTACTGGATGTAGTTGGTTGGTTGATGGTAAGACCATGATGATGGCTTTTGAAGGAGATTTGGTAAGTCTTCCTGATCCTAACATATACTTCTACCATGATGGCTTGCAATTGAGAATGTAGTTCAATTGAAGTATACCTTGTGAAGCCTATATAGGTGTTGGTATGATGTTGAATTGAAATGTCTTGACTATGTCATTGTGAGATTATGCTTAAGATGAAATGAGATAAGGTTGTTGATTAATTGCCTATGTGTCGTATTATGAAATAATGATGATGATGATATGATAATCTCACATGTGAGGGTTGCCATGAAAGGATATTCTCATGCAATACCTATTGAGCTAAATGACAATGAAAATATAAGGCATTAGACCCTATGACCGAAATTAAGTGATGAGTAATGAAGAAAGACATTTCAAATGGGACTCTAGCTTAGCACCTAGTGAACTTGTAGATGAGGGTGGCGCCTTCCCAAGGAGGGAAGGTAGGGTTCACCATAGTCCTCATGGGGTGTATAGCCTCATGGTACAAAAAGGACATAGAGTGATGTTTCCATGACATCCCCCAAGCTCCATAAACTATGTTGCCACCACAGGAATACTAGCTAGTGGATTAAGCTAGATGTTATGTTCATATTTTGTACTACTTTGGCCGGTAGACCACATTCCATCGGTGTAAGTTTTTACAACAACGAATTCCAGACTTAGCTCTTGTGGTCTATGTCGATTAAGGCAAGTGTTCCCGAAAGTAAAATGAAGTAATGGACTATACACTAACTAGGGTGACTTGAGAGGTTTGACTTAGCCTAGGTATGGGTATGGGACTCTGCCTATGCCTTGCACTAGTTTGCCTTGAGGGTTCCTTAGGATGTTGTTCTTGTGTTCTTATAATGTATATGCTTGGAAGATGTTGACCTTATATGTTGATGATCCTATATGACATTCGTTTCATTTATGAACATGCTATTGGTCTATATTTCTAAATATGATGATGGCTATTATTGATGATATGTTATGTTGAGTTAGGCATTATTTTTTATCCTTTGTTTGGTTTACTTGATTGAGTATGGTTATGAGACTTTTCTTGGTCATTGCACTAGTAAGATAAATGGTGTGTTAGGAATAATGGTCTTGCTTATATCATAATGTTATGAACCCTTGTATATGTTGACTTGACTATAACGTGTTGATATTGTTCTTGTGTCATACATAGGTTTGACTTATGGATTATGTGATTATTGGCTTATATGGGTTATTGATTATGCATAAGGCTTTTCAAAGTACCTTAGCATGGATTTAATCAAATTTCCTCTTTAGCATGATTTCACTACTTTTATGTGCATATACACATACTTAGTACAAGTGTGTACTAACCCATGTTTGATGTTTACTACAAATGTAGTATCCAACCGTCAATATGAGAGAAGGCTTTGAAGACTACTTGGAATCTTAATTTCGAAGAGCGGTAGGTCCTCACTTTCCGAGGACGATGACATTATCTACCTAGTGGATGTTGTTTAGTCTTAAAGACATTCTCTCTCTTTTTGGTACTATAATTGTGAAGCCTATATGTGACTATAATTGTTGATGTAAGGGCTATGCCCAAATTGTGATACTCTTGTATAGATGGTTTAGTATGAGACAATGTTATAGATTACTTATGAGACTATCTTATACTATGTATGTGCAATAAAAGTAGAAGACTATATAATCTTCTTATACGAAGGGTCTATGTATACTCGATAAATATATATTATGTCTAAGCGAGAGGTCTAAGTAAGCCTCAATGTAGCAGTAATCAAAAAGTTTTAATTTTTCCGCATTTTCAACCTATGAATGTAATGATGTAAGCCGGTTACGTCTAGGGGATGCTCCCCGAATGTGACAAACTTGGTATCAGAGCATGAGGTTGAATACCATTAGGATTGATGTCTCATTAAACGACGTCTATGTAGATTCATATTCATAATTGTGAAGCGCGCCACACTTTTGTATTAGAGACTATGTGATGCTTAGGAAACTCTCATCTTTTTGTAATCATATGTCGTGACTCTAGAGTCTACTTTATGTGTGTTTTGAGCAAAACCTTGTATGGGGGTTATAGGTATGAATACCCGAAGAGCAGCCGAAAGAAGGGCCGAGGAAGGCATTGCTAATGTGGGAGCACAATACAACCAAGTGCCTCCACTTGAAGAAGTTGTTATGGCTGATCAAGTTCCGGTTGCTCCTCCTACCATGGCAGATGGGGACATCTCTACAAATGGCTCAAGCCATTACAACCCAAGAACAAGCCGTCACTACTCAAGCACACGTTATGACGTCCCAAGCTAATCGGGAGGTGGTACCCGAGGAAACCAACAAGTTAGCACCATGGCCTCTCGTTTGAGGGATTTTACTAGGATGAATCCCCCTACTTTCTATGGATACAAAGTTGAGCAACACCACCAAGATTTCATTGATGAGATCTACAAGATTCTCTATGCTATAGGGTTGACTACTAGTGAGAAAGCCGAGTTAGCCACTTACCAACTCAAAGATGTGGCCCAAACTTGGTACGTCCAATGGAGAGACAATAGGCCTCTAAGGTGGTCCGATGACATGAGGATTTTCAGGAAGGCTTTTCTTGATCGGTTCTTTCCTAGAGAGAAGAGGGAAGCCAAAGCGGAATAATTCATCAACCTTCATCAAGGAGGTATGAGTGTACTTGACTACTCTTTGAAATTTACTAAATTGTAAAGATATTCTCATTCTTCGGCTTCCGACCCTAGAGATGAAATAAGTCTCTTTGTAACGGAGTGTCGAATGACTTGAAAAAAGAAAGTTGTTTAGCTATGATACATGATAATATGAACGTTTCTCGTCTCATGGTTCATGCTCAACAAGTGGAAGAGACTAGGGTGAAGAGGAAGAGTAGAGATGCAAATAGGGCAAAGTCATATTATGGTGGTTCTTCAAAGGGAAGGCTTGATATCAAAGACAATCCAAGGTTCAAAAAGAGGTTCTCCAATCATGTACCTTCAAAGTTCCCAAAGTATCGTGATGATAGGGTTTCTAACCCTAAGCCTCAAAAGGGAAGGGGTACTAGTTCACCTAGTAAGAAGTCAACTTGTGGAAAGTGTGGCAACAAGCATTATGATGATTGCCTCATTGGGATGGACAATTGCTTTAGTTGTGGTAAAAGTTGGCACAAAGTTTGAGATTGCCCAAATTTGAAGGGGCAAGACAAGGATAGTGTTCAAGCTCAAGAAAGAGGTTCTAATGATGCTCCGAAGAGGAATTACTTCTATGCTCTCCACTCTAGGGGTGAGCAAGAGATATCTCCCGATATGGTGACCGGTATGTTGAAAGTCTTTTCTAATTATGTGTATGTTTTACTTGATCCCGGTGCTACCTTGTCATTTGTTACTCCTCTAGTAGCTAAAAAGTTTGACATTTTTCCTGATATGTTAAATGAACCTTTTATGGTGACTACCCCAATGGGTGAGTCTGTTGTTGCTAAGAGAGTATATAGAAATTGTCCTATAATGTTGCCCAATAGAGTTACTCATGTGGAGTTAATAGAACTCAATATAGTTCATTTTGATGTTATTTTGGGTATGGATTGGTTGCATGTTTGTTTCACTTCCATAGATTGTAGAACAAGTGTGGTGAAGTTTAACTTTACAAATGAACCCATTTTAGAGTTGAAGGGGGGAAATTCTATTTCTAGAGGTCGTATCATTTCTTGTTTGAGAGCTTGTAGGATGATCTCTAAAGGGTGTTTATACCATATAGAAAGAGTCCAAGATTTAGACTCTGAAATTCCTCCCATTGAGTCGGTCCCCGTAATGAGGGAATTTCCAAAGATATTTCGTAATGATCTTCCCGGTATTCCTCCCGAACGGGAAATTATTTTTGGTATCGACTTTCTACCGGACACAAATCCCATTTCAATTCCTCCTTATCGGATAACTGCGACAGTTGAATGCTCAACTAAAAGACTTACTAGACAAAGGCCTTATTCGGCCTAGTATTTCTCTATAGGGTGCTCTGGTATTTTTTGTGAAGAAGAAGGATGGGTCCCTTGGAATGTGCATCGATTACCGTCAACTCAACAAAGTCACATTCAAGAACAAGTATCCTCTCCCTCGGATAGATGACTTAATTGATCAAATCCAAGGTGCACTTTTCCAAGATCTAATTGAGATTGGGATATCACCAACTTAGGGTAAGAGGTGAAGATATTCCCAATACAAAATTTTGGACTAGATATGGTCAGTATGAGTTCTTTGTATGTTCTTTGGTCTCACTAATGCTTCGGCGGCATTTATGGACCAAATGAATACGGTGTTTCGAAGTTACCTAGATTCATTTGTCATTGTGTTCATTGACGACATCTGGGTATATTCGAAGAATGAGGGTGAGCACATGGATCATTTGAGAGTATTGTTGCAAGTGCTTAAGGAACACCAATTGTTTTCCAAGTATAGCAAATGTGAGTTTTTTTTGTGGTCGGTAGTGTTTCTTGGTCATATCATCTCTAGTGAAGGTGTTGAGGTTGATACAAGGAAGACCGAAGTGGTGAAAAATTGGCCTAGACCTTTGGCTCCTACGGATATTAGGAGTTTCATAGGCCTTGCCGGTTATTATAGAAGGTTTGTCGACGGTTTTTAATCCATTGCTTCCTCCTTGATAACTTTGACCCAAAAGAATGTGAAATTTAAGTGGTCGGAGGCATGTGAAAAGAGCTTCCAAATGTTGAAGGATAGGCTTACTTCCTCTCTGCTATTGACTCTACCGGAAGGTACTAAAGGTTTTGTGGTCTATTGTGATGCATCCCGAGTTGGGTTGGGGTGTGTTGTTATGCAACATGACAAAGTTATAGCCTATGTTTCTAGGCAACTCAATGTTCATGAGAAGAATTACTCGACTCATGACCTTGAGTTAGGGGCCGTTATATTTGCCTTGAAAATATGAAGACATTATCTTTATGGGGTTCATGTTGATGTGTATACGGACCATAACAGACTCCAATATGTATTCACTCAAAAGAAGCTTAATCTCTTGCAACGAAGATGATTAGAGTTGTTAAAAGACTATGACATGAGTGTTCTCTATCACCCCGACAAGGCTAATGTTGTAGTGGATGCTCTAAGTCGATTGTCCATGGGAAGTGTGTCCCATGTGGAAGAATCCAAGAGAAACCTAGTGAAAGATGTTCATAGGTTGGCTTTGCTAGGCGTTCGAATTGAAAGTTCTCTAAATGGTTTTATGGTGGTACATCATAACTCTGAGTTGTCTTTAATGGTTGAGGTGAAGTGTAAACAACACCTTGATTCATTGTTGATGGAGTTGAAAGAATCGGTTCTTGGTAAGATTAATAAGTCATTCTCCCAAGGGGGTGATGGTGTACTTAGATATCAAGGGAGATTGTGTGTGCCTAATGTGGATGATTTGAGGAATAGGATCCTTGAGGAAGCTCATGGAGACCGTTACTCTATTCATCCGCGTTCTACAAAGATGTACCATGACCTTAGAGAAGTGTTTTGGTGGGATGGAGTAAAAAGGGATATTGCGGAGTTTGTTGAAAAGTGTCCCAATTGTCAACAAGTGAAAGACGAAAACCAAAACCTGAGTGGTCTACTACAAGAAATCCAAATTCCTACTTGGAAGTGGGAAGAAGTTAATATGGATTTTTTAGTGGGTTTGCCTAGAACTCAAAAGACATATGACTCTATATGGGTTGTATGGATAGATTGACCAAATAAGCTCACTTTATTCCCGTTAAGACTACTTATTCCGCGGAAGAGTATGCAAGGATCTATATTGACAAGATAGTGAGTCTTCATGGGGTTCCTTTGTCCATTATAGCGAATAGAGGTGCTCAATTTACATCCTGGTTTTGGAGGTCTTTCTAAAGAGGTTTGAGTGCTCAAGTGAAGTTACGCACCTCTTTTCATCCTCAAACGGATGGTCAAGCGTAGAGGACTATTAAAACTCTTCAAGATATGCTTAGGGCTTGTCTCATTGACTTTAAGGTAAATTGGGATGAACATTTGCCTTTGGTTGAGTTCTCTTATAACAATAGTTATCATTCCTCAATATCCATGGATCCTTTCGAAGCTTTGAATGGTAAGAGGTGTAGGTCTCCTATCGGATGGTTTGAGCTTGGTGAATCTTTGCTTCTTGGTCCCGATTTGATCTATAAGACATTGGAGAAAGTTCATATCATAAAGAACAGGTTGTAAACAGCCTATAGTCCAGTCTTATGCTGATCATAGGAGAAGAGACCTTGAATTTGAAGAGAGTGATAAGGTGTATTTGAAAAGTTCGTCTAGGAAAGGTTTGGTTAGATTTGTCAAGAGAGGGAAGTTGACTCCTCTTTATGTTGGTCCCTATGAAATTTGCAAAGGGTTGGTAAGGTCGCATATGAGTTGAATCTCCCGAGGGAACTATCTTCGTTCTATCTGGTTTTTCATGTATCCATGCTTAAGAAGTGCATTGGTAATCCCGAGTCCATTCTTCCTATTGAAGGTCTTAATGTGAAGGATAACTTCTCCTATGAGGAGGTTCCGGTTGAAATCCTTGATCGCCAAGTGAAGAGGTTGAGGAACAAAGAGGTGGCTTTCGTAAAAGTGTTATGAAGAAACCACCTAGTTGAGAGAGCAACATGGGAGGCCGAGGCCGACATGAAGTCCCTTTATCCTCATATCTTTTCTAATTTAGGTTAGTTTTTCTTCTTAATAATGAAGAATAATGAGTTTCTTTTAATTTGACTTGTTTTGTAAAGATATGCATATTTATGGTAAAAAGGTTTTATGCTAAAATAAGTTTCATGGAAGAATGCCCTTTTGCTTGACTTGCACTTATTTGTGTATTTGGTATGTTGTTGTCTTCATAATGTGATATTAAGCATGTTGATATATTGATAAAGGAACTTTGACATAATTGAATCTTCAAGAATATGTGGAGCTCATGTTGTTGTTATGAGAAGGAAATTCCTCATGTCGTGACTTTGAGCAATATATGTGCAAAATTGATATTTTGAGTCATTATGTAAATGCCATATTGTTATGATGATTTGAGTTGTAACTCATGATAATGTTGTATCATATTTTTTGGTTGGGTTGCTAGTCTTGAGTCAATCCGTTCCCTTTTGATAGTTTAGTGTCATTCGGGAACGAATGTTCCTAAGGGGGGGATAATGTAACACTCCGAAAAGTTCTGACCTAATGTAGAGCCTAAAATGAGTATCTGAGGTCTTAGATACTGTTTTTAAGATCTAAAATAATGTTTATAAGTGATCCAAGACATTTTAGAGCCAAGACTTCAAAGAACGTCCATTACGTCCGGAAATAGCTAAATTGAACTAGTTGACATCACTATGTTTGGGGATGGTTTCGGAGGGTCAAATGAAGTCTAAAACTTGTAAAAAGATATTGTTTAGATATAGTGTCGTATATAGGGTCTAAACGTCCAATAATGACGCCCAAAGGACTACCCGAAGGGTCATGAAGGAGGACCCCAACATGTGTGGGCAGGCTGCCAAAGCAGCCTGCGAAAGTCAAGAATCAGAGGGATGTTGCGCGTCGCGCAGCCCATACTGACCTCACTGTCCCAAAATTTATTTTTGGGAAATAAAATGTGTTTTGGCTCCGCGGCGCGTTGAAACTTCTAAGATTCGGTAAAATCGTATTTTTGACATATTGACTTCACAAAAATACTCGTTTAAGTGAGGGGTGTTCTGGGTAATTTAGGGGGTGATCATATATAGCCTAAGATTCATTTTAAGTCATTTTTAACTCATTCAAACCCAATTCCCAAAACAAAACCCAAAAGCTCTCACCTCTCTCTATTTCCTCTCTCCCCAATTCCTCCACTGAAAAAGGAAGAAAGCTTGAAGAAGAAGGTCAATTTCTCTAAGATTTCACTTTAATTTAGAGGATTAATCATCATTAAGGTATGGGTGCTTCACTCTTTGGATTCCTTTTCCCAAAAGGTCCTCTCAAAGTTTATTTTCAAATTACCCAACTCCATGGGGTTTTCCAATTCTATTGGGTTTTCTTTTAAACTTCAAATTGATGATAATTGTGATTTCCTATGAATAATTGAGTATAGATTGTTGATTAATTGATTTTAATTGATGAAATTTCATGTGGATCATGTTCCCTTCCCAAAATTTCCCAAATCTTGGATCTTGATTATACATTGATGGAAATTGAATTATAAATTTATTATTAGACTTGTTTTATCAATTCGAATTCGTGTATGGATTGACATGGGTAATGTATTGGTGGGATTGGATATAATTCTTGATGAATTCATGATAAACCCTAATTCCCCTAACCGTAGGTCATGAATTAATGTTAATTGGGATAGTGATGATGCAATGGACCTAGCTATTGTATTAATTACTATTGATTGATGTTACTACACCTATTATTGGATGTAATTGGTTGGTTGATTGTAAGACTATGATGATGGATTTTGAAGGAGATTTGGTAAGTCTTCATGATCCTAACTTTTACTTCAACAACGATGGCTTGTTACTGAGGATGTAGTTCAATTGAACTATACCTTGAGAATAGCCTATATAGGTGTCTGTATGATGTTGAATTGAAATGTCTTGACTATGTGATTCTGAGATTATGCTTAAGATGAAATGATATAAGGTTGGTTATGACTTGACTATGTGCCTTATTATGAAGATGATGATGATGATATGCTAATCTCACATGTTATGGTTGCCATGAAAGGATATTCTCATGCAATACCTATTGAGCTAAATGACAATGAATGTATAAGGGATTAGACCCTATGACCTAAATTAAGTGATGACTAGTAAAGAAACACATTTAAAAATGGACTCTCTCTTAGCATCGAGTGTTCTTGTAGATGAGATGTGGCGCTTTCCCAAAGAGGGAAGGTTGGGTTCACCATAGTCCTCACGGGGTGGATAGCCTCATAGTACTAAAAGAACATAGAGTGATGTTTCCATGACAACCCCCAATATCCATAAACTATGTTGCCACCATAGGAATACTAGATAGTGGATCCACCTAGATGCTATGTTCATGTTTGGTACTACTTTGGCCGGTAGACCACCTTCCATCAGTGTAAGGTTTTATAACACCAGATCTCACAGATAGCTCTTGTTGTCTATGTCGATTAAGGCAAGTGTTCCCGAAATTAAAATGAAGCAATGGACTATACACTAACTAGGGTGACTTGAGAGGTTTTACTTAGCCTAGGTAGGGCTATGGGACTCTACCTATGCCTTGCACTAGTTTGCCTTGAGAGAATCCTTAGGAGGTTGTTCTTGTGTTCTTATAATGTATATGATATGAAGATGTTAACCTTACATGTTGATGATCCTATATGATGTCTGTTATATTTATGAACATGCTATTTGTCTATATTGCTAAATATGAAGATAGTTATAATTGATGCTATGTTATGTTGAGTTAGGCATTATATGTGATCCTTTGTTTGGTTTACTTGATTGAGTAAGGTTATGAGGATTTGCTTGGTCATTGCACTAGTAAGCTAAATTGTTGGTTAGTAGTAAGGGTCTTGCTTATATTATGATGTTATTAACCCTTGTATATGTTGACTTGACTATTACATGTTGAGGTCTGTTTTTGTGTCGTACATGGGTTTATTGTCTTATATGGGTTATTGATTATGCATAAGGATTTTTAAAGTACTTTAGCATGGTTTTGATCAAATGTCCTCTTCAGCATCATTTCACTACTTTTATGTGCATATACCCATACATAGTACAAGTGTGTACTAACCAATGTTTATTGTTTACTACAAATGTAGGATTCAACCGTTGATATTAGAGAAGGCTTTGAAGACTACTTGGTTTCTTATCTTCCAAGTTCGGTAGGTCGTCACTTTCGGAGGAGATTCCATTATCTACCTATTGGATATTGACTATAAACATTATTATCAACCATATAAGGACCTCATAAACTCATTACACACATATAAGGCACATAGGTGACTAGTTGTTGAACGTCATGGACGTTCCTTGACGTTTGACTTCAAACTTAACTAAATCTTTAGAAACTGCCTCAAAATATCATTTTAAACCATTTTTGTACTTCAAGACTTCATGACACACACGTTATGCCCTAGTTTCACCTAAGTCATTTTTGGAGGTGTTACAGATCTTCTCTTATTTCATCCCTATAAAAATGTATATAATTTTTTTGACTAAAATTTATAATTATGTTAATAATATTTGCGTAGAGTCATTTCATGTACCAGTGTAATTAAGAACATAGAAGTTTTCTAGTTTGGATATTAATTACAAGTACTAGTTAGATGGATCTATGTTTTTCATGATTTTTTCCTCGAGGTCAATCATATAAGGTTTGACGAAATGGAAAGAGATATAACATTCCTACCATGGAACTAAATTTAATTTGTGATAAATATAGAGGTTGTGATTACTTTTAACAATTTCCTTTGAAATAGTAGCTTTGAAAATTGATTTTCTCAAAAAAGAAAATATTTTTTAAGAAATGAATTCTGATTTAGGATGTAAGTTTTCATCTCACATCTACTTATTTATGGAATCTTTAATGATACATATCCACAACCATCATTGATCTGGCTACGAAATTTGATTAAAATTTATACATAAGGTCTAGTAATATAGGTAGAAGTAGAAGTTAGTCATTTTTTTTCCATAAATAAAAGAAATGGGAACGACAAAAACAAAATAAACCACACAAACAGCTACACATACTGAGAAGAAATAGATTTCAATGTATTGTGTCAGCTAAACCATGATCCTTTAGAATATAAAATATTGATACTCCAATATCTTGTGTGTGCCACTTGATGTACAAAATATTGATGCTCCCGACTTAATTAAAATAATTACCTTTTAAGAATAGGTTTAGGATAATTTTGTATTTCATTTACACAACATGTTTTGGTTGTAGAATGAGATGATAGAAAAATATGCATTACGTTCATACTTATACATTTGAACAGAGAATACGAAACTGGATCATCAAGAATTCATCTCGTCCATGTGGTCCAATTATCGATTATGTATGTTCCCTTTTGAATAAAATACATGTTTACTTTCTCGAAAAATTTATTACATAAGTTTCCTTTTATGAGATTGTGAAAAAATATGTTAGAGTTGCCTCAAAAAAAAAATCCCAATGAGTTTGCCTACTCATGTCGGCATGTTTTAGCTTGTGTTGAGACTTGCGCAATTTCAAAAAAGCTGAACATATTATGGTATTATAGTGCAGTAAATGGGCACCTGTTTTCATTTGAAGTGGAGGCTATTTTTGTGGTATTTTCTACTTCTTTGAACCAGATAGTGGAGTCTATTTCTGGGCATTTTTCTATCTTTTTTGTGGCAGAAAAACAAAACGAAATGAGTTATTTTTTCTTCTTTTCTTCATTTTGGAGTCCTCGCGAACTTGGAATTGTACTCTACCTTCAACATACTGAATTTTCTCGTCGTTGCATGTGTTTTTTCACGATTCCACGTTACATTGAGTGTCATTAATTGTGTTTCTAGATTCCTTTTCTCGATTATTTATAATAGTCTTGTTTTCTATACATCTTATTTCCTAACAAGTGGTATCCGAGAAAGGTCCAAGCATGTCTACTGTAAAAAAGTTTGATATCGAGAAATTTAATTGAAAAATTAGATTCAGTATCTAGAAGATCCAGATGAAGGACGTTCTCATACACAATGGTAAAAAGAAGGCTTTAGCAGGAAAGTCAAAGAATCCCAATTCTATGAACGACAAACAATGGGAAGAGTTGGATTGAAAGGCACTTTCTTCAATTAAACTTAGTCTTTCCAAAGAGGTTCTAAGGGACGTTATTCGTGAGACTACTGCTACAAGTATTTAGTTGAAACTTGAGTCTATCTATATGACCAAAAGTCTTGCCAATAAACTCAGTCTCAAAGAGCGTTTATACACGCTTCATATGTTTGAAGGTTCGTCCATTCAATCTCATCTTGATGCATACAATTCAATTATAATAGATCTGAAAAACATAGAAGTTAAAATTGAGAATGAGGACAAGGTTGTGTTTAATTGTCTCAGTGCCATCTACCTATAAGCACTTCAAGGAGATGATGTTATATGGAAATAATGAAACTTTGTCCTATGAAGATGTTAAATAATATTTGTTGTCCAAAGAAAAATTTGATTTGACGTTCATTCTGAGGATAAATGTGAGGGCTTGTTCTTTAGAGGTAGATCACAAGACAAAGAGAGTACATCAAAAAATAAGTTCAGATCTACATCCAAAGGGCATGATTTAAGCAAGACATGTCGCTACTGCAAGAAACATGTGCCTGATATTTCTAACTGCTTTAAACTAAATAATAAGAAGGATAAGTGAAGAAAATAACAAAAAGATGCATAAAGTTGCTGAAGCCAGAGTTGTTGAAAGTAATTTCGAAGGTGATATTTTTTTTTTCTCTAATGATAAAAAAGGCTCGTCTTAATGGGTTTTTGATACTGGATGTACATATCATATGTTCCCTCATAAGGACTGGTTTGTAATATATGATAAAGTTGAATATGGCTTTTCCTAATGGGAAATGATTCCCAATGCAAAGTTGTTGGAATTGGTATTGTACAAATTAAAACGCATGATTGTGTTATCAGGTCCTTCACCAACGTTCGTCATATTCCTGACCTGAAATAGAACTTGATTTCTATTGGTACTCTTGAATCTCTTGGATGTTAATATTCAGCTGAAGGTAGAGTTCTTAAGAATTCAAAAGGTGCTCTGGTCTTTATGAAAGGAATAACACGTGAGAATCTCTATTACTTTCACGGTTCAATTGTGACAAGGTCTGTAGAAGTTTCCACTTCATTGCTTGATGATGATCTCACTCGTTTATGGCATATGCGTCTGGGTCATATGAGTGATAAAGGTTTGACTATTCTTAGCAGAGAGGTCTTCTCGGAAATCAAGGTATAGACATATTGGGTTTGTGTGAACATTGCGTATTCGAAAAACAAAAGAGAGTGAGTTTTTCAGCAGCTACACATCGTACAATTGGTATTCTTGATTATATTCATTCAAATTTGTGGGGTCTTCAAAGGTTCCATCTCTTGGAGGAGAATGCTACATGATGACCATTACTGATTATTTTCTAACAAAGTTTGGGTTTATTTCTTGAGGCATAAGAATGAAGCTTTTTCTTAAGTTAAAAACTTCAAGGCTCATGTTGAGAACCAAACTGGAAGAAGATAAAAAAGTCCGCACTGAAAATGGTTTGGAGTTTTGCGAGTCAAATTTCAATGATATATGCACAAGTCATGGTATTGCTAGACAAAAGGCTCTTGTTGGGAAGCCCTAACAAAATGGAGTTGCAGAACGTATTAATAAGAATCTTCTTGATAGTGCTCGTTGTATTCTCTCAAATGCAGGATTGTGTCATCGTCGTGATTTTTGGGATGAGGCTATTTCTACAGCTTGTTATCTTGTCAAACTATCTCCATACTCATCCATTAACTCAAAATTCGAGAAGAAGTTTGGTCACGTAATCCTAAAAATTTCTCAAATTTAAAAGTAATTGGATGCCCTGCTTTTGCCCATATTAATGATGGAAAGATAGCACCCAGGGCTATTAAATTCTTATTTCTTCGCTATGCTTCTCAGTCAAAAGGGTATCGTTTATGGTGCCGGAACTTGAGAAAAGTCATTTTGAGTAGAGACATAACTCTTAATGAAAATGCATTGTTGTGTTTAAGAAAGAGCATTTTGTATTATGTTCTAATCAACAAAGTATCAATTAGAAGGTGGAGTTAGAAATGAGAATTGAATATCATAAGATTTACCCTATCTCTTCTACCGTTCCATAGTAAGACAATGATGCTCGTATTGATGAACAAGTTTACAGTACCACCTGCCGCGTTGAGCCAAAGTCTGTTGATGATTCTTCGATCGCTCATATTAAACTAAGGAGAGTTATTATAAAATCTATCAGATATGGTTATAATGATGGTCTCATTTCCTATGCACTAACAGTTGCACAAGAGATATCAAAAGGAGTTGAACCTTCTTCATATTTAGAGGCAATAACTAATTCTAATTTATCTCATTGGCTGATAGCAATGCACGAAGAAATTGAAAGTCTGCATAAGAATGGGACATGGGATTTATGTGAAATTCCTAAAGGTCGTCGTGCACTAAGATGCAAATGGATCTACAAACGAAAATATGGAATTCTTGGGGTTGAAGATTCAAGATCGAAAGATCGTTTAGTTATCCAAGGATTTTCTCTCCAGTAGTTCGTCATTCGTCCATCATATTACTTCTTTCCTTTGTTGCACTATTTGATTTGCAATTGGAGCCATTAGATGATGAAACTTCTTCTCCACATAGAGATTTGGAGGAAGAAATTTATATGAAGCTACCTGAGGATTTTGTTGTTCATGGAAATGAACAATGTGTTTGTCGTTTGAAAAGGTCCTTGTATGGACCTAAACAAGCACCTAGGCAATTGTACAAACGATTTGAAACTTTTATGGTTAATCAAGGCTACACGAGAAGTCAATAAGATAATTGTGTGTACTTTCCACAATTTTCAAAGGGTTCATTTATTTACTTGTTCTTATATATGGATGACATTTTGATTGCTTCAAAATACATGTCTTTGATCAACAAGTTAATGTATTAACTTAATAATGAGTTTGAGATGAAGAACCTTGGTCCAGCAAAGAAGATTGTAGGAATGGAGATTCATAGAGAACGACAAGCTAGAAAGTTATACTTGTTTTAGAAAAATTACACTTAGAAGATCCTTGACAATTTTAACATGAGTAAGAGGAAGCCTGTCTCAACTTCTCTAGCAGCTCACTTCAAGATATCTTCTTAATTTTGTCAAAAAACAGATGAAGAACCTAAAATTATGTCTAACATTCTCTACTCTAGTGCACTTGGTAGTCTTATGTATGCCATGGTTTGCATTAGACCCGATCTTGCATATGCAGTGAGTATGGTGAGTCAGTATATGCATAATCTTGACAAGTATCATTGGGATTTGGTGAAATGGATTATTCGATACTTGAAAGGTACAGTTAATAATGGCTTAGATTTTGATAGGAACAAGGTGATATCTAATGATGTTGTTGGGTTTGTTTATTCATATTACAGTGGTGATCTTGATAAATGCAGATCTCTGTCCGGATATATGTTCATGTTATGTTCAGGTTTTATAAGTTGGAAAGCATCTTTGCAATCCATTGCTGGTCTATCCACTACAGAAGCGGAATATGTCGCAGCTATTGAAGGTGTGAAGAAGGCTACATGGTTGTGTGGTCTTATTCTTCAGCTTAGTGTTCTAGAAGATACTAGTGTTATGTTTTCATATAGTCATAGTGCAAAACATCTAATGAAAAATGATATATATCATTCCAAGACTAAGCATATTAGTGTGAAATATTATTATATCAGAGACACAATGACTAAGGGAGAGATTGTAGTCAAGAAAATTCACACTACAGAAAATCCTGCAGATATGCTTACTAAGCCACTTTTCATTGCTAAGTTCAAGCATTTTTTAACTTACGTGGTGTTTACAACACTTCATTGCCCTTCGGGGATTTTATGGTAATGACGATCATCTACTAAATTTGAGCCAAGGTGGAGATTGTTAGAGATGCCTCAAATTCTTTTTCCTGATGAGTTTTCCTACTCATGTCAACATGTTTCAGCTTGTCTTGAGACTTCCGCAATTTCACGAAAGATGACAGATCATGGGATTATGGTGCAGTAAACAGGCACTCGTTTTCACTGGAAGTGGAGCCTATTTTTCATGGGCATTTTCTACATCATTGTACCACATAGTGGAGCCTATTTTCTTGACATTTTTCTATCTTTTTTGTGGCAGAAAAACAAAAAGAATTGAGTTATCCTTTTTTTCTTTTCTTCATTCTTGATTTCTAAAGAACTTGAGATTGTACTCTAACTTCAACATAGTGAATTTGGTGGTCGTTGCCCGTGGTTTTTCCCGACTTGGGTTTACACGTTAGATTGTGTGTCATTTATTGTGTTTATAGATTCCTTATCGATTATTCATATCAGTCCTTTTTTCTATACATCGTATTTCCTAACAAAATAAATAATTAATAATTGTTGGCAAACAAGTCTACAATCATTTGCACACAAACAAAAAGTTCCAATCTTTGATTGAGGTGTATAATTTTCTTTTATATGGGGTTGTTCGTGAAACAAAGAGAAAATTAAGCCATAGTAAAGAAATATTGCAGGTTAACTCAAGAAAATTATATTACAATATTTGATGAGATTTACTCTATCAATGCATGTTTGTTAAAAGAATTAAATTTACACGTGTAACCGAGACGTAAACTATGTATTCGAGTTGACAAGTTGATAAAACACTATATAGTTGGAACATATACTAAATCATTCAAGAGGTTTTACATTAGAAATCGGCGAGACGCTCACTGCTTACATGAACATGACATACCTTCAAATATTGGTAAGAAAAGTTAAGGAAGTCACAATGAACCATATAGTTTCTCTATATAATGGTATTATTATTGTTTATTTTTTCAGGTTCATTGTCCTTAACCTTTTTTATCCTTATAATTTTGTAAAATCTTATGGCAAGAGAAAAAGAGAAAACGGAGATTTATAGGGACTTCAGCAAATAAATTTCAGAAATGAAACAACACCTATGAACTCAATAGATTTTGCATTAAAGACTGCAATACAATCCTTCTTTTACCTTTGGGATTTTGATCTCATACATATAAATGAGAGGAACAACAATGAAAATTTAAGTTTAAGATATTGTGGAATTGGAGAGGGAGGAGTCGGCTACTAACTTATTGAGTGGATTTGATGTTGTGATGGAGTCTCAAAATCTAACTACTACGCCACAAACTTCTGAGGGTATTCTTGAAGTCTCATTTAGTGCGCCAGCCACTAACACCACCAATATTAATGTTTTGGGAGATACAACAGCCTTAGCCCCATTTACTGACTCTAAATCCTAGGGCATCAATGATAAACACTAGTCTTAGTACTATAAGTGTTGTAGAAACGTGTCTTTATAAGAATAAAAATAATTGTGGCAACAGTAAAGAGTGACAATATATGTTATATTTTTTTTGCATTAACTATCTTTGATTTTATTGATGGTTGAAGATCTATGTATGGAAATGTGTGCATATGAATGTGAAAAATAGGCTTAATATGTATGCATATAACTTGGTAGTCGGGAATTGATAGTGAAGTTTTGTGCCTTGTGCATGTGAGAATTTTCTGCATAATTAATTATTTGTTGATCCATCTAGAACTTGTCTTGTTACATGTTTTGTTGGTTGTAAGCTGGTGGATTAGAAAAGGATCATAAAATATTTTCAAATTTAGACCACATGACTTATAAGATTGTCCAAAATGATTAAATAACTCATTGTTCCATGATTTTGAGCCATAATTAAAACAAATTGTTCGTTTGTTCTGTTCATGTCATACCCGTAGCCCACACCCTGAACATGACTGGCCCTCATAGATTTTTGTTGGCTCCAAATGAATCCTTTTCTTGACTAACTATGATTAAAATGTCTCTATGGTTTACACAATGCTATAATAGATGATAATTTCAATCATTTAAAGAAAACTCTAAAACATTGTTTGACAATACTTGACACCAATGATAAGTTTCAGTAAAACATCTGAGAAAAATACTGGAAACAATCGAACTTTGTCGATCCATGAAGCCTCTAAAATACAAAGATATGTGGTGGAACAAGACTTATAAGACCTCAAAATAAATCAATACTAAAGTGAATAATCATCTAGAGTCCTTCGAATGTAAGGAGGTCTCACCAAATGTTTTTTGGAAACTGGAGTGATCTCAACAAAGCATCTGTTAACTATCATGAACACATGTATATGTATCATGAGATGATTTAGATCGAATGATTTCAGTACAATTAATATATGGTACATAATATGGCTGAATAAAAAAATTATTGAATTGATAACTAGATATAACTTTAGAAAATCAAAATATGAACAAGTAGTTAAACAATTTTGTTCCTTTATAATAAGATATGTAATGAAAGAATGATGAATAATTTTTACTCTATTGGGGATCTTCTCTACCCGACAACCATCGCTATGATCCTAGAAATAATACAATATTCAACTCACTTTGCAAAGACCATCCTATACCTTAGCGGGCTATATGATGCTAACTGTAAGTATGGATCAATCTAATATGCCTTACAAAGAGGCGGTTAGTAGTCACCAAAAGTCTATAGGATCCTATCCTACATACTATGTATTGTATGGGGATTTTAGTTTAAAATTGAACCTTACCTAATTCAGTGCTCAATAATACTCCCAAAATAATCAATATCACTAATGTCCAATAGTCCTATTTTAGAGAACTTACCTTTATTTCACTTTACATTACTAAAACGATTCGTTCTTTTTTAAAAAAAAAATATGTTCTTTTATCCTCAATTAACAAATAATGCATAAGAAACCACTTCTGTCCTTAAAAAAAAAAACTTTTTTTTCAAAATTATGCATTTTAAAGGAATGCTCATGGACTTACTTTCAAAGTTCGAAGTCAATGTATAGGCAAAAGACCTATAGGAACCTTTGAAATATAACTTTTAGAAACAATTCCTAATAAATAGAGTTCATGTGAAAATATAAGAATCTCAATTCATAAAATATCATAACTCATAATCAAGAAATTAGAATACAAAATAAGAACACGATTCGTATCTAGAATTTCATTGAACCTTTGGGTAGAATATTGAAATGAAGTTTTACTGACTAAAATTATATATAGGGCGTGAGGAAGAACTTAGTCACCGATTGACCTCCGCTCGTTGAATGAGGATGCTTGGGTGTAGATCCCTGGAAATTTAGGCGAAATTGGAGATCTTGCCTAGTACATTAGGTGAGTCGCCGAAGTGATCACCTTCTTGCTAAATGAGGCAGCTTCTTCCGTCGCTCTTCCTTGATTCGTTAGATCCCCCACACTCAAAGCCATCATCCAAACATGGTATTGCTCTATCGGGATCTCCTTCTAATCCCGTATATTACTATTCAGGGCACGAAACCCACTCTTTGTACTCAACTCTAATTGAAGAACCTCCATCTTTTTGAAAAATCCTTCACTTATTTGAAGTTCCCAAACTTGGCTTGGAATGAATGTCCTTGACACAATATTAATAACATCATTCAACCCATCTTGAAAAGGATTAGTCCTCGAATCAAATCATTGCAAAACCATAGGAAAACAAAATTATAACAAGATCCTCATGGCATGAGGGTTACCGTTAGCAATAACTATTCTATCACCATGCGAAGGATGCACAAATTTAACATATAACAATTCATAAAAATGATCAACAAAGGGTTTGTAACCCATTAAAATAAGAGATACTTTGTTACTTAAGAGACCTTCACAAAGGGGTATAGTGAAGGAACCATTACACTCAGGCAACTACACATATAAACCCTCATTTGGATTAACATTTTAACAAACACAATTCCCCTTTTAAGTCAGGTAGCACATGAAAACCCTCATACTTATGTACAAAGTCATAAACAATGTTAACCCAAATTAAGACTCCATCCAATGCACAAGCTAAGTTAAAAAAGGTAATTATTCCCAATTCATGAGCGAGGTAAAGTACAAAAGTATTCACGACATAAATTGGCAAACATACCTCATTCAAGAACATAGGATCAAGTAATATCACCAAGTAAGAATCATATGAAAGAAAGAATGTGTTACTACCATACTCATCACAATTTAGACCAACATTGGGGTCAAATGGGATGAAATTATATATCATCGAGTCAAGGAGATTCCCATTTTTCCTATCGGTACTACAATTAACATAAAATATGCTACACGTACAAGCATGAGTATCATCATATGCAAATAGATAATTGAGAAAGGTGTCATGTACACTAGGTCATCTAAAGTGTTCTTAAATGCAAGATCACAACAACGTTCAAGGATCCTAGTACTCATTAAATCAAAAGAAAAAACACATAAAGACATCATGGCGAATTTAAGATAAACTCACCATCTCTTCAAAAAAAAAAAACTCCTACCCCATATGATTCATAATCAACAAGATAACACTCAAAGCAATATAAAAGAGAGGGGTTTCGTAATCTACCCTTTCCCATACCCAACGTAGGACCCCCAGGATTGTAAACCTTCAAGAAGGACTTCCCATCATAGGGAGAAGTGTCACAAAATTCATCCAAATTATGCATGTAATCTCGACCAAGCATCACAAAACAAGTGCAACAATTCAAGTCATTACGGGGGTCAAATTGAAAGAAAATCAATAAAATTGTATCAAGTACATCCCTTTTTGTCCGATTGGCACTCTTATCTTCTATAATCATACTCCACTCAAAAGGTTGAGCATCATCATATGTAAACAGGTAATAGAGAAAGGTGTCTCGCAAAGCAGTTACATCTAAGATGTATTCGTATGTATGATTACTAATAGGCTCAAAATAATTGTTCATACCATTAAGACTTGGAACACACCAAGAAGAAGAGCTAATGGGTAAACTAATACAACCTTACTTTTATCATAATCCTTCCCCACAAGAGTAGTCTCATCTTCCAAGAAGAGATTTCAATCTTTGGAAGGTCAATCGTCACACTATAATGGGTTACTATAAAAAGCATAGCTATAAATATCTACACTAATCTCATGATTCACACCACTAGGCAGTTCACTTGGATTGGTTTCATCATCTACAAACAAGAGATTGTACTTAAAGAAGGAATGATCAACCAACATGGAAGAATTAAAAGGTGCAAGTTCACCCTAAAAAAGACACATCATTTTTCGAAACATTGTTAAGCATGTGACCTCTATGAGAAAAATAGGTAATAGTATCTTCGTAAAAATATTCTCAAGGAGTCACTCCTATTCAAATAATCAACATCATCATAAATTTCAACAAATTGAGGTTTCTCATTCCTTGTTTAGTGAACTACACTCAGTAAAGTTGATCAACAATACAATTGTCACATCATAATGAAATATCCCTCTATGTATGGGTGTGATACTAGGTGGACACAAACGGATCTTACTAGAAGAATAAATTTGGTCATCAATAGAACCAGCTAGTATATCCACACTCTTAACAAGTACGGTCTCTACACATGGTAAAGAAACATTAGGCTTACATAAATACAAGCTATTACATTTTCTTAATTTGCATTCCTGAGAGTGTTAAGTTTAGCTATTGTACCTTGACGCTCACTAGAAATATCCTTTTTACCTGGAAATGACACTTCCTTAGGAATGTTGGGACACCCCAAAAGTGAATCAACACACCTTCATGGTAGGCTCTTCATTGGGAAATAATGTTCCTCCATTCATAATGCTTGTACCTGCATAAGAAACCTTTGAAAGTGAAGGATAAACAAAAATGTTATATTGAGATTGGGGCGACTCTCTAACTCACTACACTCAACCTCTTCTTTTTCCACTCTAGGTTCCCACCTGGCCCTCCCTTACTCCTCTCAATATTTTGTTTCTTATTTTGCACCTTAGGTGAAGTAAATAGATGTGTTCCCCATTGATCCACTACATATTTAAACCATTTTTACTTGTTTGGAACCTTATGATTGTTAAACCAATTTGTTCCTAAAAGTAAGTGACAAAAGTCCATTGGTATTACATCACACAAAACCTCCTCATAGTACGTGTGTAAGATACCTTTCCAACCTCTATAACCTTAAATTTGTCCATGGTGTATGGATGACGCGTTTATATTCGTGGTAGTGTAAAGTAGTCTACTGCAGATGGAGTGATATAGTTTATATTGCAACAATCATCGAGGACAATATATAACCCCAAAGATCCACAAATGTCAACCTTTAATCTAAGAACTTGTATTCTCGGGTAAAAATTATAAAGCTTCACTTAACCGTTTGGCACATACTTGAACCTCATAAGACTTTTCAAATCTTTCTCTATCAAATGGTTAACATTTCTATTTAGTTATCGAAGCCATCCCGAATTTTTCACCTAGTCAATGCAAGACCTTTCAAGTTTTCAAGGGCATATATGGATTACTCAATATCTTCCAATAATGGTTAGTGAAATTCCGCACATATTGCCACTCCAAATTAAGATACACATTAAGATACCACATTCATTCAAAAAGAGGAAGACTAAATCTTTTATTACCGAGAAACCTAAAACACACCCCATATCTTCTTTGGTTCATATATCCCGACAATTGTGCATGTAAATGAGAAGTGTAGTACGTGGTATCCTTAGACATTATAGATGCACACTCTCTTATTTCTATCGATGTACTTTGACTTGAACTAACATAATCATACACACCTCTTTAACTAGGACAAGGATTACCACGAGCTAAAGAATATGAATCTTCACAAGACTTATGGGCATGCTCTTTATAGTTCTTATATAAGAGAGTATTATACCTCGCCTCACCTTCTTCCTTGCTTTGGGAAGCGTAATATGTTCCGTCATCATCACATGAACTATCTTCAGTCTCGAAGTGGGAGTAAGATCTCTCACATTCTCTGTCATAATCATAGGAGACATCATAAGGCTCTTCGTCCTTTCTTTCTTATTTATAAAATCTATGATCACCATCTTCCTAATATCTCCTCCCAAATAGTAGCTCTTATTCCCATTCAACTCTTTATTATGGCTATCACCATAGTATCCATAGTTACCATCATCCTCAAATCCATAGCCCCCTTATTACAACAACAATCTCCCATATCATAGTCACATGGGCCTGAGGCTATTGATGATATGTTTCCTTATAACTTCTTTGTACCTATAAAATGATAAAACAAGTTTAGTAGTAAATCTCCTCACCAACACTCGCATTTTATCACCTTTGAATACCTTACAAATTGGTTCAGCTAATATTGAACCTTCTATCAATTCGGTGGTAAATAAGTGTAATTGAGATCTTGGTCAAAATAAATTCTTGTGTCAAGAAGGACAGAAGACTCGATTAAAACAAACAAACTTTATTCAAAAAGTTAACTACAAAGTAAAAACTAAAAAAAGCACACGCAGAAAGCATAAGAAAGAAGACAGACAAAAGACTAATCAACAACGAAGTAAAGATATTTATTAAGTTGCAATTACTTTTAAGAATCAATGAAGTGTGTAGGAATCAAGGAAAAGGAGACTAGGAAGTTAAAACATAAGATTATTCATAAAATGAAGCTCGGGTTTGCAAACATACATTCTTGTTAACCCAAAACTGAAATACACATTGCCAACTTGCTCCCTATTTCTCGCTGAATCAGATTGGCGATTCGCCGAATTACCCTCAACTAACCAAATTTTTTAGACACAAATATTCATTTGGCAAGCTAAGCTCCCATTTGTCAAGTCACCAAATCTGCTTTGTAAGAATGACTTAGCTCACCCAATGGACCGTCCAGCACACTTGCAGCTTCCGATTTTTCATTGTTTGTGGTCCCCATGTACTTCCTTGACCTAGAACTTTCAACTTTCCCCTTTAAGGAAATTTCCTTTTTAAATAACACTACTAATCTTTCGTTTTGGATCAAAGTCTTCCTTTTTTGATTCTCCTCCTTGAAGATTTGAAATCCCCAATAACACAATGAACAATGGTGAAAACAAAAAATAAAGCCATTAATAATTTTACCTCAAATTTTCACGAAAATTGGACATAAGCTCCCCTTGATGTAGGAAACAACCCCAATTCTATTTATCTTTCGATTCCTTGCCAATAAATTCAGATTTTGATTCCCATTTCCTTTTTCTTCAAGTCCTGAAGAGCACCATCAACATAAATAACACCCAATTTTCAAAGCCAATGAATTTCTACTCCTTTTTAACCCAATATTAAGATATGAACTCCTAAGTATATAGAGATTAAACCCCAATACCCATGATTTTCCAATTTCATCTAGATCATAAAAACCATTTGAAGTTCTTCAAGCAACAATGGTGGATTCTTCAATCCTACTCCAAACTTCACCAAATGTCATTTATAGACTCAAGTAAGGTTAGGTAACATTAATCTAACCTTAGGATCTTCAAACAAGACTCAAATCAACAAGATATTTTTGGGGTTTTATTAAAAACATTTTTTGGACTTTTTTTATAACAAACCCAAGACTAGAATCGTAAGAATGAATCTAAACTCATCTATGATACAAATTGATTTAAATTCGCCACAAACAAAATATAAAAATGCATAAATTAAAAACAACAAATAAACATAGAAGAAGAGATACAAGTGAAGGAACAATTGGGCACTAAAGGATGTATTAAATCCTTAAACCTAAAATTAAAATCCCTAAACGATCACATAATCAAGAAGAATAGACTGACACAAGAAAAGGAAACCAAAAGGAATATAAAGTTATATTAAACCTAAAGACCTCAATCGATTAATCTGAATCAAGCACCGAGTCTCTTACGAAGAGCTCAAGGAAATTGAATCTCCAAGCAACCCCTATTTCTAAACAAAGTTTAATAGAAGCTTCACCAAGCTCTCAAGTCTGTCAAAGGATATTCAATTAAACAATCATTTATTTTTAAAATAGTCTACCTAACAAGAATACAATAAACATCTATTTATAGTTTTAGGCTATTACATTATACGAGGACCAAAAGTTTTCGAAAAATGATAAAGGGTGAGCTGGGTCGGCCTCGCCTAATAAATCCTGTGAATCGCCAACTAGGTTGATGACGTTACCCTTCCTTGGAAGCATTCTTAAAAGTTCAGCAATCTGGGTCATACTCGTCTAAGGAACTTAGTCAGTTACCGATTGACCTCCAGATTGCCGAATCTGACAGCTTTCCTTTAGCTCACTGGATCTGTTGGTGAGTTTGGGTCCCTCCCATAAGCCATTAGGTGAGTCGTCGAAGTGGTCTCACATCGCTGAATGAGGCAGTATCTTCACTTGCTCTTCGTTGCTTTGTTAGACCTCCCACACTCGAATCTATCATCTAAGCTTGGTATTTCTTAATTAGAGCCCCTTCTAAGGACATATAATACTATTTAAGGCATGGAATCCCATATTTGTCATCAACTCAAGCTCAAGAAACTCCATCATTGTGTGAAATACTTCCATCCTTTGAACTTCCCAAACTTAGCTTTGTGTGAATGGCCTTAAGGCAATCTGTGTTGCATCAAATAGGGTAGATTAATATTGCTTAGAACCTTAGGTAGATGCCGAAATGTTGTGGTTTTTCTTAGAAGGAGTGATAAAATATTTAAACACCCCTATCAAAAGGCTATGGAAAGACTTCCACGGGGTCATATACAGTTCGTTGTTTTATATAAAATCATGAATCCCATCAGTGGAATTTATATTGAATTTTTAAGACACCAAAAGTACTTCAACGAAACAAAACTATTACCTATAGAAGTTTCTACGACCTATTGATAGGTGCATAATAATTTAATAAATTTGTATGACTCTCACTACTTTTTCCACATGTAAAGGTACAGATCATAGAAACTTTTACGGTCCATAGACGTTTTTGGTATTTCACTAACTGAGAAAACATTACTTTGGTAGTCTATGATAAAATGTTCATAACTTTTTACTCCGAACGTGAAATTAGGCAAATGTGGTGGCATTCAAGAGAGAACTCGTAGTACCTTAAATTTATAGGTGGTGAGACACATAATCCATTATGTTAGGACATATAGGATTGTTCCAAGTTTTGCTAAGTATATTATTATATCAAACTTAATTAATAAGCAATCTTTCAACTGAAGTTTGTGGTAGGGGATTCTAGTGACCTTAATTCATATTTAACTCCATTCCAACATTAAGGAATTGAATTGAACACCATTGAACAATTTAAGAATCAACAGATAAAATCTTATACGCAAATAAAAAGTGGTTCAGGGATTATTATAAATTTTTGGGTGTTGTATATCAAGTCCTTAGAGTCATTCGTCCTCGACTGATTGCTGCACTAAGCATGGAAGGGGTAGGGAAAGGTTTAACAACACATTTTAATTAAAAATACACATAGAAACTCATGCAATCAAAACACTAAAAGAGTGATTCAATTAATGAGTACTTTAGGACGGTCGAGTATCTTGGACCGGAACAAAATAAGAAGAAAGAGAGGAGGGTATCTAGTTTTCATATCTTTTTCATTTCACGCCGCAAGCCTACAACTTGGACATGATAGACACTCGAGAACCATTATTAATTCTCAATCTAACCTTTGGTGTGGCTGACTACTTCGTCGAAGAGTAACTCAAGAAAATTTAAGATTTTAAAATATTGAATCTTTTAATCTCAACGTACTCAAATTCTTCAAAATATATCGAACACAATAATAGTTCAAATATTGTCTAACAAATGAATATAAAAACATAATCAAATCAAAATATATATGAAGTCTCAATATTCCATACGGATTTCGAGACAAGACCATAAACACCTCAAATTAACTTACTAAAAGATAAAAGTGGAATCCTAAAGAATGCAAGAGGCTCACCAAAGCATAATAGAACTACAAGTGATATAAAAAAAAGCACATGTTGATTACCCTAAAACAAGTATCTACATCAAAGGAATATGCTCATCAAATGACATCAGTACATTTAATGAATGAGTATGTAATATACCAAAAGTTAAATAACTAAATGAAAGGAATTCAATGAATATAAGTATATAATCAACAAACGAAAAAATAAAGGAGCGTAAAATTTAAGCTTTTAAAATACTTAATCATCTCTAAACTCAACATATTAAGTGATATGACAAAAATACTTAACTCTACCACGAACGTTTTCTACCCGACAACCATTATTACGAACAGCGTAATTGTACAACGTCTCACCCGTGATACGTGAGCTATGTTATACCTTGTTGGGATATAGAACATCTCAAGTTAGTGTATCCACTAAAGCTCTACACAAAAGCAATAACGAGTCATAAAAAAGTCAGCCTTTTTCCCAAGTTGGCTATATTATTTATGAGGAATATGAGTTGTTTGATCTCATCAAGATATTGGTGCTTAATTCTTCCACATTAAATATATAGTAATTCACAAATGTATAAAACATACTCTTTCTTAATTTGAGATAGTAACTGAAAAAATCCTATTAAAAAAGGTAATTGCTCTGACATATCTCTTAACTCACAAACTCATTTAGAAAACAACATTTCTCTTTTCACTATGTAAAAGCTGATACATTTTATAATTATTAGTTCCCTTATACTCCTATAAAAATCACTCTTTAAACTCGTATTAAAATTTGTGTTAACTTTCTCAAAACTCAATTTAGGAAAACAAAAAGGTTTGGTTTAAATGATTCTCAATGCTTGCTCTGTAATAACTCAGTAATAAGGTTCATATTGAAAACTAGAAATGAACAATCAACTCAATAATCTTAATACAAAGTTAAGTTATAACAACGAAAAAATCAACAATAGAATTTAGAACTCAACCAAAACACTCAACTCAAGAATAACAAAAACTAAGGATATCACCGTAGATTATTCTTTATAGATAGCAAGTGAATGTAGGGAGTAAGGATGAAATCATCCCATCACTACGAGTACCCTTACATGTACCTGGAAGAACAATATTTCTGGCTAATTTGGTGAAAACTCAAAGAATACTCGATACTATAACTTTCTCCTCTTGGATCCTTGCTTTAAGACTTTTAAGCGTTACTGAACTTAAAAGGATTGATTCACACTGTTTAAAACCTTAAATAAGTGTAAAAATGTCTTACTTTAGCTTAGAAATTATGGGAAACAACTAAACTTTCCCTCTTAAAAACTGAGAAAAACCTTTTATAGGTCTATCTATGGATCATGATTTGATCTATGGTCTATACATCCGATCCATAGAATTATTTCAGACTCAAACAAATATCATTCTAAAGGTCAAATATGTAACCCGTTGAAGTTTCTACAAACCCTAAATCAAATCAATAGAATTTATACTATTTTTAGTCTCAGAATTACATTTACGAGTCAAAACTATGGCCTGTAGAATGGATCCATATATTGGACCCCAAGAATTGACAACTCTGAGGTTTTATACGAGTTTACTCTATAATTTATCCAATTTTCTATGACCCGTAGAAAAAACACGTATGAATTGACTTCAGAGAACTCTAATATGATAATCTCTTGTAAATGGACATAACGTTTTACTCAAAACTTAAAATGAGACAAAACTGATAGTGTTAGAAAGAGAACTCATAGTTGTTAAATTTGACGGGGCATGGTAAACTTAATTATATATGTACTGAGATATATGATTATTTTATGTTTAATTAAGTAGAATCTTACTGAAAAACTTAATCGTTATGGAAGATTCCAACTCAACTTAGTGCGAGGGGCTTCTTGTGACCTTAATTAATATTTAAATACATTATAACAATAAATAAAATGTTAAGTGTTTTTAAGAACCCATACATGAGTACTGAATTTTAAATTTTATTCATTAGATTGCATATTTTCAGGTAATTATTTTGTATGTTTAGATAACATGGCCCCTAATATGAGGAAACTTCATGCCTTTTGTTAAGGTTATGAATTTAGAAGAAAAGTGTAATTTTCATCGTGGCTATACTCAGCCCTCCGACATATGATTTTATATTGCATGAAATGAGATTTGTCCTTATTTTTACGAACATATTTGACATCACATATGATGAATTTATGTATCAGATGTTCCTTAGTGTTATATGAGCTATACATATGTTTTTTGGAGTAGTATTTAGCACCGATCTCACCCTTAGTCCCAAAACTACGTGCCCCGTAGTTTATAACTCCCCTCTGTTGCCCATCGGATTACATGTAGCTCACATGGTTAATGTCAGTTAGAGAACCTA
This sequence comes from Solanum lycopersicoides, assembly GCA_022817965.1. Taxonomy (NCBI): domain Eukaryota; kingdom Viridiplantae; phylum Streptophyta; class Magnoliopsida; order Solanales; family Solanaceae; genus Solanum; species Solanum lycopersicoides. The sequence goes on from JAJJBR010002753.1 coordinate 8,981,770, forward strand.
CCCAGAAACAATTTTAGGTTTTGAGTGCATTTACTCTTTCCTTTCAGATTTCAAAGCTTCTATTATTATTATGATTCAGAAGGAAATTTTAGCTTATGGCTTTGCTTGAATCATTCTAGCATATATTTTACTGTCATGATACAACTTCAGTTATAGTTATGCTTCAAAAGTTTTTACAATGACATGTTCATGATATCAGTTATAAGCCAAGTTTATATTAATTTCCTTATTCACATCTCCCATACTCAGTACATTCCATAGGCCTGGCAAATAGTTCTTTGTGCTGCATCATTTTATGATGTTGATTCTGTAGCCCGCTCTTTAGTGTGTGGTTAGTTTGTAGGACACACATCTAGAATGTTTTATGGGTCTTCTTCGTTCATGGTCTTGTAGTTCTGATTAATTTCAGTACATAGTTTACTTATTCAATATTTCACTATTTAGATTTATCTTGGGACATGTCTAGGGAGCTCGCCAGTAGTAGAGGCTTTCATAGATAGAGATAGATGTTCATCTTTGTTCTGATTGTAATTTTTAGACCCTTATTTATATTGCGGATTAAGTTGTTCATTTCTACAGTTAAGCGTCGGTTCATATATTTCTTTCATTTTCCAGTCATGCCATAGTTAAGAGGGTTATCTTGTGATCACTAATGGTCTTCGATCCTAGGTTTCATCTAGGGGTTGTGTCAGAGCGTGACTCTCACGACCGGGGAGCACCCCCTAGAAGTAACATGGCGTACTTGACCTCTCAGAGGTCTTATACAAGCCCATAGTTATCATTCATCGCATTGGCATAGGTAAATTTAGCGGAAAATTTAAAACTTTCATAGCACATCATATGCTAGACCATCACTTCCAATATATATATTAAAGTATTATATTTACATAGGTAGACTCTACGCCTCTTTGCCATCTTAGACTAAATATCATTAAAGTAAATTAGGGACACGGCCCTTATAACATAATTCATTAACTAAGCTAGTACAAACTTTACTTAAAACAATGACACAGGAAATCCTTGAACTTAAGCTCCCTTTTCCTTGAGCTTGCGAAACACATAACAAGCTCCTCACCAAAGAGAAATACTTTAAGCATCCATAACCTATACTTTGTGTAAAAATATAGAGAAGAATGGTGTTAGTACAAGAATGCACTAAGTATGACAACCATACAAAAACATGCATTTAAAAGGGACATTTTACTTTGAAACCATGCATCATGCTTTTTTGTGAAAACTTCATAACACTTTACTATAATAAGTATCATACAATTAACATAATTCATATATGCATATGCAATGGTCATACATCATATAAAATCATACATTGCATTTTTGACACATTTAGGGCCACTTTACAGTAAGATCTTTTTCCCTTACAGTTTTACAGTGAACGCTTTTTATTCTTAATTCTTTAACTTCTTAACTTCCCAAGTAACCCTCTAGTGATACTTGGTCCAATGCATCACCACAAGATCATAAAGTACTCATACATATAGCTTTCGTAACTCAACACGTACATTCATAGAAGTATTACATATCACAAAACACATTTTAGCCAAGACTTACAACATCATTACAGTGAACCATAGTCTACTTGCACATATGTTAACTTCACTTCACATAGAACATTATAAAACCTTACTCATGACCCAATCTGGGTCTACTAGTCCAATGTACATGTGAAGCTCCATAACCTCACACATACTAAGTAAACCTATTAAGAGACCACAAATATACCATTCACTTCATACATCAACATGGCAAGTATAGACTCTTCATACAAACCAAGAAAGACATTCATCATATATTCAATAAGACCCACATTATGCACATAAGGAGAGGCCACATCATATAGACCCATTTGGACTCATACTATGCATATCATCACAACAAGTAGACTACAGTACAATGTCATCCATAAAGAACATAAACATAGTCACATGCAGTAGAACACCTTCCTAGAATTTCCCTCAAGAGCTACTTTTGCAATGCATAGGTGAGGTCTCATACCCCCACCTACACTAATAAACTACCCTTAGGTTATCCTAGTTAAGGTCCTTACTTTACTTCCATTGTCCATCGTAATTTGGAGAAACTATAGACTTAACCGACACAAAGACCATCGGTACTAAACATGGAATTTGGTGTTGTTGATCCTTTCACCAATGGAAGGTGCTCTACCTAGAGAACGTAGAACATTAGCACATGCTAGCATATTAGGTGACATCACTTACTATATCCTATGTAGCAAACATAGTTTATGGAACTTGGATGTACTTATGGAAACCCTCTTTATGCCAAATGGGGCATTGTAGTTATCCACTTATGGAAACCCTCTTTATGCCTATTGAGGCATTGTAGTTATCCACCTCGTGAGGACTATGGTGAACAAGCCTTCCCACATTGGGAAAGGGCACCCCTCATCTAAGTTCCCTCGGTGCTAAGCTAAGTTCCCTTTATTAAGAAGCCATTATTATTTTTATTTTATAAAATATAGGCTGAGTAGAGTTAACCCCTCATATGCTTAGATCATAGGTCATAGATGAGAGTTTATCAACTTAAATCATATGACAAACCCTTTCACATTGACATAGCATATTCAAGCACCATCTAGTTTAGGGTACACTTGAGAACACCTTTCAAGGCCTCTACATTGACTAGATTATCATACATGTGTGTGTGTACATACATGTGAGCAAACCTTTCACATAAAACCTTTAGACCACACATGTTCATACTTTACTTTATTCATGTATAAGGGCATATGTGTAACTACATGAGAAATCCTTTCACATAAACATATTTAGACACTATGCACATTAATACTTCATCATATCATATATTTAATATCATAGCATATAAGTCATATTCATAACATGTTCATGCATTCTTACTTGTGTACTTAAATTACAAACCTAGGACTATCCTATCAAAGCAGACATGTGCAATGAATAGACAAGGTTCAATACCCTTGTCTATACTAGTATACCTATCAATTAATCCTAGTTAAGGGATACATAACATACTTCATATACATAATCTTTACATGCATAGTAGTAGAAGTGAGTGCATATGAGAATAATCTTATATTTGACACCATGAACCTATACTACTTTGTAAGCATATAGGAAATGTGAGTGTGTGTACATTGGTCAACATGATAACCTAATGGCTATCAACAACACATTGAGGAAGACACCCTCTTAGGACCACAATGTACATTCCAGCATAGAACACACATCACAAGTTAGCATAGGAGACAAGATGACTTCAACACTTGCATTCAAGAATCCTAACCATAGCTAATCAAACATTCATATAGGGGTATATAGGTTAGGGGTTATTAACCATTTTTAGCTTCAATGGAAGCACCTAAACCTCACCCTAACTAGGCATAAGCATCACATAGTGTAATCATCATAACCACACACTCATATACTATAAATTTGCCTTCAAGGCCATGATCCACACAAATATAGATTGACATGAAGTAAAAACCGCTAACATTAGTGGAACATACCGCACAATGCCATACAAGGGCAATACAACTAGCCATTTTATAGAAAAGTAGAGGAATAGAGTAGACCTTACCAATTCGTCAGCCTTTGATCATCATTAATCAATACTCACAATCCATCAATATTACCAATCTAGGGTAGTAGCTTATTGTATCTTAACATGGACGAACTGATAAATAAACCTAAACAAGATCATGATAACACTACATCACCAATTCAATAGAGAGTAGAGAAACATAGATCACTCACCAATCTCCCTTGCTTTGATCCTCAATGATAAATATTGTAGGACCGCCAAATTGAGTTAGAGTGTATAGAGTCTCACATGTGCCTATAATCTTTTTAACATGTTAATTAAGTGTTTTAAAGAATTTATGATTGATTTTAAGTCATTTGGAAATCAAACGTCCAAGAACGTCCAAGATGTTTTAAAGTTAGCCCTTGAGACGTGCATGTGTGACTTGAGTGTTCCTAGCATGTTTTGATGTGTTTTGAGTGTTTCTTGATGCTCAAACTTGTATGGTAGGTCTTGTATATGTTAAGGTGTATATTTACGTTTGAAACGTCCGGATATGACTCCCCAAGGGGCCCGAAAAAGTCCCTCAAGGAGGACACAAAGTCTGCCTAGAAACTTTTGGAAGTGTCTACGTACGCTTGCAAACGACGGTCAGTAGGCTGACCTACGCCCCGTCGATGGGGAGGCGTCTTCCTAGACTTAACCTGGAGAAGGCTTAAGCCAATGGAAAAGCCTCAGACTTAAACGTCGGCAAGCAGTATGGTCCGTCGTTGGACCTACTGGGCGTCGATGGGTCCGTCGATGCAGCTCGTGTTAAGCTGCCAAGCGCATTGTTAAGAGAAGGGGTTAATGGGAATTTCACCCCACGTCCTAACCTAACCCTAGGCGGTTTATTTAGTTATTTTTGGGTGTATTAAGTTGGTTCAAAACATGAAAACCCCATTCCCAATCCATGATTGAAAAATTAGACTTCCCTCTCCCAAAATTTGCTCTCTAGAAACCACCATTGGAGATGAAGCTCAAAAACAGCTTGTTCGGTTTAGCAAAGTGTGAATGGGAAAATAAAAGAGAAAAGTTGGGGAACCAATTTGGAGGTAAAATGAAAAGTCATTTGTAAAGTGCAAATAAAAAAGTCATTTCTCCCATATCGGTAAAAGAAAAAGAAATTTTCGTCCTTATATTAGGAAACAACTCATTTACTTCTTCAAGAGCTAAGAAGCATGTGCCCCATCGTGCCGTTGTGATCGCTCTCTCAGCTTAGGATTAGGATTTTGATTTGGCAAATGATGTGATTGATTGATAATATTTTTGGACAAAATTTATTTCGTGAAGCTCATTAAGTAAATTCTTTTTCCTAATTTCCTTTCTCTTATAAAGTAATTAAGGATGTTAGTTAATTAGTTAATTAACAAAATTAATTCGCGTGTAACGGTAACGTTCCAAAAAGTCGTTACTCTTTCCGAATAGTCGTTACTCTTCTCAAAAAGACACAACGGTCTGGAAAAAGGAGGTCTTAACAGATATTTCCGAACATACGCGTCCCATGCTAAAAATGCCTATAAATAAGAGATAATTCCAATTTTCGAACAATGAAAATTTTATCCTTCTCTCTACATATATTTTTTCTAATAAACAATTTTTTGGTGATCGACTGAGTCTGTGTGTGACTTTTTGATGTTCTTACATTCGCTGAAGTTAAAGAAGTTTGAGGTACCGCTAATTTTTTAACAAATTAATCCGTTTTATCTTGGGAGAAATTAATTCGTAACCGCGGGTACAATGAGGGTATTAAATTTCTTAAGAATAAATAGTAGTTTCTGTGGACTCGAATTATTTTGGTTTTTCTATTTCATCTTCTTTCTGTTTCTGTTTTGACTAAATTTAATACACAAAATAACAATCTTAGAAATTTAATAAGTTTCTGTATTTGAGGTTTCTGGAGATTAAAAACTTTACTGTTTTCTACTCTGTTTGAATTTTTAAATTCATTCGATTAACGATTAAAAGAACATAAAAACTTTATCGTTAAATCATAAATAATATGTGTAAAAATTTAATCTTTATTGTTAGTATTTCAAATACTTAAGTTCTCTGCCATTTGTGATAGAAAAAACAACTAATTCAAGTCAAGTAAATTTTGGAACAGTAAGTGTTGCAACAACATTGGTTGCACACAATCGTTCAACTATTGCCTTAGCGCCGGCTGATAAACGTACAAACTTTTATGAAGTCGACTTCAAGAGATGGCAGCAGAAGATGTTCTTCTATCTCACTACGTTGAGTCTACAGAGGTTCATTAATGTGAGTGGTCCTATTATGTCGGATGATACTCCGCCTGAAGAATGATTCTTGGTAACATAAGCATGGACACACTCATATTTTTTGTGTAAAAATTATATTCTGAGTGGCCTGCAAGATGATCTGTACAATGTGTACAACAATGTCAAAACCTCAAAAGAACTCTAGGATGCTTTAGAAAAGAAGTACAAAATAGAGGATGCCGGAATGAAGAAGTTCATGGTGGTAAAGTTTCTGGACTATAAGATGATAGACAGAAGACCGTCGTCACCCAAGTTCAAGAACTGCAGGTCATAATCCGTCATCTCCTTGCTGAAGATATAAATTTATTTAATGCATATGTTAGAAATATTAAGTTTTTTCTTAATACTCACATAATATTTAATGTAGTATTGATTGTGAATGATGTCTTTGAAGTGGCTGCCATTATAGAGAAGCTACCTCCATTGGGTAAGGATTTAAAGAACTACTTGAAACATAAATGCAAGGAGATGACTGATGAAGATCTCATAGTAAGGTTGAGAATCGAAGAAGATTAATAAGGCTTCATAAAATAGGTTACGTAGTAATACAACAATATGTGGAGTATTTTTTGTTGAAGAAGATCTCACAAAATTAAAGAAAAGAAAGAAAGCATATGGTCCAAAACGCAATCCTCCTAAGAAGAAATTCAATGGAAGCTTCTTCAATTGTGGCAAATGTGGTCATAGGGCTACTGAATTCCAGGGTCCCAAGAAGGACAAGAAGAGGAAGGATCAAGCAAACTTGGCTGAATCCAAATGAGAAATGGACGATCTGTGTGCAATGCTTTCAAAATATAACTTGGTTGGAAATCTAAGAGAATGTTGGATTGATTCTGGTGCCTCATGACATGTTTGTGCCAACAAAGAATTGTTTTCATTATATACTCCAGCACCCACAGATAAGAAGTTGTTTATTGGAAACTCCGTTGTTGCAAAGGTGGAAGGAACTGGCAAAGTCCTATTAAAGATGACATCAGGCAAAGTAGTGACTCTGAACAGGGTCTCGTATGTTCCAAAATTGCGAAAGAATTTAGTTTCTATTCCCGTTCTGACGAGGAATGGATTCAAATGTGTATTTGTTTTTGATAAAGTAGTAGTTAGTAAGAATGAATATATGTTGGAAAAGGTTACCTTAGTGATGGACTTTTCAAACTCAATGTAATTGCATTTGATATGAATAAAGATTATGATTCTTCTTACTTTCTTAAGTCTAAATGTTTATGGCATTAACGTTTGGGACATGTTAATAACAAAACCTTGCGAAAATTGATTAACTTAAATGTTTTGCCAAATTGAGTGCAACAAATCAAACTGTCAAATTTGCGTTAAATCTAAGTATGTGAAGCATCCTTACAAATCTGTTGAAAGGAATACAAATCCTTTAGAACTGATTCACACTGATATTTGTGACATGAAGTAGACACCTTCACGTGGTGGGAAAAAGTATTTTATAACATTTATTGACGATTGCACTAGATATTGTTATGTCTATTTGCTAAATGGTAAGGATGAGGCAATAACTGTATTTAGGCAATATAAAACTGAAGATTAAAATCAGTTGGATAGAAAGATCAAAATGATTAGAAGTGATAGAGGCGGAGAATATGAATCTCCATTTGCAGAAATATGTTTGGAAAATAGAATAATCCATCAAACTACTGCTTCTTACTCTCCTTAGTCTAATGGAATTGCGGAAAGGAAAAACCAAACTTTAAAGGAAATGATGAATGCCTTACTTATAAGTTCCGGTTTACCACAAAACTTGTGGGGGAAGCTATCCTTACAATAAATCGAATACTCAATATTGTGTCTCACTCGAAAACACATGTTATTCCATATTAGAAATGGAATGGTAGAAAAACCAACATGATATATTTCAAACTGTGGGGGTTCTAGTCAAAGTCCAGGTTCCTATACCTAAGAGGGTAGAAATAGGTCATAAGATTGCGGATTGTGTATTCATTGGATATGCCACAAAAAGTAAGGCATGTCGATTTTTTGTTCAGAAGTCTGAACATCCGCATATTCATAATAATATGGTTATGGAATCAGATAATGCTGAATTTTTTGAGCATATCTATCCGCATAAAACTAGACTTCGGTCATCTAGTAGGGGGTCTAAACAACCCCAAGAAGAACAAAAAGAGAATGAAACCAATGAAGAGAGTCCAAGGCGCAGTAAAAGTCAAAGGAAATCTACTTCATTTGGATATGATTTTGTAACATTCCTTCTTGAAAGTGAGCATCAAACATTTAAAGAAGCAATGTTGTCTAGCGACTCAACCTCTTGGAAGGAGCCTGTCAATTGTGAGATTGAATGAATCCTAAGCAATCATACCTGAGAATTGGTTGATCTTCCTCCAGTGAACAAACCCTTAGGTTCAAAATGGATCTATAAAAGGAAGATGAAAAATGATGGAAACATTGACAAATCTAAAGCAAGACTTATTGTCAAAGGATTTAGACAAAAACAAGGTCTTGATTATTTTGAAACATACTCTCCAGTGACTAGGATTACATCAATTCGGATGTTAATTGCTCTAGCTGCAGTACACAATCTTGAAATCCATCAAATGGATGTGGTAACCGTCTTCTTAAATGGAGAGATGGAGGAAGAAATTTATATGGAACAACCCGAGGGTATGTATTTCATGGTAAAGAAAAGAAGCTGTGAAAAACTTATTAAGTCGCTTTATGGACTAAAACAAGCACCGAAACAATGACATAAAAAGTTTGATCAAACCATGTTGTTAAATGGATTTAAGATCAATAAATATGATAAATGTGTTTATATTAAAGATACAACGAATCAGAAAGTCATTGTATACCTATATGTGGATGACATGTTGATAATGAGCAAGGACATTGTGAATATAAAAGCTACTAAGCATATGCTTGCTAGTAAGTTTGATATGAAAGATCTAGGAGTTGCTGATGTGATATTGGGAACTAAGGTTCTCAAAACTTCTAACGGTATAGCATTTTCTCAAACTCATTATATTCAAAAGGTACTTCAAAAGTTCAAGTATTTGAATTTAAAAAGGGCAAAGACCCCAATTGATGTGAACCTTGATCTTGCAAATAATAAAGGTGAAAGTCAGTATCAATTGGACTATTCTAGAGTGTTGGGAAGTTTGTTGTATGTCATGAATTGTACACGACCAGAAATAGCTTGCGCTATCAATAAACTTAGTCGATACACAAGTAATACCAATCAAAATCGTTGGTTGGCAATAAAGAGAGTTTTTTGATACTTAGATGACACTAAAAATTATGCTTTGCCTTACAACAAATATTCAGCTGTTCTTGAAAGATATAGTGATGCGAATTGGATTACTGGGTCAACTGAAACAAAATCCACAAGTGGATATGTTTTCACTTTTGGTGGAGGAGCAATATCTTAGAAATCATGCAAACAAACATGTATAGCTGGCTCTAAAATGGAGTCTAAATTCATAGCCTTAGACAAGGCAGGTGAGGAAGCTGAATGGCTCCGAAATTTCTTAGAAGATATTCAGTTTTGGCCCTAACAAATGGCCCCTATATGCATACACTGTGATAATCAATCTGCAATAGGAAGGGCTGAAAGTGTTATGTATAACGGCAAGTCTCGCCACATAAGACGAAGACATAACTCTGTGAGACAACTACTCTCTAGTGGAATTATCACAATTGAGTATGTGAAGTCATAGGATAATGTGTCCCATTCACTTACAAAAGGCCTAACTAGAGAGGGAGTTGAAAAATCATCGGCGGGAATTGTACTATGGACGAGAACAAGTCATCGTGGTGGTACCTCTACATAGAAGACTGGACATCCCAAGATCTAGGTTCAAGGAGATAAAACAAAGTCATTGATGACGGTTCAACATTGTCAAAAATTATTTTATGGTCCATTCTCATTATGAGGCAATGTTCAGTAACCAGGATAAAAGCATAAGGACTTTTTAATGGTTTCTAAGTTTGATACACGGTATATCAAATAGTGTATCTGCTGGATAACACATTTAGAAACCATCTATGTAAGTATGAAGTGTATACCGCTTCAAGGAGAATTCGGTAAGGCCTGTTGTCTAAGAACTTAGTAACCGAGATGTGTTCATGTCTGAAACGAACAAAACAATGAGAACTAAGAACACTTCAAGGGTTATTATACACCAAATCTCTATGGTTCAAAGATATAAAATCTACCGATTGACCGAGTATATCTGATATATGTTTACTACAGAAAGTTTAAAGGGAAACCTACTTATCCAGATGCGATTAACCCTTACTTACAAGACATACATCTTTTTCATGCATGTGTTTTAACAATAGTCATTCCCCATAATGTGGGGGATTGTTGGGTTTAGCAAAGTGTGAATGGGAAAAGAGAATAGAAAAATGAGGGAACTAATTTTGAGAGAAAATGAAAAGTCATTGCCAAAATGCAAATGAAAAGTCATTACTACCATATCGGTAAAAGAAAAATAAATTGTTGTCCTTATATTAGGAAACAACTCCTTTAATTCATAAAGAGCTAAGAAGAAGGTGCCCCCTCGCGTCGTCGTCGTCGCTCGGCCTCGCCCTCGGCTTCGTCTTCGGATTCAGATTTGGCATATGATGTGATTGATTGATAATATTTTTGGACAAAATTTATTTTGTCAATCTCATTAAGTAAATTCTTTTTCCTAATTTTCTTTCTCTTATAAATTAATTCAGGATGTTTGTTAATTAGTTAATTAACAGAATTAATTTGCGTGTAATAGTAACGTTCCGAAAAGTTGTTACTCTTTCCAAAAAATTGTTACTTTTTGAAAAGTCGTAACTCTTCTCAAAAAGGCAGAACAGTCTGAAAAAAAATAGGTATTAATACATTTTTCCGAACAAACGTTTCTCTTGCTGAAAATGGCTATAAATAAGGGATTTTTCAAGTTTTCAAACACTGAAAATTTTGTCCTTCTCTCTGCATACATTTTCTCTCATTAACAAAAATTTGTCAATCGACTGAGTATGTTTGTGACCTGTTGTTGTTCTTACATTCGCTGAAGTTAAAGAAGTTTGAGGTACCACTACTTTTTTAAAAAGTTAATCCATTTTATCTTGGGAGAAATTAATCTTTAACCTCGGGTACAGTGAGGGGATTAAATTTCTTTTGGAGACACAATATTTTCTGTGGACTCAGATTATTTTTGTTTTTCTATTTCATCTTCTTTCTGTTATGTTTTGGCAAACCTTAATACAGAAAATCACATAGGTTAGAGCTTGGATTCTCATGGGTTCTTCACCATGTTTTAGTGGTTTTCTTCTATAACGAGGTATGGTGATCCTTCATCTCTAGATAACCTTTCATCCAGGGAGTTCCTTTCAAAATTTTCAAAGAGAATTCATGATCAAACTCTATATCTTTCAATCTAGCCATGGGTTCTTTCTCAAAACGTTTTCAAAGGCTTGTATATGATTAATTGATGTTAACGTACTGATTATAAAGTGAATTTCACTTTAATTTCATGATAAACCCATGTTCCTTCCAATTCTCAAATTAGCCTTTGTTGTGGGCGGTGTGATCTTGAGTATATGTTAATTGATTGGTGAAAATAGCATGTTGAATTGCTTATATCTACGGCCTATTATGTATATTGATGATGAATTAGATGTAATGGATCCAAGGTGGATCAAGTCTTGAAGATAATGTAGTATTGATTTATGTTCTTCTATATTCTATAGACTGCTAATGTGGTTTCAATGTGATCTTGATTGTATGACAATTTGAAGTAGGATTTCATCAGGTTATAATCTCTTTATATACTGCCTTATATTGATATTATTAATTAATTATGTTTGTTGATCATTGAGAATCAAAGCAAGGGAGATTGGTAAGTTATCTTTGTTTCCCTACTCTCTATTGAATTGGTGATGTAGTGTACATGTTAGTATTATGATCTTGGTGAGGTTTATACATGCTTTCGTCCATGTTAAGATACAATTAGCTACTGCCATAGATTGATAATATTGATGGATTTTCAGTATTGATCAATGATGACCAAAGATTGATGAATTGGTAAGACCTATTCTATTCATCTACTTTTCTATGAAATGGCTAGTGGTATTGGCCTTGTATGGCATTGTGTGGCATGGTACACTTATGGTGGTGGTTTTTACTTCATGTCAATGGATATATGTGTGTATTATAGTTTTGAAGGCAAATTGATGATATATTAGTGTGTGATTATGACGATTACACTATGTGAAGCTTATGCATGTTTCTCAATCTAGTAGCATGTTCTAGGTATGGATGATGTCTTCTATAATTGAATGAACTCGTTAGGGTGAGGTTTAGGTGATGCCATTGAATTTAAAAACGGTTAATGACACTTACATATCCCTATATGAATGTGTGATTAGCTATGGTTAGGAGTTTCTAATGCAAGTGTTGAAGTTATAGTGTCTCCTATGCTAGTATGTGTTGTGTGGTCTATGCTTTAAGGTGAATTGTTGTCCTAAGAGGGTGGCTGCGTCAATGTTTTATTTATTTCCATTATTTTATCAGGTTGACCAATGTACACACACTCACACTTATGCATGCTTACAAGTAGTATAGGTTCATGGTGTCCAATGAAAGGTTATTCTCATATACACTCACATCTACTACAATGTATGTAAAGTGTATGTCTATGAGGTATGTTATGTATCCCTTAACTAGGATGACTTGATAGGTGTTCTAGTATGGGCAAGGTTATGGGACCTTGTCTATGGTTTGCACATGTGTGACTTGATAGGATAGTTCCTAGGTCTGGTTTTTCTATGAACATGAATATGAATACATGATCATGTTATGAATGTGCATAGTGTCTTAATGTTATTATATGAAAGGATTGCTCCTATAGTTATACTTACACTTTTATGCATTAATGTATGGACATGTGTGGCCTAAATGTGTTTTGTTAAAAGATTGCTCAGATATATGTATACAAACATGTATGATGATCTAGTCAATAGAGGGCCCTTTGGAAGGTGTTCCCAAGAGTACCCTAAACTAGATGGTGCTTTACTTATGCTATGTCCATGTGAAAGGGTTTCTCACATGATTTAGGTTAATGAACTCTCATCTACGACCTATGAGATAAGCATATGAGAAGTTAACTCTCCTAAGACTATATTTTATAAAGTAAAGATAATAATGGCTTTTCAATAAATGGAACTTAGATTAGCACCGATTAAACTTGAAGATGAGGGGTGAAACCTTCCCAATGTGGGAAGGTAGGTTTCACTATAGTCCTCACGAGGTGGTTACCCTCATAGCCCAAAGGGCATAGAGTTATATTTCCACATATACCTCCAAGTTCCATAAACTATTCTTGCCCCATAGGATTTATCAAGTGATATCACTTAGTATGCTAGCATGTGTTAATGTTCTACCTTTACTAGGCAGAGCACCTTCCATTGGTGTAAGGTTCTACAACACCAAATTCCATGTTTAGCTCCCATGTTCTTAGTGTCGGTTGAGGCTATAGTTTCCCTAAAGTAAAATGGACAATGGAAGTAAAGTAAGGACCTTAACTAGGATAACCTAAGGGAAGTTGCTTAGTCTAGGTGGGGGTATGGGACTTCACCTATGCATTACACAAGTAGCTCTTGAGGGAAGTTCTAATAAGGTGTTCTAATGCATGTGGCTATGTTTATGTTCCTTATAGATGACATTGTAGTGTTGCCTACTTGTTGTGATCATATGCCTTGGTATGATTCCAAATGGATCTATATGATGTGGTCTCTCCTAATGTGCATAATGTGTGTCTTATTGACTATATGACTAAAGTCTTTCTTGGCATGTATGAAGTGTATATACTTGTCTTGTTGATGTATGGAATATATGTTAAGACTTGTGGGCTCATAATAGGTTTACTAAGTATGTGTGAGGTTATGCGGACTTACATGTACATTACACTAGTAGACTTTGATTGGGGTTATGAGTAAGGTATTATAATGTTTTATGTGAAGTGAAGTTAGTATATGTGCAAATTTAATAGGGCTTACTGTAATGTCACTAGGGTCTTGACTTAAATGTCTCTATGATGTACTATACTTCCATGAATGTATGTGTAAAATTAGGAAGGTTATATGTATGAGTACTTTGTGGCCTCTAGGTGGTACATTGCACCAAGTATCACTAGAGGGTTATTTTGGGAAGTTAAGATGTTAAAAGAAGGAAATCTCACTGTAAAATGAACTTACTGTAAAGAGAAAATTACTTACTGTAAAGTACAAGGAGGTTACTGTAATGTGACTCCAAATATACCTTAAATGCAATGTGTGGTTTTATATGAAGTATGACCATTTAATATGCCTATATGAAGTATGTGAATTATAATATGCTATTGTATCAAAGTTTTATGAAGTTTTAACAAAAAGGCATGATGCATGGTTTCAAGTAAAATGTCCCTTTTAAACACAAGTTTTTGCATGGTTGTCATACTTAGTAAATTCTTGTACTAACACAATTATTCTCTACCTTTTTACAAAAAGTGTATTTTATGGATGCTTAAATTGATGTCTCTAAAGTGAAGGGTCTTGATATGTGATTCACAAGCTCAAGGAAAGGAATCCTTAAGTCCAAGGATTACCTAAGTCTATCTTACTGTAAAATTTAGTTAGAAATGTACTTATAATTTATGTTGTAAGGGTCGTGTCCCTAATGTACTCTATTGATGTTGAGTCTAAGATATGGCAAAGAGACATAGAGTCTAACTATGTAAATATAATATTTTATATATATATTGGAAGTGATGTTCTCGCATATGATGTGGTATGAAAGTTTTAAATGTTCTGCTAAATTTACCTAAGACAATGCGATGAATGATAACTATGGGCTTGTATAAGACCTCCGAGAGGTCAAGTACACCATGTTACTTCTAGGAGGTGCTCCCCGATCGGGAAAAACGTGGTATCATAGCATGAGGTTTATGAAAGTGGTTTTAGGGTCCAAAAGAATCGTATTGCCACGTCTAGTAAAGTCTCATTCTTTGGTTGTGAGTCACGACACATCCATGAGCGAGAGGCTACAGTACGATAGAGTTCCCCTTCTTCATTATTCTCATGTCGTGCCATAGAACTTAACTCTATAAGATCTCTCTCTTATGTTTTTTTTTCTTGTGATCTTTTAGATGTGATTTTTCTGATGAGATGGTATCACTATACTTGAGGGAGAAAAAGTGAGTTTTGATACTTATCTTGGTTTTATGGTTTGATGAATATGTGTAAAGGTAAATTTTTGCATGCTTTTATGATGTGTTGCCTTTTATGGTTATATATGAGACCTATGTGAAATGACATGTTATGTGAAGATATATGTTATGATATTGTTATAGCTTGTTAAAGAAGTTGTTATAGTTGAATTGAGCTTCCTTTTGTAATAATGAGTTGCGTTATGAGTATACATGATGATAGCCTTATAATATGGTTTAGAGTTTAAATGCTTTGAAGAATGTGGTAAATAACTAAAGATGCATGTTGCCTTAGTATATGTTTAATGGTTCAATGTTTCCCTTGTTTATGTGCGTAATATCTCATAGTTGCTTTTTATGGATTGAAGTCTTTTGTGTAGGCTTAATCATAGATGTGAAAAGTAGTATGCTTACCTTGTAGGGTGTAAGACCCGCAAAATGAGTTAGGGTGTCTAGAGCCTGACATGTTCTTCATAAGAGTCTAAGGTCCTAATATGGTTTATAATATGGTATTTAGGCAGTGTGTAAAGTTTTATGTGATTTGGAAGTCAAACGTAAAGGGATGACCGAGATGTTGGACGACTAGTCACCTATGTACCTCATGTGTCTATACGTAGTTATATTTGTATGTCATGATCTTATTAAGTCTTAAAATGAGTTATAATGATGTTTATAGGCATTATATGGAGTTTCGTGAAGTTTGGAGGTCAAACGTCCAAGAACGTTTTAAGACGATCGAAAGATAGTCCTTTAGACAAGCATGTATGTCTCTTGATGGGGCCTAGCATGTTTAGATGTGTTGCGTGTAATTGTTTTTGGTGAAACTGATGCGAAGGTACTTGACTTGTCAATGTTCATATTTACGTTGGAAACGTCCGGATACGACTTCTCAAGCGCCCCGCAAAAGGGCCCACAAGAAGGACCCAAAGGATTTTGAGACATTGCCTTGGCAGTGTCAAGCGATTGAACCAAACGATGCCCCATTTGTTTACAAACGGCCAATTGGTGGTGAAGTAGTAGATGGTCACTTAGACTAGATAAGGCTCAGAAAAAGAACAGCTGAAGACCCCTTCGACTGAAGCCACAGACGTCCCGTCGATGGACCTACTGGCCTTCGATGGTGGCCTGCAACTACTCTCTGGCGACTGTTTCATTAAAGGGGTGAATGGAAAATTCACCCCACGTCCTAACCTGAACCTATTTGATTTATTTGGCTATTTTGTGTTTTATATAAGTGATCAAAAACGTGAACAACCTATTCCCAATCCCATTCACACAAATTAGACTTTCGTTCAAAAATCAATTTTATCTAGAACCTCCAGTGATGGTGAAGCTCAAGAACAGCTTGGATCTTGGATTTCTATGGGTTATTCATCAAGTATTATATGTTTTATCCTATATTAAGGTATGGTGATCCTTCACCTCTAAGTAACCTTTCACTTGGAGAGTTAATCTCAAAGTTTTCAAAGAGAAAATATGATCAAATCTCTTCTTCTTCAATCTAGTCATGGGTTCTTTCTAAAAACGTTTTTAATGGCTTAATAATGATGAATTGATGATAATGTATTGGTCTTAAAGTGAAATTTAATCCAATTGCATTATTAACCCATGTCCCTTCCAACCTCGATTTAGCCTTTGCATGGGCATTGTGATCGTGGCTTATTAATGGTCGAATTGTGATTCTCTTACGTTGAATTGTTTATATCCACTTTTATTTACGTGTATTGATGATGAATTTATGATGAAGGATCCATGTGGATCAATGTATGAAGATTTGAACATGTCTAGCTTATATCTCAATGTGATCACTATAACATTGAGCTTTAATTCTATAAAAGTGGAATTCGATTATGTTGAGATTCATATAGCTATTTCCTTAGGTAAATATCATGGTTTAATTGTGAGTATAAATCTTGTATGATCAAAGTAAATAGGTCTTGGTATGAATTGATGTAGGTGCTTCTAATTTATCAAGTAGTAACTTGTGATCTTGACGTTAGGATGGTTATGTGAGTCGATTGTGGTGAATGCCTTTGCTACTTCCAATATGTGTAATATGATGATCATTAATATAATTTATTTAGTATGAATCGATAACAATTGAATTGGTTAAGATTGATTTAAGTCCTTCTAGCCTATAGACGTTGATACAGTAATGTATATGTTGTGATCTATATTCTATGGTGGATGAAGCATGATTTAGATATGATGTTCTATCTCTTTAGCTACTGCCCTACATGTATATCATTGACACAATATGATTTATGAACAAGACTAGGGAAATTAGTTGATGATCTATAAATCTCTAGTTTCTAGTATATATATGTGATGCCTTATATCATCTAGTTGATGAAGCCTTGTATGGTATTTTTTGGTATGGTCCACTTATGATGTTGGTGTTTACTTCGTTTCAATCTATATACATGTTGATTATGTCCTTGAAGGAAAGTTGATGAATATATAAGTGTGTGGTTATGATGATCACATTATGTGAAGTTTATGCCTTCTTTCCTAATCTAGTTGTGATTTAGTTTGTATGGCTATTGTATAAGCATGTTTATATCTATGTTCGGGTTAAGTGTAGCTGATTCTATTGATGAGTTAAAATGGTTAATAATACCTTACCTATGTAACCCTATGTGAATGCATGAATAGCCAAAGTTAGGAGTCTTAAGTGTAATATGAAGTTGACTTGTCTCCTATGCTAAATTGTGTTGTGTGTTCTATACTTAAAAGTCTAAGATGGTCTTAAGAGGGTGGTTGCCTTAATTTTGTTCTTCATAGCCATTATGTGATCATGTCTACCAATGTACACACACACACTTCATGCATGCTTAAAAGTAGTAAAGGTTCATAGTGTCTAAATGAAAGGGTAATTCTCATATGCACTAATGTCTACTACTATGCATGTAAAGTATATGTATGTGAAGTATGTTATGTATCCCCTAACTAGGATGAATTGATAGGTGTACTAGTGTGGGCAAGGGTATGGGACCTTGTCTATGCATTGCACATGTGTACCTTGATAGGATAGTTCCTAGGTTTAATTTCTATGTACATGAAAATGAATGTATGGGCATAATATGAATATGAGTAATATGAAGTATGAAGGTGAATAGTATCTTAGTGTGTTTATATGAAAGGATTGCTCATATAGTTATACCTATAGACTTATGAATTGATATATGGACATGTGTGACATTAATGTGTTATGTGAAAGGTTTGTTCACATATAAGTACACACACATGTATGAAGATCTAGTCAATAGAGTGTCCTTGAAAGGTGTTCTCAAGAGTATTCTAAAACTAGATATGTGCTTGAATATGCTATAACCATATGAGGAACAAATATCCTAAGCCTACGTTTTATGAAGTAATGTAATAAAGGCTTTCCAATAAAGGGAACTTAGCTTAGCACCGAGTGAACTTGACAATGAGAGGTGTTGGTTTCCCTTGGAGGAAGATTCACCATTTGTTCCTTATAGAGTGTTGACTTCCCTTAGAGGAATATTTACCTATGGATCCACATGAGGTGGTGGCTTCCCTTTGAGGAAGGTTCACCCATGTTTTCTCATGAGAGGAGGCCCAAATTTCAAAATAGCATGTAGAGGGATCATACCAATATCTTAGTTCAATAAACTATGCTTGCCCCATAGGATCTAGCAAGTAAATTCACTTAGTATGCTAGGATATTCTACCTTTGCTAGGTGAGAACACCTTCCATTGGAGTAAGGATCTACAACACCAAATTACATGTTTAGCACCCATAGTCTTAGTGATAGTTTTTCTAATGTAAAATGGACAATCGAAGTAAAGTAAGGACTCTAAATAGGATAACCTAAGGGTAGTTGCTTAGTGTAGGTGGGGGTATGGGACTTCACCTATGCATTGCACAAGTGGCTCTTGAGGGAAATCCCAGGAAGGTATCCTACTACATGTTACTATGTATATGTTCCTTATGCATGTCCTGGTAGTATTGGTGTACTTGTTATGAAGATGTTCATGGTATGAGTCTATATGATGTTGGACTTAATTACTATATGATGAAGGTTGTTGACATTAATGAAGTTGTCTTCACTTACTATGTTGATGTATGAATTGGATGTTAAGGCTTGTGGTCTCATGATAGGTTTACTAAGTATATGTGAGGTTATGGGGCTTCACATTTACATTGCACTAGTAGACTTAGATTGGGATTGTGAGTAAGGTTTATAATGATTTATGGGAAGTGAAATTAATACATATGCAAAATGAATATAGTTCACTGTAATGTCCATTAGAGTCTTGACTTGAATATGTCTATGATATATTATGCTCTTATGATGGTATGTGTTGGGTTATGTAGATTGTATGTATCATTTCCTTGTGGCCTTAAGGTGATGTATTGCACCAAGTATCACTAGAGGGTTACTTGGGAGGCTAATGAGCTAAAAGAAAGGAGTTCACTGTTATGGGAAAAAGCTTACTGTAATGTGAAGAGAGCTCACTGTAAAGTGACCTCAAATATGACTTAAATTCTATATGTGATTTTATATGATGTTTGTCTTTTGAAGATGTCTATATGAATCATGTGAATGATATAAATTTCATTGTATAAAGGTTTTATGAAGATTTACTCAAAAAGACCTGAAGTATGATTTTAAGAAAATGTCCCTTTTAAATGCATGTTTTTGCATGATTTCTATACTTAGTGCATTCTTGTACTAACTCCATTCATCTCTACTTTTTACACAAAGTGTAGGTTATGGATGCTTAAAGGATGTCTATATGATTGCGGAGCTTGATATGTCATTCCCAAGCTCAAGGAAAGGGATCCTTAAATCCAAGGATTCCTAAGTCATGTCTTTAATGTAAAGTTATGTATAAGTTTACTTATGTATTATGTTGTAAGGGACGTGTCCCTAAGCTACTCTTACGATGTAGAGTCTAGCATGACAAAGAGACTGAAGGTCTAAATATGTATTATGACTTATTTATATATATATGAAGTGATGTTTCTAGCATATGATGTGCTATGAAAAGTTTTAAATTTTCCTCTAAATTTACTATGACAATGCGATGAATGATAAATATGGGCTTGTATAAGACCTCCGAGAGGTCAAGTACGTCATGTTAATTCTAGGGGGTGCTCCCCGGATGTGCCATAGGGTGATGATGTGAGCTGGAATTGACCTAGAAGTTACCTTACTGTAATGTTTAAAATAAAAAAAAGAGGCCTTATGGCTAAGTCTCCTCTATTGTTTCCCCTAAGGTTGTCATGACCATTGGCATCTATGGTAATGTTGAAAACCTTATGTTGTTGGGTAGTATGACCTAACTTGTGTGTTATGGATTTCCTTTGGGTGTTAGGCCTAGAGGGATGGTTATGATTGAGTTAGTAGACTCCTTGATGTGAGATTAGGAGTGAAAACCTCTATGATGGTAAACCTTCTTGATTTAAGAGTATAAAAGGTTGGTTTTGACTTGCCTTTACCTTTGTGTTTAAGGGTATGAGGTGATTAGGCATACCCCAAGTGGCGGATAGTGTGCCTACATGGTATGGTTTTATATGCCTTTGATGTCCCTATGTTAAGTTACTGTAATTCCTTTAGGTTGGTAATCACTTTTAAGTGATGATGATGAAGGTTGATAAGTTGAGATCCTTTTGAAGTTGGTTAAGTTGCTCTTAATTGGGTTTGCCCTAAGTGGGTGATGGTGATGTGAGTAGTAAGTTTTTACATATTTCTATCTCTTTCTTCTATTTTTACATGAGCTTGAAACTAAAGAGTTCCAAGAAGCTTGTTCATGATTGGAGTCTTGCATTAAAGTATGAATTGCATGTTCTCCATATGTTATGTATGTCGTGATTGACATTATGTTTAGCATGTTTGGAAAATTCTTAAGTGCATGAAAAGAGAATTTTGATCAAATTCATGTTTTCTCATGTTGATTGTGCAGCTGTATATGCTAGTTGTGCATTTAATTTCATGAGATAAAGTAAGAAACATGGTGTAGTCAGTTTTTATGTGTAAGGTTTAGCCTTATAATGAGAAACTGAGCCCCTTTAAAATGAAAAATGTTGAGTCTCTTGAAAATTATGTGACTTTTATCGTTTGGAAAGCATAATTGAGGCTCACTCTTGAAAAGTGAAGGCATGTTTATATAGTGTCCTTGTGTGTGCCTATAAATTGTGAGACTTCCCCGAATTGATTCTTCCTTATGAAAGCTAGTGCTATCCTAGAAATTGAAATGTTGGGAAATCACTTCCTATTGTAGTGATGTTTGTGGTGTGAATTAGCATTTTGACTTTATTGGGAAGAAAGTATGAGCATTCTTTGGTTAAAAGTGTAGAATTTGTCATTTAAAATGAATAGACCTTTGTGCATTGCTTGGGTATGAACTCATGAGACATGTAAGTGTGTTGAGATTGAGTACATTCCTCCCTAAACATAACTAAGAATGGTATGGTTGAGTATGGCCCCATGCCATTATGCCTAACTAATAAGAATCCATTGTCACCAATTTGAATCAAGTATATGTCCACTGATGTATGAGTGCCTATTTGCTTCTTGAGTAATGTGGATGCATAATGATCTCTTAATGAAAGTGAGCATGTTATGATTGATGCATTTTAAAAGTGAGTGAGTAAGAGTTTGTGCTTGCTCGTGTTGCATTGAGTGCTAAGTGGCTTGGAGGTTGGTATTCCTTGTAATGTGGTGCATTTACTTCTATGTGATGATGTTATCAATATTGTGAGATGCTCTATGATTCATTAAAGTCCTTGTTGTGATTAAAGTGTTCCAAGTGTTATTCGAAGACGAATGTTCCCAAGTGGGGGATATTGTAAGACCCTCAAAATGAGTTAGGGTGTCTGGAGCCTCACATGTGCCTATGATCTTGTTAACATGTTAATTTAGTATTTTAAAACGTGTATGATTTATTTGAAGTCATTTGGAAGCCAAACGTCCAAGAACGTCCAAGACGTTCGAAAGTTAGCCCTTGAGACGTGCATGTGTGACTTGAGTGTTCATAGCATGTTTTTATGTGTTGCGAGTGTTGTTTGATGCTCAAAATTGTATGGACGGTCTTTAAAATGTTAAGCTGTGTATTTACGTTTGAAACGTCTGGGTACGACTCCCCAAGTGCCCCGCAAAAGGCCCTCAAGGAGGATACAAAGTCTGCCTAGACACTGCCTTGGCAGTTTCTACCTACGCTTGCAAATGACGGTCAGTAGGATGAACTACGCCCCGTCGATGGGGAGGCGTTGTCCAAGACTTAGCCTAGTGAAGGATCAAGCAAATGGACAAGCCTGAGACCCAAAAGACGGCCAGCAGTACGGTCCGTCATTGGACCTACTGGACGTAGATGGGTCCGCCGATGCAGCCTGTGTTAAGCTTCCAGGCGCACTGTAAACTGAAGCGGTGAATGGGAAATTCACCCACAGCCTAACCTGACCGTAGGCGGTTTATTTGGTTATTTTCGGGTGAATTAAGTTTTTTCAAAACGTTAAAACCCCATTCCCAATCCATGATTCAAAAATTAGACTTCCCTCTCCCAAATATCCTCTCTAGAAACCTCCATTGGAGATGAAGCTCAAGAACAACTTGGAACTTTGATTCCCATGGATTATTCACCATCTTTTAGTGTTTTTCTTCTATAATGAGGTATGGTGATCCTTCATATCTAGATAACCTTTCATCTAGAGAGTTCCTTTCAAAGTTTTGAAAGAGAATTCATGATCAAATTCCATATCTTTCAATCTAACCATGGGTTCTTTCTCAAAACGTTTTAAAAGGCTTATCTATGATTAATTGATGTTAATCTACTGATTATAAAGTGAATTACAATCCAATTTCATGATTAACCCATGTTCCTTCCAATTCTCAAGTTAGCCTATGTTATGGGCATTTTGATCTTGAGTATATGTTAATTGATTGATGAATCTAGCACATTGAATTGATTATATCTACTGCCTATTATGTATATTAATGATGAATTAGATGTAATGGATACAACGTGGATCAAAAATTGAAGATTATCTAGTATTGAGTTATGTTCTTCTATCTTCTATAGACTGCTAATGTAGTTTCAATGTTATCTCGATTATATGGAAATTTGAAGTTGGATTTGGTTAGGTTATGATCTCTTTAGCTACTGACTTATATTAATATTCTTAATGAATTGTGTGTGTTGATCATTGAGGATCAAATCAATGGATATTGGTAAGAGATCTTTGTTTCTCCACTCTCTATTGAATTGGTGATGTAGTGTACATGTTAGTATTATGATCTTATTGAGGTTTATGCATGATCTCGTCCATGTTAAGATACAATTAGCTACTGCCCTAGATTTGAATATTGATGTATTGTGAGTATTGATCAATGATGATCAAAGGTTGATGAATTGGTAAAACCTACTCTATTCCTCTACTTTTCGATGAAATGGCTAGTGGTATTGGCCTTGTATGGCATTGTGTGGTATGGTCCACTTATGGTCGTGGTGTTTACTTCATGTCAATCTATAGATGTGTGGATTATAGACTTGAAGGCAAATTTACGATATATTAGTATGTGATTATGATGATTACACTATGTGAAGCTTATGCCTAGTTCTCAATCTAGTAGCATGTTCTAGGTATGGATGATGTCTTCTATAATTGAATGAACTTTTTAGGATGAGGTTTAGGTGCTTCCATTGAATTTTAAAATTTTTAATGACCCCTTACCTACATACCCCTATATGAATGTGTGATTATCTATGGTTAGGATTCTTGAATGCAAGATAGAAGTTATATTATCTCATATGCTAGTATGTGTTGTGTGGTCTGTGCTTGTAGGTGCATTGTGGTCCTAAGAGGGTGTCTGCCTCAATGTGTTGTTGATAGCCAATATTTGAACGTGTTAACCAATGTACACACACTCACACTTATGCATGCTTACAAGTAGTATAGGTTCATGGTGTCCAATGAAAGGTTATTCTCATATGCACTCATGTCTACTACTAAGCATGTAAAGTGTATGTCTATGAAGTATGTTATGTATCCCTTAACTAGGATGACTTGATATGTGTTCTACTATGGGCAAGGGTATGGGACCTTGTTTATGCATTGCACGTGTGTGCCTTGATAGGATAGTTCCTAGGCTTGGTTTTTCTATGTACATGAATATGAATGCATGATTATGTTATGAATGTGCATATTGTATTAATGTGTTTATATGAAAGGATTGGTCATATAGTTATACCTATACACTTATGCATTTATGTATGAACATGTGTATCCTTAATGTGTTATGTGATAGGATTTCTAGATATGTGTATACACACACACATGTATGACGATCTAGTCAATAGAGGGGCGCTTGGAAGGTGTTCCCAAGATTACCCTAAACTAGATGGTGCTTTACATATCATATGTCCATGTGAAAGGGTTTCTAACACAATTTAGGTTGATGAACTCTCATCTATGACCTATGAGCAAAGCATTTGAGGAGTTAACTCTCCTAAGCCTATATTTTATAAAGTAAAGATAATAATGACTTTTCAATTAAGGAAACTTAGCTTATCACCGAGTGAACATGAAGATGAGGGGTGACACCTTCCCAATATGGGAAGGTAGGGTTCACAATAGTCCTCACGAGGTGGTTAGCCTCATAGCCCAAAGGGCATAGTGTGATATTTCCACATATACCTCCAAGTTCCTTAAACTATGTTTGCCCCATAGGATATAGCAAGTGATATTACTTAGTATGCTAGCATGTGTTAATGTTCTATCTTTGCTAGGGTCAGCACCTTCCATTGATGTAAGGTTCTACAACACCAAATTCAATGTTTAGCACCCATGGTCTTAGTGTCGGTTAACGCTATAGTTTCTCTAAACTAAAATGGACAATGGAAATAAAGTAAGAAACCTAACTTGGATAACAAAAGGGAAGTTGCTTAATGTAGGTAGGGTATGAGACTTCACCTATACATTGCACAAGTATCTCTTGAGGGAAGTTCTAGAAAAGAGTTCTAATGCATGTGTCTATGTTTATGTTCCTTATACATGACATTAAAGTGTCGCCTACTTGTTGTGATGATATGCCTTGGTATGAGTCCAAATGGATCTATATGATGTGGTCTCTCCTAATATGCATGATGTTGGTCTTATTGACTATATGATTAAAGTATTTCTTGGCATGTATGAAGTGTATATACTTGTCTGGTTGATGTATGGAATATATGTTAAGGATTGTGGTCTCATGATAGTTTTACTAAGTATGTATGAGGTTATGGGGCCTTACATGTACATTGCTCTAGTAGACTTAGATTGGGGTTGTGAGTAAGGTCTTATAATGTTTATGTGAAGTGAAGTTAGTATATGTGCAAGTTGAATAGGGCTTACTGTAATGTCACTAGGGTCTTGACTTAAATGTCTCTATGATGTACTATACTTCCAAGAATGTACGTGTTAAATTAGGAAGGTTATATGTATGAGTAATTTGTGGCCTCTAGGTGGTACATTGTACCAATTATCACTAGAAGGTTACATTGGGAAGTTAAGAAGTTAAAAGAAGGAAAGCTCACTGTAAAATGAACTTATTGTAAAGAAAAAAGTACTTACTTTAAAGTGCAAGGAGGTTACTGTAATGTGACTCCAAATATGCCTTAAATGCAATGTGTGGTTTTATATGATGTATGAACATTTAATATGCCTATATGATGTACGTGAATTATATAATGCTATTGTATCAAAGTTTTATGAAGTTTTCACAAAAAGGCATAATGCATGGTTTCAAGTAAAATGTCCCTTTTAAATGCAAGTTTTTGCATGGTTGTCATACTTAGTGCATTCTTGTACTAACACAATTCTTCTCTACCTTTTTACAAAAAGTGTATGTTATGAATGCTTAAATGGATGTCTCTAAAGTAAAGGGGCTTGATATGTGAGTCTCAAGCTCAAGGAAAGGAATCCTTAAGTCCAAAGATGACCTAAGTCTATCTTACTGTAAAGTTTAGTTATAAATTTACTTATAATTTATGTTGTAAGGGTCGTGTCCCTAATGTACTCTAATGTTGTTGAGTCTAAGAGATGACAAAGAGACTTAGAGTCTAACTACGTAAATATAATATTTTATATATATATATTGGAAGTGATGTTCTAGCTTATGATGTGCTATGAAAGTTTTAAATTTTCTGCTAAATTTACGTTTGAAAATGCGATGAATGATAACTATGGGCTTGTATAAGACCTCCGAAAGGTCAAGTACACCATGTTACTTCTAGAAGGTGCTCCCCGATTGCGAAAAATGTGGTATCATAGCATGAGCTTTATGAAAGTGGTTTTAGGGTCCAAAAGTCTCGCATTTCCACGTCTAGTAAAGTCTCATTCATTGGTTGTGAGTTGCGACACATCCATGAACGAGAGGCCATAGGACGATAGAGTTCCCCTTCTTCAACATTCTCATGTTGTGCCATAGAACTTAACTCTATATGGTCTCTCTCTTATGTTTTCTTGTCTGGTGGTCTTTTAGATGTGATTGCTTGGATGAGATGGCATCTCTATGCTTGAGGGAGAAAAGGTGAGTTTCTATACTTATCTTGGTTTTATGGTTTGATGAGTATGTGTGAAGGTGAATTTTGGCATGCTTTTATAATGTGTTGTCTTTTATGGCTATATATGAGACCTATGTGAAATGACATGTTATGTGAAGATATATATTATGATATGGTTATAGCTTGTTAAAGAAGTTGTTGTAGTTGAATTGATCTACCTTTTGTAATAATGGGTTGTCGTATGAGTATGCATGATGATAGCCTTATAATATAGTTTAAACTTGAAATGCTTTGAAGAATGTGGTAAATAGATAAAGATGCATGTTCCCTTAGTATATGTTTAATGGTTCAATGTTGCCCTTGTGTATGTGTGTAATATCTCATAGTTGCTTTTTACGGGTTGAACTGTTTTGTGTAGGCTTAATCATGGAAGTGAAAAGTAGTATGCTTACCTTGTAGGGTGTAAGACCCCCAAAATGAGTTATGGTGTCTAGAGCCTAATATGTTCGTCATAAGAGTCTAAGGTCCTAAAATGGTTTATAATATGGTATTGAGGCAGTGTGTAAAGTTTGAGATTATTTGGAAGTCAAACGTCAAGGGACGACTAAGACGTTCGACGACTAGTCACCTATGTGTCTCATGTGTCTATACGTGCTTATATTTGTATTTCATGATCTTACGAAGTCTTAAAATGAGCTATAATGATGTTTATAGTGTGTATATGGAGTTTCATGAAGTTTGGAGGTCAAACGTCCAAGAACGTTTTAAGACGTTCGAAAGATAGTCCTTGAGACAAACATGTGTGTCTCTTGATGGGGCCTAGCATGTTTGGACGTGTTGGGTGTAATTGTTTTTGGTGAAACTGATGTGAGGGTCCTTGACTTGTCAATGTTCCTATTTACGTTGGAAACGTCAGGGTACGACTTCTCAAGTGCCCCGTAAAATGAAACACAAGAAGGACCCAAAGGTTGTTGAGACACTGCCTAGTGTCAAGCAAATGAACCAAACGACGCCCCGTTTGTTGACAAACGGCCCGTTTGTGGTGAAGTAGTCGATGGTCACTTATCCTAGATAAGGCTTATCAAAAGAACAGCCCAAGACCCCATCGACTGAAGCCACAGATGGACCGTCGATGGACCTACTGGCCGTCGATGGTGGCCTACAATACTGCCTAGCGACTGTTTCATTAAAGGGGTGAATAGGAAATTCACCCCACGTCCTAACCTTACCCTACTTGATTTATTTTGCTATTTTTTGGTGTATATAAGTGATCAATAACGTGAACAACCCATTCCAAATCCCATTCAAATAAATTAGACTTTTCCTCCAAAACAGATTCTCTCTAGAACCTCCATTGATGGTGAAGCTCAAGAACAGCTTGGAGCTTGGATTCCTATTGGTTCTTCATCATGTATTATATGTTTTATCCTATATTAAGGTATGGTGATACTTCTCCTCTAATTAACCTTTCACTTGGAGAGTTGTCAAAGTTTTCAAAGATAAAATATGATCAAATCTCTCTTCTTCAATATCGCCATGGGTTCTTTCTAAAATGTTTTTAATGGCTTAATCATGATGAATTGATAATAATATATTGGTCTTAACGTGAAATTTAATCCAATTTCATTATGAACCCATGTCCCTTCCCAACCTCAATTTAGCCTTTGCATGGGCATTCTGATTGTGGCTTATTAATGTTCAAATTTTGATTCTCTTATGTTGAATTGTTTATATCCACTGTTATTTACGTGTATTGATGATGAAGGATTCATGTGGATCAATATATGAATATTTGAACATGCCTAGCTTAAATCTCAATGTGATCACTGTAACATTGATCTTTAATTGTATAAAAGTGGAATTCGATTATGTTGAGATTCTTGTAGCTACTGCCGTAGGTTAATATCATGGTTGAATTGTGACTATAAATCTTGTATGATCAAAGTAAATAAGTCTTGGTATGAATTGATCTAGGTAATTCTAATCTATCAAGTAATAACTTGTGATCTTGACGTTAGGATGGTTGTTATGTGACTCAATTGTGGTGAATTGCCTTAGCTACTGCCTATATGTGTAATATGATGATCGTTAATATAATTGATTTAGTATGAATAGATAAAATTGAATTGGTAAAGATTTATTTAAGTCCTTCTAGCCTATAGACGTTGATAGAGTAATGTATATGTTGTGATCTATACTCTATGGTGGATGAAGCATGATTTAGCTATGATGTTCTATCTCTTTAGCTACTTCCCTAAATGTATATCATTGACACAATATGATTGATGAACAAGACTAGGGAAATTAGTTGATGATCTATAACTGTCTACTTTCTAGTATATATATGTGATGCCTTGTAGCATATTATAGTATGATCTTGTAGCGACTTGTATATGGTTTCTTTCATGACTAAATGTATATTTATCTACTTACCTATATTGTATTGATGATTAGAAAGGTGTATTAATCAATGATGATCAAAGGTTGATGAATTGGTAAGAATGGCTCATCCCTCTACTTTTGTATATTATTGTGGTTGATGAAGCCTTGTATGACATTTTGTGGTATGGTCCACTTATGGTGGTGGTGTATGCTTCTTGTCAATCTATATATGTGTTTATTATGGCCTTGAAGGCAATTTGATGAATATATAAGTGTGTGGTTATGATGATCACAATATGTGAAGTTTATGCCTATTTTCCTAATCTAGTTGTGATTTAGGTTGTATGGCTATTGTATAAGCATGTGTATATCTATGTTAGAGTAAAGTGTAGCTGCTTCCATTGATGAGTTAAAATGGTTAATAATACCTTATGTATGTACCCTTATGTGAATGCATGAATAGCCAAAGTTAGGAGTCTTAAGTGTAATATGAAGTTGACTTGTCTCCTATGCTAAATTGTGTTGTGTCTTCTATACTTGAAAGTGTAAGATGGTCTTAAGTGGGTGGATGCTTCAATGTGCTTTTGATAGACATTATGTTATTATGTCGACCAATGTACACACACACACTTCATGCATGCTTAAAAGTAGTAAAGGTTCATGGTGTCTAACTGAAAGGGTAATTCTCATATGCACTAATGTCTACTACTATGCATGTAAAGTATATGTATGTGAAGTATAATATGTATCCCCTAACTATGATGAATTGATCGGTGTACTAGTGTGGGAAAGGGTATGGGACCTTGTCCATGCATTTGCACATGTGTACCTTCATAGGATAGTTCCTAGGTTTGGTTTCTATGTACATGAAAATGAATGTATGGGCATATTATGAATATGACTAATATTATATGATGAAGTATGAATGTGCATAGTGTCTTAGTGTGTTTATATGAAAGGATTGCTCATATAGTTATACCTATAGACTTATGCATTGATATATAAACATGTGTGATATTTATGTGTTATGTGAAAGGCTTGTTCACATCTATGTACACACACACATCGATGAAGATCTAGTCAATAGAGGGTCCTTGAAAGGTGTACTCAAGAGTACTTTAAAACTAGATATGTGCTTGAATATGCTATAAGCATATGAGGAACAAATATCCTAAGCCTATGTTTTATGAAATTATATAATAAAGGCTTTTCTATAAAGGGAACTTAGCTTAGCACCGAGTGAACTTGACAATGAGAGGTTTTGGTTTCCCTTGGAGGAAGATTCACCATTTGTTTCTTATAGAGTGTTGACTTCCCTAAGAGGAATATTCACCAATGTATCCACATGAGGTGGTGTCTTCCCTTTGAGGAAGGTTCACCCATGTTTTCTCATGAGAGGAGGCCCTAATTTCCAAATGACATGTAGAGGGATCATACCTATCTCTTAGTTCAATAAACTATGCTTGACCCATAGGATCTAGCAAGTGAATTCACTTAGTATGCTAGGATATTCTACCTTGGCTAGGTGAGAACACCTTCCATTAGTGTAAGGATATACAACACCAAATTCCATGTTTAGCACTCATGGTCTTAGTGTCGGTTAAGGCTATAGTTTCCCTAAACTAAAATGGACCACGGAAGTAAAGTAAGGACCCTAAATAAGGTAACCTAAGGGTAGTTTCTTAGTGTAGGTGGGGGTATGGAACTTCACATATGCATTGCACAAGTAGCGCTTGAGGAAATCCTAAGAAGGTATCCTAATGCATGTGACTATGTATATGTTCCTTATGCATGTCTTGATAGTATTGTCGTACTTGTTATGAAGATGTTCATGGTATGAGTCTATATGATGTTGGTCTTAATGACTATATGATGAACGTTGTTGACATGAATGAAGTTGTCTTCACTTACTATGTTGATGTATGAATTGGATGTTAAGGCTTGTGGTCTCATGATAGGTTTACTAAGTATATGTGAGGTTATGGGGCTTCACATGTACATTGCACTAGTAGACTTAGATTGGGATTGTGAGTAAGGTTTATAATGATTTATGAGAAGTGAAATTAATATATATGCAAAATGAATAGAGTTCACTGTAATGTACACTAGAGTCTTGACTTAAATGTGTCTATGATATATTATGCTTCTATGATGGTATGTGTTGGGCTATGCAGATTGTTTGTATCGTTTCCTTGTAGCCTTAAGGTGATTAATTGCACCAAATATCACTAGAGGGTTACTTGGGAGGCTAATGAGCTAAAAGAAAGGAGTATGGGAAAAAGCTTACTGTATTGTGAAGAGAGCTGACTGTAAAGTTATCTCAAATATGGATTAAATTCTATATGTGATTTTATATCATATTTGCATTTTGAATATGTATATATGAAGCATGTGAATGATATAAATGCTATTGTATAAAGGTTTTTGAAGATTTACTCAAAAAGACATGAAGTATGATTTCAAGAAAATGTCCCTTTTAAATGCATGTTTTGGCATGGTTTCTATACTTAAAGCATTCTTGTACTAACTCTATTCCTCTCTAATTTTTACACAAAGTGTAGGTTATGGATACTTAAAAGATGTCTATATGATGGAGGAGCTTGATATGTGATTCTCAAGGTCAAGGAAAGAGATCCTTAAATCCAAGGATTCCTAAGTCATGTGTTTACTGTAAAGTTATGTATAAGTTTACTTATGTATTATGTTGTATGGGACGTGTCCCTAAGGTACTCTTATGATGTTGAGTCTAGGATGAAAAAGAGAGTTTAGGTCTAAATTTGTATTATGACTTATATATTATATATATATGAAGTGATGTTTCTAGCATATGATGTGCTATGAAAAAGTTATAAATTTTCTGCTAAATTTACTATGACAATGTGATGAATGATAACTATGGGCTAGTATAAGACCTCCGAGAGGTCAAGTACGTCATGTTAATTCTAGGGGGTGCTCCCCGGATGTGAGATAGAGTGATGATGTGGGTTGGAATTGACCTAGAAGTTACCTTACTGTAATGTTTAAAATAAAAGAAAGAGGCCTTACAGCTAAGTCTCCTCTATTTTTTTCCCCAAGGTTGTCATGACCCTTGGTATCTATGGTATTGTTGAAAACCTTATGTTGTTGGGTAGTATGACATAACTTGTGTGTTATGGATTTCCTTTGGGTGTTAATCCTAGAGGGATGGTTATGATTGAGTTAGTAGACTCCTTGATGTGAGATAAGGAGTGAAAACCTCTATGATGTTAAACCTTCTTGATTTAAGAGTATAAAATGTTGGTTTTGACTTGCCTTGACCTTGGTGTTTAAGGGTCTGAGGTAAATAGGCATACCCCAAGTGGGGGATAGTGTGCCTAAATTGTAGGATTTTATATCCCTTTGATGTCCCTATGTTAAGTTACTGTAATTCCTTTTAGGTTGGTAATCACTTTTAAGTGATGATGATGAAGTTTTATAAGTTGATATCCTCTTGACATTGGTTAAGTTGCTCTTAATTGGGTTTGCCCTAAGTGGGCGATGGTGATGTGAGTAGTAAGGTTTTATAGATTTCTATCTTGTACTTCTATTTTTATATGATCTTGAAACTAAAGAGTTCCAAGAAGCTTGTTCATGATAGGAGTCTTGCATTAAAGTATGAATTGCATGTTCTCCATATGTTAGGTATGTCTTGATTGACACTATGTTAAACATGTTTTGAAAATTCTTAAGTGCATGAAAAAGGAATTTTGATCAAATTCATGTTTTCTCATGTTGATTCTGCATCTTGATATGCTAGTTGTGCATTTAATTTAATGAGATAAAGTAAGAAACATGGTGTATTTACTTTTGATGTGTAAGGTTTAGCCTTATATTGAGAAACTGAGCCCCTTTAAAATGAAAAATGTTGAGTCTCTTGAAAATTATGTGACTTTTATCGTTTGGAAAGCATAATTGAGGCTCACTCTTGAAAAGTGAAGGCATGTTTATATAGTGTCCTTGTGTGTGCCTATAAATTGTGAGACTTCCCCGAATTGATTCTTCCTTATGAAAGCTAGTGCTATCCTAGAAATTGAAATGTTGGGAAATCACTTCCTATTGTAGTGATGTTTGTGGTGTGAATTAGCATTTTGACTTTATTGGGAAGAAAGTATGAGCATTCTTTGGTTAAAAGTGTAGAATTTGTCATTTAAAATGAATAGACCTTTGTGCATTGCTTGGGTATGAACTCATGAGACATGTAAGTGTGTTGAGATTGAGTACATTCCTCCCTAAACATAACTAAGAATGGTATGGTTGAGTATGGCCCCATGCCATTATGCCTAACTAATAAGAATCCATTGTCACCAATTTGAATCAAGTATATGTCCACTGATGTATGAGTGCCTATTTGCTTCTTGAGTAATTTGGATGCATAATGATCTCTTAATGAAAGTGAGCATGTTATTATTAGGATAAGGATGTTCGTATTATGAACATGAGTGATGCCTTGTGATTGATGCATTTTGAAAGTGAGTGAGTAAAAGTTTGTGCTTGCTTATGTTGCATTGAGTGCTAAGTGGCTTGGAGGTTGATATTCCTTGTAATGTGGTGCATCGACTTCTATGTGATGATGTTATGAATATTGTGAGATGCTCTATGATTCATTGAAGTCCTTGTTGTGATTAAAGTGTTCCAAGTGTCATTCGAAGACGAATGTTCCCAAGTGGGGGATATTGTAAGACCCTCAAAATGAGTTAGGGTGTCTAGAGCCTCATATGTGCCTATGATCTTGTTAAAATGTTAATTAAGAGTTTTAAAACATGTATGGTTTGTTTGAAGTCATTTGGAATCCAAACGTACAAGACTTTTGAAAGTTAGCCCTTGAGACGTGCATGTGTGACTTGAGTGTTCCTAGCATGTTTGGATGTGTTGCGAGTGTTGTTTGATTCTCAAACTGGTATGTAATGTCTTTAACATGTTAAGGTGTGTATTTACGTTGGAAACGTCCAGGTACAACTCCTTAAGGCTCCCTCATAAGGCCCTTAAAGAGGACACAAAGTCTGCCTAGACACTGCCTTGGCAGTGTTTACATACGCTTGCAAACGACGGTCAGTAGGCTGAAACATGCCCCTTCGATGGGGAGTCATTGTCCAAGACTTATACTAGTGAAGTATCAAGCAAATGGACAAGCCTCAGGCCCAAAACATGGCCAGCAACATGGTCCGTCGTTGCACCTACTGGGCGTCGATGGGTCCGCCGATGCAGCCTGTGTTAAGCTTCCAGGCGCACTCTTGTAAGACCCCAAAATGAGATAGGGTGTCTAGAGCCTAAAATGTTCGTAACAATGTTCTAAGGTCCTAATATGACTTATAATATGGTTTATAGGAAGTGTATAAAGTTTGAGGTGATTTGGAAGTCAAACGTCAAGGGTCAACCGAAACGTTCGACGACTAAGTCACCTAAATGCCTCGTATGTGGTTCTATGTTATTATGTGTGATGCATGAGCTTATGATGTCTTAAAATGTTTTTTAATTACGTAAAATTATATTATATGAATTTTCGAAGAGTTTGGGGTTCAAACGACCAAGAACGTCCAAGGCGTTCAAAAGATAGCCCTTAAGACGTTCAACGTGTGTCATGATGGGGCTTGGCCTGTTTGGACGTCTTGTAGGTGTTTGTTATGGATGAAATTTATGTAGAAGGTCTATAACTTGTTAAGGTTTATAATCACACTGGAAACATCTGGGTACTACTTCTAAAGGGCCCCAAAAGAGGACCCAAATGAAGGACCCAAGGCTGGTCGAAGACACTGCCTGGGCAGTGTCCATTGAAGGACCAAACGACGGCTCGTTGGTCTACCAACGGCCCGTTGTCCAGGTCTCCTCGACTGTAACTTGCATTTGTCAGGTCTCAAGCCAAGAATATGGCTAAGTACCATTCGACGGAAGCTAGGCACAGTCCGTTGTAAGGACAACGCCCCGTCATTTCCTCCGTCGTTGGTGCACTGTAAGTTGCAGGCTGCGTCTGTTTTTGTCACAACCCAAAAGCATAACCTAGAAGATGTGGTACAATCTTGGATTGTCACCGGCGTCGTCGACCTCTCGAAGGTCTAAAACAAGCCTCTCATATCGTTCATTGCATTGGCATAGTAAATTTAGCGGAAAATTTAAAACTTTTCATAGCACATCATATGCTAGAAATATCACATCATATATATATAAAACATAAGTCATAATACATATTTAGACTATAAGTCTCTTTGCTATCTTAGACTCAATAACTTTAGAGTACATTAAGGACAAGGCCCTTAAGACATAATACAAAGCTATACCTTACTAAATAGACTTTACAACAAGTACACATTAGGACATCCTTGAACTAAAGGATTCCTTTACTTGAGCTTGGGAAATCACCTATCAAGCTCCTCAATCATAGGCCTCCTTTAAGCATTCCAATACCTACACTTAAAGTAAAAAGTAAAGAAGAATGGGATTAGCACAACAATGTACTAAGTATGACAACCATGCAAAAACATGCATTTAAAAGGGACATTTCCTTTGAAATCATACTTCATGCCATTTTGAATAAATCATCATAAAACCTTTATCAATAGCATTTATATCATCCACATACTTCATAGAAACACAATCAAAGGCCAAACATCATAGAAAAGCACATATAGAATTTAAGTACAAATAGAGGTCACTTTACAGTGAACTCACTCTCCTTAACATTAACTCTTTCTTTCAATTCATTTGCTTACTAAGTACTCCTTTAGGGATACTTGGTGCAATGCATCACCTTAGGAACATAAGAGAATACCATACATAGCATCTACACAAGACAACACATGCCATCATAGAAGTATAGTACAATATAATCATAGTCAAACCAAGAATACAATATCATACATAAAGGACACATACATAATCATATCTATTAAGTTACCTTCCTAAGACTTCCTAAGGAGTCACTTGTGCAATGTCTAGATGGGTTCATTACTTCCACCTATCCTAAGTAACTTACCTTAAGTCCTCCTAGTTAGGATCCTATTCAATTACTTCCATTGTCCATTATAACTTTAGGGAAATCATAACCTTAACCGACATAGACCATGGGTGCTAATCATGGAATCCGGTGTCATAAAACCTTACACCGATGGAAGTTGATCTACCGGCCAAAGTAGAACCGAACATGACATAGCTATCTAGGTGGAAATCCACTAGCTAGTATCCTATGGTGGCAACATAGTTTATGGAACTTGGGGAATTCATGGAAATATCAACTCTACACCCTATGTTGGGTCATGAGGCTATCCACCCCGTGAGGACCGTAATGAACCCTACCTTTCTTATGTAAGAAAGTGTCACCCCTCACATGAGGACCGTAGTGAACCCTACCTCTCCTATGTTGGAAAGTGTCACTCCCTCATCTACAAGTTCACTCGGTGCTAGTCTAAGTTCCCTTTATTGAAAAGCCTTTATTACGTTTGTTTATAAAAACATAAGTTTAGGATATTCATCAATCATATGCTTATAGCATATTCAAGCACCTATCTAGATTTGGAGTATTCTTGGGCACCCCTAGTAAGCCCCTCTCACTAACTAGATCATCCATGTGTGTGAGTGTATACTTAGATGTGAGCAAACCTTTCACATAACACATAAGGTCACACATATTCATATATCAATGCATAAGTCTATAGGCATAACTATATGAGCAATACTTTTATATAAAACTACTAAGACACTATACGCATTCATACTTCATTATATCATATTCATAACATGTTCATATAATCATCCTTCGTATGCATAAGAACCAAACCTAGGAACTATCCTATCAAGATACACATGTGCAATGCGTAGACAAGGTCCCATACCCTTGCCCATACTAGTACACCTATCAAGTCATCCTAGTAAGGGAATACAAATCATACATTCATAAACATCACCTTAATATGCATAGTAGTAGACACTAGTGAATATGAGAACTACCTTTCATTTAGACACAATGACTTATACTACTTATAATATGCATGTAAGTGAGAGTGTGTGTACATTGACCAACATGATCACATAATGGATATCAATGACTTCTTAAGTCAACCACCCTCTTAGACCACATTACACTTCCAAGTACATAGCACACAACACATAATAGCATAGGAGACAAGACAATATATATAATGTAATCAAGACTCTTAACTTTAGCTATTTACACTTTCATATAAGGGGTACATAGGTAAGGGGTTATTAACCATCTTAACACATTAATGGCAGCCTATACTTTACCCTAACATGGTTATACACATGCTCATGAAATAGCCACACAACCTAATCCACAACTAGAATAGGAAACTAAGCATAATCTTCTCATAGTATCATCTTAAGCACATGTTCATAAGTTCATCAATATGCCTTCAAGGCCATGGTCAACACATATATAATGACAATAAAGTAAACACCGCCACCATAAGTGGACCATACCACACAATGCCATACAAGGCTTCATCAACATTACTATAAAGGAATAGAGAATTAGAAGAGTAAAGGAATTAAGCATTCATACCAATTTCTCACCCTTTGATCATCATTGATCAATACACCTTATTCATCAATAAGTCAAATATATGGGAATAGCTAAACGTACTTTAAACATATAAGAAACCATGTACAAGTCACTACAAGATTACACCATAACATAATACAACATATCAACAAACTAGATAAGTAGAATAACATAGATCATTAGCTAACTTCCCTTACATTGATTTTAGATCATAGTTCATACATATATAAGTCTAAGGCAGTAGCTAAACCTACATTTAACCATATTGAAATCATGATTTCATACTCTCAAGATTAAGGTTACAACGTAGGAATTTAGGCTTATCAATTTGCTAGAGTATAAAAAACTTTACCAATACTATGAACTATCTAAGGCTTTGATCATCATTCTTATTTCATAAATAATATACTCATTAGGCAGTAGCTAATTAGATAAGAAATCAAGACTAAATCATGCTTCATCTAATCATAATTCAAGATACATCACACACTTAGCCTCTTGACTTCATAGACTAAAGGAATATATATCAATTCATGCAAGCCCTTCTTAATTTGTACATTAAGGATTTATACCTACAAAATTCATCCATTACATCACCCTAAAACAGTAGCTACAGCAGTTCATACAAAATCAAGAGTATACCCAACCGATCTCACAATCGACTTCAAGACAACATGTAGAAACATAGGCTATTCATGCTCAAAACCTCATATATTTCATTATGGACTGATCATAATCAATTCAGAATCAATTAATGTAAATAACAATAACCACAAGCAATTCAACGTAAGAGAATCACCAATTCATCAAGAACAAGCCATAATCACAAAGCCCATGCAAGAGCTAAATCAATTTTGGAAGAAACATGGGTTCATCATGCAATTGGAGTGAAAACACATTTAAATCATTGTATTAACTTCAATTAATCATGATTCAATCATTAAAAAGCTTTTGAGAAGGAACCAATGGCTAGATTGGAAGATTGGAAACTTGATCATAAGATTTCTTTGAAAAACATTGAGAATGGCTCTCTAGATGAAAAGATAACTAGAGATGAAGATCAACATACCTTAGTCTAGTTAAAAACCTCTAAGACTTCATTATTCATCTATAGAAAATCCATCTCCAAGAAGCTCTTGAGCTTCACCAACAATGGTGGTTTTAGAGAGAACATTTTTGGAGGGAAAGGCTTTAAACATGTGAGAGGATTTGGGAAATGAGTTGATCACGTTTTGGATGACTTATATACACCTAAAATTACTTAAATAAACCTATTATAGTCAGGTTAGAATGTGGGGTGAATTTCCCATTCACCCCTTTAAGTGGCAGCACGCAGGCAGCCAAACCTGCAGGCACTCGCGACGTGGACCTCGACGGGGCGTCATGGGCATGATGGGGCGTCATGACCTCCGTCACCCATGACTTAGCCAAAATCTTGGCTTAAGTCCTGCCCAAGTCAATTACCCTTCGACGACACCTGCTCTACGGGCCGTTGGGGGACCAACGATCCGTCGTAGGGTCCGTCAAGGGACACTGCCCAGGCAGTGTCTAGGCAGCTTTGGGGTCCTTCTTTTGTGGCCTCTTGTGGGGCCCTTTAGAAGTCGTACCCAGACGTTTACAACGCGATACAAATCTTAGCATGTTATAGACCTTCCACATAAGTTTAATCCAAAACAAACACCTACAAGACGTCCAAACAGCCTTGACCCCAACATGACATACGATGAACGTCTTAGGGGCTATCTTTCGAACGCCTTGGACGTTCTTGGGCGTTTGACCTCCAAACTTCACGAAACTTCATACAATAGCATTAAACATCATTTAAAACCATTTCAAGACCTATGAGACTCAGTTCATAAAATTTAAGCATGCATACACACATGAGGAACATAAGCGACTATTCGTCGAACGTCTTGGACGTCCCTTGAAGTCCGACTTCCAAATCACTTCAAACTTTGCACACTGCCTATATATAACATAATAAGGAATTTTAGGACCTTATAACATTAAGACGAACATGTTAGGCTCTAGACACCTTATCTCATTTTCAAGGTCTTACAATATCCCCCACTTGGGAACATTCGTCCTCGAATGACACTTAGGACTCTTTAATCACATTAAGGACTTCAATGCACATAAAAGCAGTTAATAGCATTTAAAATATCATCAAATCATTCTAGCCCTCGATGCACACAAGCAAGCAAAACTATTACTCACTCACTCTTTAATGCATCAAACACAAAAGTTCTTTTTCATGTTCATAGGAGAACATCCTTATCCTAATCATAACAAGATCATTACGCCTTAATTCATTACAAGAAAAACCTTGAAAAGCTACTAATGGGCAGATCATAAATCACACTCAAAGTTAGTTAGGCACTCATACTTCAATGCATATAAGCTTGAGTTAGTTAAATCACAAAGATCTTCATTAGTTAGACCTAGTACCATGAAGGTCATACTCAATCATACCAACCTCAGATGAGGCGGTAGAGCTTTTAGTATCCTACTTTGGAGCTCCTGTATAGATGTTTTTGCGGTGAAGACTGTACAGTGAGTTTCAGTTCACTGTACAGTGAAGTCCTTCACTGTTATAGTGAAGTCCCAAAACCTTCCCTTTTTAACATCTCCTAGCATGTAATTCTCTCACTTAAAGTGTCATCCTAAGATTCACTTAAGTACACAAAGAGAGATCGCCCATATACCCTCTCTAGATGTTCCTAAACGACCCTTAAGATTTACCTATGATGAGTCACATACTACTTAGAAAACAATCATAAACATCAAGGTAAGATTCATCTACCAAAGGTGATTCCAAGGTGTTCACTTGAGTGAGTGTGTGAGCGGACCGCCATACAATCTCTCGTCCCACACACACAGAGTATCCTATAGACTACCTCAAATAGAATAATTCTCACTAAACACACCAACACTTAGATTAGAAGACAGTCTCCTTCAAAGCCTATCTAAAACACCTACTTAAGTAAATCAAGAAGATAAAGTCTCATAGTCAATGACCTCTCCAAGATTACCTAAATAAGTCTTAGGACTTCCTAAGTTTATATCATGTCAACAAGATTAACCAAACTTTCCCTAACTAGATCACCTCAAGCACTTCCAAAGATAAGATACATGAAGAGACCATCATTTCATGTCCTCCTCACACTTTAGCTAAGGAATGTTTAAAGTCACTTTAGATTAGGTACTCAAACATTTACATAGTTAGTACATAGGTCGTTAGTTCATTAGTTCATTAAGACTCATACATCACATAAGACACTCACATAATGGATCAAAATGGTCTTCTGGACAAGACATAGGAACATCCACATAACACCTTCAACAGTCTATTGTGCAATGTCTAGATAGCGCCCATACCACTACCTAAACCTCATAAACTTTATCTAATGCTAATAGTATTCCACATGATGAGAATAGGCAATAACCGACATAGACCATGGTAGCAAGACATGGAATCCGAAGTTCTATCCTACTTCGATGAGGTTTTTCTACTTCGAATGGTAGAACTTGGACACATCCCATGTAGGCACCATGGTTAAGGAATATGAAGAGCTTAATAAGCATTCAGTAAGTTCTTTAACTGATACACTTAACCCTACTCATTACTCACTCGGTGCAGCCTCGTCTCATATAATTAGTTCACATTAAGGTTCATATAAATAGGTCCTTATCTAGTTCATGACCCCCTTACATTCACCCTACCAAAGCAAGTTCCACTAGGGCATATACTCTACTTTTAGCGACAAGAAGCTCATAAAGCGATTTCCTAAGGTATTATATGATGCCAGTTCTACCACACCATCCTAAGTCCATCACTCATAACATGAAAAGATACCATTACGGCTAACTACTTCACAATTCATAACCTCGCCACTAAGTTCAAGGTTCCATATAAACATTTACCTTCTTATCATTAAAGTCCCACTTATTAATTATTATTCAATACTAAGAGTTACTAGACACCCTGATATCAAGACATCACATATCCATAATCATATGTACATCAAGCAAAGAGATACAAGTCAACCAAGACAAATATTTCACATACTTCACTTTTAACCCATAACACAAGCCATTCTATAAGACTTCTAAAACAACCTAAAATTCTATCAAGTCATCCTATATATCATCATAACTAAGTTAATATAATCCATATAGACTCACAAAGTCAAGTAATAACATAACAAGACTTACCCTAACACTATACTCATCATGTCAAGTCAAGTCTAGACATGATCACTTAAGGCAACATAATAGAAGAATACATACATGACTATATAACTTCACCTGTAGATAAGTAATGAACATACTTTACATCATCAACTACACAATAGCCACATAACTTCAAGTAATGGCCAATAAGGCCATGCTCATTAATATTGCATAAAGTAACGCCGACAAGGCCACATCAATTGCAAATAGCAACACATAACACCGGGCCACCATAAAGTGGCCATACTAATCACAATAGAGTTGAAGTATAATTAATATTCAAATTATGGAAAACGGGCCAGCATACCTTCATCCCGTCATCAACACTTTCAATTCAAATGCCAAATCAACCAATTCAACATCACAAGGCCTTACCATGGCCATGAACAATAATTCAAAGCAATAACCATAAACTCCAATGAAGTCTACATCAATTCCAGCTAGTTTAACCAATATAATAATACAATTACATATCAATGAACACAATTTCTTATATCATTAGAAAGCCCATAAGAAACTCACAAACAATTCATCAACATAAGCTTAATATCAAGTAACCAATAAGTAGTCAAAACTAGGGTTCATAAATTCACATGAGTTCATAGGTAATTTATGTTGAAATCATCAATACAATTCAATTAGATCATAAATTCAATGTTTAGAAAATTCATTTATGCAAGAACCCATGGTAGAAATCCCAAAATTGGACAATTCACTTTTAGAAAACTTTTGTAAAAAAACTTTGAGGATTGGGCTCCTTGATGAAATAAGTTTCAAGGATCAAAAGCCATCTAACTCCAAGGATGATAATTATTCACTTTGATGAAGAATTTCCACACAGAACCCCCTCAACAAGCTGCCTCTTCAATGGAGTCTTCATGGAGGTTTTGCGATTTCTAAGAGACTTTGGGTTTTGAATTTTTGAAGGATAATGACAGTCTCTAGGGTCTTAACCACTTAAATAGTTAATTTAAAATACCCATAAGAACACCACTAAACTACCGCTCTAAACTCTTATTTATACATGGGTGAATTTACCAATCACCCGCTGACTTGGCAGAAAATCTGCTCAGGAGACATTGGCTGCGACGACTACGCTTGCTGACGGGCCATCACGGCTGACACGGGCCGACATGGACCTCCGTTGCAGCGTACAGTGGCTTGCCAAGGGTCCCCAATACACCCTTGGACAAGGCCTCCACTGC
This sequence comes from Solanum lycopersicoides, assembly GCA_022817965.1. NCBI lineage: Eukaryota > Viridiplantae > Streptophyta > Magnoliopsida > Solanales > Solanaceae > Solanum > Solanum lycopersicoides. Next base: position 9,024,692 of record JAJJBR010002753.1, read on the forward strand.
TAATCCCTTGTGACGGGGCGTCACAGCGATGACTGGCCGTTGACAGCTCCGTCGCCAAGGCTGCCTGGGATAGCCTGCCATCACGTTTTGTGTCCTTTCCTCAAGGACCCTTTGATGGTCCTTGGGGATAATTTACCAAACGTTTTCCAACCCAAATATGACTATCTATGAGTTAACACCTCCACATGAATTTAATCCAAAACTAACACGTAAAACTTGATGAAACTCGCCTAGACGTACAAGGTCGACTCAAGGCACATCTTTCGAATGCCTTGGACGTTCTTGATCGTTTGAACCTCCAAACTTCACGAACTTAACCACTGCCTTATAGATGCTATATTAACTCTATTAAGAACCTTAAAATACCATGAAAACACACATAACAACATAGAACCAAATTTTAGACAATTAGGTGACTTAGTCGTGAAACGTCTTAGTCATCCCTTGACGTTTGACTTCCAACACCTCTAATATTTTAGCTACTGCCTCTATACCACATATTAAACATATTTAGGGACCTTAGAAAACTAATACCAAATATTAGGCTCTAGAAACACCTAAGCTATTTCTCAAGGTCTTACACCATGAGACCTTGGAATCATGGACTTGACATTAAGACTTTCCATAAATGATTCATACGTAACTTCATTTAATTTCGTTCATAGGCCAGTGTGAACACCAGCTATACCTAGGGTGTAGTTTAAGACTTTTATCGCCTTGGCTTTGCAATGATCAAGAATACCTAGTGTCATTACCTGAGTCTCAGCTCACCTCTTGATATTTATCTAAACACCTTGTGGTACGTTCTTTCATTTTATGTGCTTTCATTTTTAGGCTGGCCTCAATTCATTCATTTGGAACTTTAACTTTAACCGACATCAGATCATTGAGGCACATGAAATCCAGTGTCTCTCCCCACACCAAAAAGAGGTGGAATCACAGGCCAAAGTGACCCAAACATGCTAGTGTACATGGGAATTTAACCCCACCAGATCCCTATATTGGAAGTATGGGTTCGAAGACCAGGGGGAGAATACAAAGAGACCCATACCCGGCAAGTGGGACAGTCTCACTCATGAGAGTTACGTGAACCTCCGCCCTTCCCAAAAAGAGCATCACCGCTTCACATAGCTAAGTCTATCAGTGCTCAGATATAAGTTCCATTACATTCAACTCATTACGTCATGGAAGCTGGGTTCTTAGTATGAGGACACATAACTCAATAGATGATTTTCATTCATCATTAGTATTGACGTGTGTTAATCTCAATACTTCATTAAATGTTCATAGAGACTGTCTCATCATTAATCTTACACTCTCTATAGGTGATACTGGTTTTGTAACTTTTAGATAGGCTTGCTTTGAGGCTTGCTCTCATTCAATGTCAGCATTTAGCCTCCATATCATGATGTCACCACATTCCATTGTCAAGCACATTTACTATTTTCAAATATTTACTCGACCTCATTTTACGTAAATGTTTCATTTCATCAATATGACAATATACTGGCCCATTGGTGTGGTTTCCATACCTTTACTTTCCCTATCTTAGGTGTTCATCATTTTACATTGTTCATTTCAATCATACATACATACAATCTTAGGTTCACTTACTTTTAAACGTATACTAGACTGTATGAGTCTATAACACATAAGACATGAGGCTATTCATAATTCGTTAAGTGATTCATGCATCCTAAGATTATGGTAGTACAAGGACTTTATGTATCTTGTATATTATGCCAAGATCTTTGATTTGGTCTAAGTAGGTGGCATTATTCTTGGAATTTTTGTCACTATGATTTATTTATCAATACGGAAGATTGGGCCAAAGGGAACACCCAAGTTTGAAATCACTTGGGATTATCATTTATATTTGGCATTGATTTTATCTTTAATATTCATAACATTAGAACCTAAATTAAATCCGAACATTAACATCGTATCATTAATTTTCCTACTTTGTTTTTCTCTTAGGTTGGCCGAAGGGGGTTGTGGGTTCGAACCCCCACAACCCCTTTTTATTTTTCCTTAAAATCTACCTTGTCCAATTCGCCTAAACCAAAGAGGTTTGTTGGATCAAATTCCCCACACGCTCTTGTATTTACCTTAATTTTCGCTTGGATAGGGAGGTTGGTGGGTTTCGAACCCCCATAGCCTTCCTATTTTAATCTTTAATTTCCTGAGGCTGTGAGGTGGTGGGTTTGAACCCCCACAGCCTCCTATTATTTTTTTTATTTAATTTTCGATAAGGGGTTGGGCGGTTGTGGGTTTCTAACCCCCACAGCCTCCTATCTTATTTTTAATTTAAATTCGGCAGTGGCAGTGAGGTTGTGGATCGAACCCTCACAGCCTCACTTATTTCTTTAGTTATTTTGCCTTAATATTTTTAGCCTTGAGGTCGTGGGTTCGATTTCTATGCCTCACGTTTTCTTTTCTTTATTTTCTCCCTTTCTCGCGTGCCTGAAGGTCCTGGGTTCGAATCCCACGCCTCCATTTATTTGTTTAATTATTTTTTCTCCCTTTCTCCTCCAGTTCGCTAGTTTGATTCCCCCAGCCCCCTTTTTATTTTATTTTCTCGCGAACTCCACAGTAGCCAAGTTCGATTCCCCCCAGCCCTTTTTTTTCTTTTCCCTTTATTCGCGAAACCAGTTGCTAGAGGGTGAGGTCACAGGTTCGAATCCTGGTGGCCTCACCTCTTTTAACATGTATTAATTTCCAGATTTTCTTCATTAACTTTAGTCTTAATTTAACCTTGCATAGTTGCTGGAAATTTTGGTTATTTTCAATTCGTTTTTATCAACGTTTTCACATGATTCATAGGGTGCATTCATAAATCATTTTGATACATTTTTAGGTGCATCGTTCATAGATTTATTTGGCTAAAAGAATTTTATTCAATCAACCGTATTTCATTACAATGAACATCACATTGTTTACACATTTTACACATAAAATACAAAGAAATACATGTCTTATACGCCCTAAAACAGTGGCCAAAACACACTGCCAAACGTGCACTACACACACCTCCTTTTTCAATCACACCTTGATTATCATCTTCGTGATTTCACGCACATAAACATGTTCACATTCAATACAAAAACATCATACATGCCATAAATCTACCAGCACAAAATACCCAACCTACGAAATCATTTGGGAGTCTAGTGACAAGGACATGCAATGGGGAATAACCTTAGTTTCGGAGTGAATATCTTGAATCGTAAGGGGCCTCTTGGAAAGGGACCAAGAGAGAAGAAACCATACCTTTTTGACGTTTTCAAATGTGAAGTTGCTGCCCAAACTTTTCTCCAAAAACACGCCAATTCACCTAAAGCTTCACCACCAATTCGACGGAAATCACCCTGACTTACGTTTTTGATTAACTGCTTTCTTAGACTTAGTTTGAGTTCTTCAAGTGTGAAGAATTTTTTTGTTATATTATCAGTTCTTCAACAATATTTGGCAAAGAGCAAAAACGTGAGAGAGAGAGTTTGTGAACGTGTGAGGTGATAGACGTGATTAGGAGAGTGTTAGCTTAGGTTTAGGATTCTTAACTCAGACTTAGTCAAATAAGGTTTAATTAAATTATTAAAATCTGATTTATTTCAACTAATACATGAAAGGACCCTTTTGCCCTTAATGAATCAAATTTTAATTGATGATTAAATCATCAATTCATCGCCTCAGTGGGGCTCGAACCCGAGTGACACCCCATTTGCGAAAATGGGTCACTTTGGGTCGCCCCAACCCGAATTGCTCTTTTTAATTAAATAATTTCCTCAGGGTAAATTACAATATTACCCTTGGCGTGTAAAAGATCATTTTACCCCTGGACCGTAGAAACTTAAATTTTTTTATTTTAAGTCCGGTAAAGACTCTTTCGATTAAATCTTCGTTTTCGAGAGCCTCACATGGTTGGTTCCAACCTTTCCAAGCTCAATTAACTCCCCAATTAGTTGGCCTGGTCGAGTAAGGGTTCTGAGGTCTGGTTCTACGCGTATCAATCCGTGTGAACCTTGGTCTAATCGCAAGCATTCTTGACACCTTAAGTATTTATCTTATTCATTTTTAGGGTTGTTACAGAACGTCTTAGTCGTCCCTTGACGTTAGACTTCTGATTAAACTGTTAGACACGGCCTTATAACCATATTATAAGACAATTAGGACCTTAGACCCTTATGACAACCATGTTAGGCTCTAGTTTGCCTAAGTCGTTTTCGGGATCTTACAATCTCCCTCACTTGGACAACATTCGTCCTCGAATGACACTTTTCACTCTTCGAACACTTCCAAGAGTAAAGATTCAGTTGACAACTCTCAACCATACCACATAAACATTATAAAACACAGAATCAAGGAGAAACATCAATCTCTTATAATGAAGAGAATACACTCCACAACATAAACTTAGAGACAAATATACAACTCCTAATGCATAAACTCACACCCTTCATTTCAAATAGCAAAACTTCTTTTATATACATTATTATGCTCATATACCTCAGTTATAACCACGTTACAACAATTTTCAACCAAAGAATAATTAATCAATTTTGCAAAAATGGTACAGTGAACTGGCAGTCATTATAGTGAACAAACTTCACATTTCAAGAAATGCAACCTTTAGGAAATTGATGATAGAAACATGCTAAGATGCAACAGAAAAAATCCTATAAACACATTCTACAATATAATCATAACTTCATGAAATGCACAATGCAAGGAACCAATGAAATTCAATTCTAATAAGACTCCTAAACACCATGCACATGCAGCATGCTTCTCTTGACTTTCTAGCCCATCTACTAACCATACCACCACTATGAAGTAGATCATAAACTAAAGAAATATAAGAACTTACCATCATCATCATTACCCTCATCCAGCTTGGCTCCTCTAGTCCGGAGTGCATAGAAACGCTTCTTCTTGGGAACATAATCTTTTGGAACATTAGAGAGCAACTTGCTTACCATCTCTAGTAGGACAATCTCTCATTTTCTGTCCATATTTACCACATCCAAAACAACTCCCGGTACCAATAGGCATTCTCTAAGTGCCTTTTCCCACAAGTAGCACATGTAGGCTACCATTTTGAGAACAACTACCCTTCTCACTTTGAACTAGCACCCAAGGTTCTTCTTGAGTTGATACCTTCTTCATGAACCTAGGTTTACTTTGATCACTTGAACCACTCCTTTTCAAGTTTTCTAGCAACCCTACCAAGTATAGATTTCCACAATGGATTGTGCATACACCATGAGTCTAGATAAATTCATATCATCATGGAGCATGGTAGTACGACATTCTTCTTTTCACAAAGTCGGCAACACCCGTCACAAACATACTCATCTCATCCCTTGGGTTAGACTCCATAGATGGAGCAAACTAGAAAAACATAGAGAATTTCAATGAGTATCTCCAGCACTCATATTGTCTTGCTTGAGATTGAATAAACTCCTCAACCTTCACCTCCCTCCTCTCACGGGTAAA